>CM060952.1:216258385-216760885 GCA_030765055.1 Mantis religiosa
CCAGGGCCCCGGTGGAAAATTTGTTTTTAGATTTTAGTTATGCTGCTAGCTTGCTAACAGTTCGAACATCTGCAAAACAGATGCTTGGGTAATGGTGCAAAGGTTGGCAACAGAAGTTTATGCCAATAACTGTGTCAGGAGCACTACAACTGTGTGGCCACTTCGGCAGGTTCTGCCAGCCCTCGTGCATACATCCAATGTTGGACTTAGACAAAATTTCTTACAGGACATGTTCTAAAGAATATCCCATAGTTTTATCAAAGTGCTAAGGAATTGGAAAAAATTGCCCACATCACATATTAGAAAGAAAAGCCTGTTTCACTTTTGCTTCACTTTTCCTTATGCATAGCGATGCAACATATCGAACACAATCTTCCTTCCTGGAGCGTCAGAAACACAAGACCTCACTAACGTCTTGTTCATGTTGTTGCATTTGTTGTTCTCATTTGCATGCCTGAATACTCACTTTTTACATTTCATTCTGTACTGCCTCTCAATGCCTTCTGGTCGTTTCAAATACACAGTTTCGTCTTGGTCACAAGTAACTTTGTGAGCATGCTTGCTGCCATCTATCACACGTGCTCCATCTCTCTTACGCAAGGGCAGCTTCTCGACAGCACAATCTGCAAACACAGAATACATGAGACTTGTGTGCATTGGCAACAAAAAGTGATAACTGTACAGTAATTCTAAACTGCTCAAGAAATTACACATCCCATGCACACCAAGATTATTATTATTTGTACTATAACAATTCAAGGAGCCTAAGCACTCATAAAGAACTTACATACAGGAGTGTTAAAAACCACAATAAAAGTTTACAAACTCCCGCAAATGATAGGATTCTGATATATATAGTGAAAGTCCAACAACATCCTAACTGGGTGCACCCGTCCACGTCCTCTGCATTTGTCGCCGACTGCAGCTATCACAGAAAGGTGCGGATGAAACCATACATTTTTAAAACTACTTTTAAAGGCTTTACTTACCAACTTTCAGAAAGGAGATGCTGAAAATAGCCCCCATTGTTGTCCATACATTTTTGGCACCTGTCTATGAAACTATCCTTTACTTGCTGCAGTTCATATGGTGAAATGCTGGCAATTTCCTCACAAATATTTTCTTTTAATTCTTCTAGGGTATGTGGGTTTGTCTGGTATACTTTATCTTTTAATTTACTCCAGAGATAGAAATTGCAGGGAGTTAGGTCAGAGGACCGAGGGGGCCACAAATCTCTACTAATAATTCTGTCCTGAAACACATTTTGAATTGTTATCATCGAAATAGTGGCCGTATGAACTGCTGTAGTGTCTTGTTGAAAAAAGGCCAAATGACGCTCCCTGTCTGTTAATTCTATAAAAAACGTGGGCAAAATTATATTCACGTATGTTTGGGCGTCAACTGTTGATTGGAAAAATATTGGCCCTATAACTCTCTCTCCGCTAATGGCGCACCAAACACCAATTTTTTCGTCATGAAGATGGAACCAAGCCTCATCCGTGAAAAATATTAAATGCGGGTCTATTTCGCCGCTGTTTACACTTTTGAGAATCCACTCACAAAATGTGCGTCTAATTATAGGATCACCTGGTTGAAGAGCATGTGTCACCGTTATTTTATATGGTTTTCCCTTCAGCAACTTAATAGCTCTTTGCACGGAGCCATAAGAAATGCCTGCCTGTTGTGCAAGAAGCCTAAGTGATTTTTGGGGGGAATTCTCCAAACGATGACAGATGTCGTCTAATGTTTCTTTGGTAAGAATCGTGCGGCGTCTTTTGGATCTCTTAGCTTGAACACTTCCTGTGGTATGTACTTTGGTATAAAGTTCGTGGATTGTTGTACGGCTTGGAACTTTTACACCTGGAAATCTTTTTGCAAATCGTACTTGCGCTTGGCGAGCTGACCGAGTTAACACATACGAATCATAAATAAATACACGCTCTGCAGTAGAAAACAAATGCTGAGCCATAATGCACTTTGTGACTAAATACAAGACAAGATAAAATATCACTCGCAATAACAGATCATACAACCACTGCACTTCACAACGCACAGCGAAATCACGTTCCCAGCGTGATCCTAGTGGTGCATTATGCACGCGTTATGTTTGCAGTGCGATGTTGCCACACGCCCAGCAGTAAAATACCGCAAAGCTGGTTCCGAGGATTTTGGTTCTCTTCAATAATAAACAGAGTATTAACCAATGTGTCATTACTAAAATAAACGCAGAAATAAAACTGAATATCATAAATCTACAAATGTTAAGAAAGTATCTGACAAAGACGCTAATGTGATGAACTTTATTAAAATGTCTGTATAATCCTAACGAATTGTGTGTGTGTGTGTCATCATAACCTACATATATTTTGTATGTACTGACGGAAGTCAAAATTCTGCAAGAATCCACGATTAATAACATTTGAATTCCAATAAGCTTTTGCCAGGTTTTACTTTCTTTACTATGTAATTAGAGGAATTACTGTATTTCACCCGAAAATTTGATACAGAAATTGCATGGAACTCCCTAAATCCAAAATACTAATTTTTAGAATAATTTTTGGTATATGTAAAGAGTACTCAAAAACAAAAAGTTGGTTAAATATGACAGGTATTTAAGCTCAGCATCCACCCCTTCTTGTTCACATTGTACATCTTTCGAAAATGTTTGTTTTCTAAAAAAGGGCTTTTAATTAAAATACTATATGTTTAAGATATTTTCAAGCAAATGAAATGTGTTGCTGCTAGTTGATACTCTGGATTTTATACTTCATTCACTCTCCGAGTGATTGTTATCTAATATGAATATCTCCCTGTATTTTTGGAACTACTGAACAGAGTAGCAAATGCTTTCTATCCAATAAGTGTGTGTGGCTGTTTGCAAAGGGTGCATTGCGGGGAATTTATTACATGAAGGTGTGTGGCTAAGCAATCATGACCAGAAGTTAAACAGAACAATCCTACTGATTTTCTTTTTCTATCTTAAAAGATTATACTGCATTTTTATCTGCATTTGCAGTTTTAAAAATTTTCTTGCTAAAATGACTTTATTTTTTTAATTTGTAATTTGGCAGATTGTTTGCAATAAAACTTCAGATATAAGAAACATTCATGGTTTTAAAGTTGTTACACAAATATAAGAAGTATGAACTTTTCAAAAAAGAACTAGTTATTATGTACTCATAATTTGGAGGAGTATTTTAATGCCAAATAACAGGAAAAGGTGTTAAATTATAATTATATGCCGCGGTATAGGTAGTGATTATAGCTTACTCCCAATTTCCTCTGCTTAACCTAATGCATGGGGAAAAAAGGAAGGAACGGGTGTATGTTAAATTGCATGTTATTTGACGGTAATGTCTGATATATGACGTCTTCAATAGCACCGACCCTTGCTCACTCTGGACTTACATTAACTTATGTGTAATGTTACCCTCACATTCATCCTATTAACTTTTGATCGAAAGGCCCGTTCCACAGTGAACAATTTATTCATGAAAAAAAGTAAACTGTTAAAGCCATCGGAAACACAAACCTAAAATTAATGTCATTTGTCCACAAAGACAATAATAAATATGTAATGGTTTTTCTTCGCTGTATTCTTCTTGATCTTTGGTGTCTGAGCAAACAATACTTCGAGAAACCACCTTCGGCATCTTGTTGCATGTAAGTTATAAATCCTCAGTAAAACAGAATGTCCACGAAACATCAACAAACATAACCTAACCTAAATATCTGAGCGCCAGACGATTGTCAACTTTATTTTAACAGGGTCGCCAATACTGAAGCGTTGAAATTGGAAATAAACATTTGATAATACCAACAATATTATCTGAATATGTACTTAGCCTAAAGCAATAAAATCAAGCAAATGATTTTATTTCGTCCTATAGCTTTCATATAAAAGGCATTCATTTAATTTATATTATGTAAGTAGGAAACCATCTTTACATCTTTCAAGAGGCAGTTGCCGCAATCATTAATAATATGCAAACATTTGTCATATTGCTCTTGGAGGTTATATCGCTTTATTTTAGTTTAAAATGGAAAAAAGTTTGCATTCTACACCAATTCTCATTTTTTTATACCTAACACATAATAGCATTTTGAAAATCTCAATGATCTTTCATTAGTATAATTGTTGGCATTCAATCCCGTAAAATTCGTAATAGTATTTCATTAAATATTTTAGAGCATTTAAGAACCATTTTTCCTTAACGGCAGTGATGCAAATGTAATTGTAAGAGGCATAACCCGTTTTATGCACTAGCTCTTTTCTTCACTTTCAGAAAAAACTGCTGTGTATTTTCAGTAAAATCTGCTGAGAGGCAGTGTGCAATTTGATGGACAATGGCATTAAGTGTGAAGCGCAAGGAAATATACAGATACGAAGCACCATGGCCCCTTTACAGTATGAACTGGTCTGCACGTCCTGATAAGCCTTTTAGGTAGGTAGCTTATTTTCCCATCATTTACTTGACTGGATATTAAGAAACCAGCTTTGAGTTGACATGTGTTTGTTTCACAGACTCGCCGTGGGCAGCTTTGTCGAAGACTGTAACAAGATTCAGGTGGTATCTTTGGATGACTACACCTCACAGATGACAGCCAAAAGCACTTGTGATAATACATATCCATGCACCAAAATAATGTGGATACCCGATTCTGTAAGTGTTATTTCTACATTTTATATTGGGTACAGTTTTACAATGCGTTTTACTGTTGGAGTAAATGGCCTCCAGTCTCTGAACCTGCTCTGGTAGGGCAGTTTTCGGACCACAGTAGGGTGGATGCTGGTTGTTCTGGTCCAAATGGACCATGGCACCCTGACCTCTCCATTGTCGTGGCTCTTTGGGACTGCCGTTCTCTGTCTCCTCTCGCCTCATCCTTCCTCGCGGGGGGTGCCCCCCTTGGGGACACATTTGCAGTAGGAACTGTGGGCCAAATTCCCTCTGCAGTTTAGTGCAGTCCAGCCTAGTACAGTGTGAGATTGCTGTTTTCTTTTTCTTTTTTGTTGTTATAATTTACGTTCTCCAACATTAAGTCATATTGGACGATGAATGGAATGGGTGAAATTATGCTCAAATGAGCCCAGTGTCCATAGAGCTTAGAGTTACCTAATATTAGTTTTTCAGGATAAGGGAAAACCCCAGAAAAACCTTATCCAGAAATATGAGCTGAATCTTTCCTGGCGGCATATATGTTCTAGACGTTCTCAGGCTTCGAGCCAGGTAAGAACATTTGTGACATCTTTTTACCTGGCTCAAAGCCCAAGAATGTCTAGAACCTTATCCAGGTAACTCACCCTGACTGAGATTGCAACTCGGGACCTCTTGAACATGAGGCTGACATCTACGCTACCGAGGCAGGCGAGAATGCTGTGTTTGAGCATTTGCAATATTATGATTATTTCTATGTTAGCTTTTATTTCTTAGTTTCTAATATAGTAATTGAGTTGATCAAGTAAGTTAGATTGGATTTGTATGCTTTAGTTATGCGTAATTGGAGGAATTTAGGAACAGTGACATCACAATTAATCGAAAAAACTATTTGTAGTCAGTTTTCTTGACACTTCGTCACTTACATTTTATTATTGAGGGAGTAGTTTCAGAAGCCGTCGCCTCCATCTTCAACCTCTTTCCAAGATGGAGACGACGACTTCTGAAACTAGTCCCTCAATGATATAAAAATTTAAGTGACGAAGTGTCAAGAAAAACGACTACAAATAGTTTTTAAAATGCTTTAGTTACTCTACATCTGTAAAGTTTATGGATTTCACAACATTAACAAAATGTTTACAAATTTACAAGATAAAGCTATAAAATTCACATTAGAAACTCAAATGAATGGATTTCTTCCTTTTCTAGATTTGAAGATAATAAGAAATAATAACAAATTGGATTTTGGTATCTATAGGAAGTCTACTCATATCGATAATTACATAAAAAATAAAAGTTTGAACTTTTTTCACATAAATTTGCTGTTTTTAATAGTTTGATTTATAGATTAATAAATATACCCCTGAATAAAGAGGAATTTAATATAGAATATAAACATATTATTAATTCTGTTGTTTAAGGACTATGATACAATGAAGCACAAAATTAATACAATTTTGAGTCGAACTAATACTCAATGCTCCATTTATTGCTAGTATTTACCTAGAACGCGTTTCGTTAGGACTTCCTAACATCATCAGCTGTTGTCGACTAATGGATGCCGGTTCAGTGAACTCCTCGGAGGTGATAGGTGCGTCTCTGTCGGTATCTTGATGAACTTGAAATTGGGGTTTTCTTCAAAGGTAGTATCGAAATTAAACAATTTACTTTCATATTTCTTTATAAAGATTTTTTCCCACGTGGTTAATGCAGCTGGACCTTGGACACTTTTTAGTAAGTGAATTTCTCGTTCTATGTCATGATTTTCCTTCCAAAAATGGTACGCTACCGCCGATTTATCTATTTCTTTATTCCTTATGTTCCTAAAGTGCTCTTTAAGCCTAATGTTCACGTTCCTTTTTGTTTTTCCAATGTAGAATTTGTCACAGTCCTTGCAATTTATCCGGTACACTCCTGATTTTCTGCCTGTGGGTATCTCCTTTGTATTATGTGATTTCAAAAGGTGTTGTACACTAAATTTGTTCTGTGGTGCCAAAGTAATATTGTGTTCTTTGAAAACTTTTTGGAAAAGGTGTGTAGCTCTGGGATGATAAGTAAATTTTCTGTATGAGGTTTCATTGCTAATTGGGGAGAGAGTAGTTACTTGTTTGCATCTTAGTTGTCTTTTGAATTTATCTATTTTATTGTTGACCAATTCAGCACTGTATCCATTGTATTCTGCAATGTGAATGATGTTATTGTACTCTTTGTTATATTCTATCTTGTTTAAAGGTACATTAACCAGCCTGTAAGTTAAACTGTTGATAACAGCATGCTTGTGTTGTCTTGGGTTATATCCATCTGATTTTATGAAATTTTCTGTGTGTGTTTCCTTTCTGTGTATGCCAAATTCAAGTTTATTATGTTTTCTGGTAAGTTTCAAATCTAAGAAAGGGATTTCATTGTTTATCTCTTTTTCTATGGAGAATGTTATTGCAGGATTTTGTAAATTAAGTAGTTTTAATGCATCATCCACTTGTTTCTCATTTATTATTGCCCAAATGTCATCCACATATCTGTACCAATGCTTAAAAATTAGTGGGAATGCCTTTGTGATGTGCGTTTCCAAAAAGCTCATGAAGAGATCTGCCAAAAATGGGGACAATGGGTTGGCCATAGATAGTCCTGATTTTTGTTTGAAAAATTTTTTTATTGAATGTAAAAAAGGACTGTTCAATGCAAATATTGGTTAATTGACCAAAACATCATAGAGGAATACCTTCAATTAACCAATATTTGCATTGAACAGTCCTTTTTTACATTCAATAAAAAAATTTTCAAACAAAAATCAAGACTATCTATGGGCAACCCATTGTCCCCATTTTTGGCAGATCTCTTCATGAGCTTTTTGGAAACGCACATCACAAAGGCATTCCCACTAATTTTTAAGCATTGGTACAGATATGTGGATGACATTTGGGCAATAATAAATGAGAAACAAGTGGATGATGCATTAAAACTACTTAATTTACAAAATCCTGCAATAAAATTCTCCATAGAAAAGAGATAAACAGATAAGAGATAAACAATGAAATCCCTTTCTTAGATTTGAAACTTACCAGAAAACATAATAAACTTGAATTTGGCATACACAGAAAGGAAACACACACAGAAAATTTCATAAAATCAGATGGATATAACCCAAGACAACACAAGCATGCTGTTATCAACAGTTTAACTTACAGGCTGGTTAATGTACCTTTAAACAAGATAGAATATAACAAAGAGTACAATAACATCATTCACATTGCAGAATACAATGGATACAGTGCTGAATTGGTCAACAAGAAAATAGATAAATTCAAAAGACAACTAAGATGCAAACAAGTAACTACTCTCTCCCCAATTAGCAATGAAACCTCATACAGAAAATTTACTTATCATCCCAGAGCTACACACCTTTTCCAAAAAGTTTTCAAAGAACACAATATTACTTTGGCCCCACAGAACAAATTTAGTGTACAACACCTTTTGAAATCACATAATACAAAGGAGATACCCACAGGCAGAAAATCAGGAGTGTACCGGATAAATTGCAAGGACTGTGACAAATTCTACATTGGAAAAACAAAAAGGAACGTGAACATTAGGCTTAAAGAGCACTTTAGGAACATAAGGAATAAAGAAATAGATAAATCGGCGGTAGCGTACCATTTTTGGAAGGAAAATCATGACATAGAACGAGAAATTCACTTACTAAAAAGTGTCCAAGGTCCAGCTGCATTAACCACGTGGGAAAAAATCTTTATAAAGAAATATGAAAGTAAATTGTTTAATTTCGATACTACCTTTGAAGAAAACCCCAATTTCAAGTTCATCAAGATACCGACAGAGACGCACCTATCACCTCCGAGGAGTTCACTGAACCGGCATCCATTAGTCGACAACAGCTGATGATGTTAGGAAGTCCTAACGAAACGCGTTCTAGGTAAATACTAGCAATAAATGGAGCATTGAGTATTAGTTCGACTCAAAATTGTATTAATATTATTAATACTGGATTAATTAATGGTTTTAATAAAGATTTTATACAAAAGAAGATTGAAAAATTTAAATATCAAAAAACTGTTAATGATATATCTACCCTTGAAAAAATAAAAGACGATTATAATTTTAAAAAATTTACTTACCATCCTTGGGGTTAATAAACATTTTCAAATTTTTTTAAAGAAGTTGGTATAACTTTAGTTCCTCAAAATAAATATAGTATTAAAAATTTACTACAATTTTCTAAAAAAGATAAAATTCCTAATAGTAAAAATCTGCTATTTATCAATTTAATAGTTTAGATTGTGATAAAGTTTATATTGGAAAGACAAAACGTAATTTGGAAACCAGAACGAAAGAACATTTTTGTAACATTAAGTATAAACAGACTGATAAATCGGCCGTAGCAGATCATTTTTGGTCATTAAACCATGAAATAAATCCAGAAGCTAAATTATTAAAACAATTAAATGGTCCGATAGATTTAATAGTCCGGGAAAAGATATTTATTTTAAAAAATAAGCATTGCGTAATGAATTTTGAAATACCAGCAGTTGATTCTGTTTTTAGGTTTGTTTCATTTTCAGATGTTGGTAATACTAAAAAAAACATAAGAAAGGCATGGTAACTGGTATCATTGACAACAGAGTTTATCAGGACTGAGGATGCAAGCGATTTGTTTGCGAAATTGATTTCCATTTGAAAAGAAGTATCAACACCAATTTCTTAAGATAAGTGATGCCTTAGTGGAAAATATCTTTATTTGTGTAATGTTTTTTCATAAGTTCCTCTTTTATTACAGATTCAAATGCATTCTCTATTTCGTAGGTTTCTGATCATGTCATTGTTGGTTTACAACTTTACGTTGGAATATTATATGATCTAGTGTTTGGTGTTCCTGGCATTTGCATATTGGGTTATCCACTATGGTGATAAGCTTACCATGTTCTGTGATCATGGCTGTGAACTCTTGACATATGGGCAGTTTTTGTTTTAACCTGCTTCTTTGGTTATTGCTCCTTTCCTTGAAGTTGACCATTGCTGTTGCCATGCATTGAGTTCAGTTTCTTTCTATCTAGTTAATAAAACTTCTTTCTTATGTCATTATCTTCTGCAGCAGCCTCCTTTGCTAGTCTGTCCAAGTACCCCCAAGTGTCCTTTCACCCAGCCGAACTGCATCGTCCACTCTGATTTTGTCAGGTAAAGGATTTTAGTTTTATTAGCTGGTTGTGCTTCAAGTTGTGTGGTTTAATTTTTGTTTTTCCTGCAACAGCACCAGGTGGGGGACAGGGACATTAAATGAAATGAAATTTAAGAGAGGAAATTTACAAAAAATATTCCAGGTCTAAGTTTAGTATACTTCTCTGTCATTTGCCATTTGTGAGGAGTGAATGAAAGCTTCAGTCATGGAGAACAATCCTGCGTTGAACAGCAGAGTTCATGAATCCATGCAGTCATGTTCTATAAGATGTGTTCAAAAAGAATTGAGCCTGAGACATAATTACAGAAACCAGCACCTGTATGTTAGAAGTATTGGCCCTGGCTGATGAGACACTTGTCCCACTGTGACACAAGGCGGTGAACGGCTGTCTCATAAAAGTCCCGGGGCTGTGATGTGAGCCAGTTCTGCACGTACAGCTGGACGTCATTGTCCGAGGTGAATTGTTTGCCCCTCAGAGCATTTTTAAGGAGACCAAAAATGACGTAATCACAGGGAAAGAGGTCTGGACTGTATGGAGGGTGGCCGAGAACCTCCCATTTGAATTTCTGCAGGAGTACTGCAACTGTGTTGGCCATATGAGGCTTTGCATTGTCATGGAGCAGAATGACCCCACAGGTGAGATTGTTTGGTCGTTTTCATTTGATTGCTTGGCGAAGGCTGGTCAAGGATTGCGAGTAACACTGGGCATTCACTGTTGTCCCATGCTGCAGGAAGTTTATCAGAAGGGGGCCATCTTGGTCAAAGAAGAACGTCAACATAGCCTTTCCTGCACCTGTGTCACTGGCCTTTGCGATTTTTGGTGATGGTGACCCTGGATGCTTCCACTGGAGACTTTGTCATTTTGATTCTGGTTTGAAGTGATGACAGCATGACTCATCTCCAGCCACCACTCGTGCCAGGAACTCATTCCCTTCTGTAGCATAGTTCTGCAGATGACCAAGACAGTGGGCCATTTTACATGCTTCCTGGTGTGGTTGGAGACTGTGGGGTACCCATTGGGCACACACTTTGTGCAAGAGCAGTTGTTCCTTCATGATGGTGTGAACACTTCCGACCTCGGCGGCTATTGCTTTCACTGTTGCTTGGCAGTCCTGGGTAATGAGTATATTAATCAGCTAGACGATGTCATTGGTAATGCTTTGTGGTGCTCCAGACCATGCATCATCGGCTAATGACACTCGTTCTCCCCTGAAGCGCTTTTGCCAAACCTTGTTCCTTGCAAGGGATATGCAGTGTTCGCCGTACATTTGTGACATTCATTGATGAATGTCCGTTCCCCCTACTCTTTCCACTGTAAGAAAACAAACAATACCTCTTTGATTTTCTTTTGATGCCTCCATTTCACTGTCTGCAATGTGACTGGCAGCATAGGATGATTGATGTATGCTGCTGCTAGCTTTGTATAGTCTTGTGACATGCACACGTACCCTCTAGCGACGGCTGTGAACTTCCTCGCTCTGGTCAGAACAACACTTCATTACACATTCCACGATATTACCATCCTGTCACCGGTTTGTGCATACCAGACTCCGGTTTGTTTCTTTTTGAAGTCCTTTATATGTTGTTCCATAATTGTCATGCATTATTTGTCTGCTATCTCATCCATTCCAATAAATAATTGATGATGTATTATATTCTGTTACAGAAAGGAGTTCTTCCTGATCTTATTGCTGCAAGCGACGCATATCTCCATATATGGCGTGTTGGTGAAAGTAGAACAAGATTGGAATGCGTACTTAATAATGTAAGTATTTAATGTTAACAGTAGTTACTGCTCTGGTATAGTACAGAGTGATTTATATAGAACTGACACATTTCTTTCTTTAATTATTCCATTGGAAATTCATTCAGTGAACCAATTTTAACACCAAATTAAGCAGAATGTTCTGGAGTTTCAATTCCTTGTCACTAGATGCACAGATGTTTGTTTCATTCCTAATTGCTATTGTTGACAGCTGTTTTTGACATTTTGTTCTACTCAACATGAAAATGCAGTACACATTAAATCAACGACTCTTCCTTGAGAAGCAAAACTGGATTATGAATTCAATTACAGCTATACTCCTCCACAGAAGAGAAAGTCTCCGAGGGACGAGATGCAGGGGTGTTGGCGAAGGTTCCCACACCCTCCCTGGACAGGTTTATGACACCCCATGTCAGTTCAGTTACAGACCGTTCAAAAACATTCTGATGGCTTCTACTTTTGTGAATGAATCTTCTCGGTTTTAATGTGCAGAGTGATTAGGGTGCATGTTTTTTTAACGGTCTGCTCCTTGTACAGCAGGCACACACATTCGCTGTCCTTGTCCCACAGCACATTCCTTACAGGGATTTTCTTTGCATTGCTATACTATACTCAAAGGACATACCAGAGAGAATTTGGTGTTCGCAATCCTCCCAAAAGAAACACAATACTGGGACTGGTAAACAAATTGGAAACAACTGGATCTCTGGTGAGTGAAAAAGGCAAGCATTGTTCATCTAGGCTTCCCACGATTGTTGACATAAGAGCACGACTGGAGTAGTCACCCAAAAAGTCATTAAGTCGTTTGTCGCAGGAGACAGGGTACACCTACTCATTGTGTCAGAGAGCTGCGAAAAGTGCAGGCCCAAAGTCATATAGGGTTACGGTTGTTCATCAGCTACAGGAACCAGATAGGGATATAAGATTGAATTATTGTCGTTGGTTTCAAACGTTCATTGTACAAAATCCTTCCATATTGTCCACACATGGTTCACAGTTGAAGCATGGTTCCATTTATCTGGTTATGTGAACTACAGAACTCAGCCATTGGGCCATTGAAAATCCACATGTCATCGATGAAGCACCTACGCACCTGGTTAAAATCAGAGTTTGGTACACAATATCTGCACAGAGAATACTGGGTCCAACTTTTTTTTAACCAGACTGTGAACACTGCAGAGTACCGACTGATTATCATGGAGTTTGAGCAATTGGACAGTGTAGAGCTGAGTCAAGGATATTTTCAGCAAGATGGTGTTATATGTCATACATTAAATGAATCCATGGAACTAATTGCAAGTTTCCTTGAGGACCGGATAATTTCCAGGAAGCTGTGGCCACCGAGATATCCAGATTAGACATTGCCGGATTTCTTTCTATGGAGTTACTTAAAAGATAGGGTTTATATCACACGTCCCCAGACATTGGACGATCTAAAGCACAGCATCACACAGGAGATTCAAGCTATTGACAACAGAATCCTCTAACGAGTGGCCAGTAATATGAAAGGACGTGTTGAGTTGTGCCTTATGCAGGATGGAGGACTTTCTCAACATTTGCTATAGAGGTAAATAATCTCCCAAAATTCCTCTACATTTTAGGTATAATAAGTTGTCACTAGCACTTGAAACAATTAATGAAAGAAATGTGTCTGTTCTATAAGGTGCGTTAAAAAAAAAACGAGCTGGAGACATAATTACAGAAACCAGTACGTGTATGTTAGAAGTATTGGCCCTGGCTGATGAGACACTTGTCCCACTGTGACACAAGGTGGTGAATGGCTGTCTCATAAAAGTTCCGGGATGCAATATGAACCAGTTCCGCACAGCTGGACATCGTCCGAGTTGAATCACTTGATCCTCAGAGCCTTTTTAAGGGGACCAAAAATGGCATAATTACAGGGAGAGAGGTCTGGACTGTATGGAGGGTGGCTGAGAACTTCCCTTTTGAATTTCTGCAGGAGTGCCACAACTGTGTTGGCCATATGAGGCTTTGCATTGTTGTGGTGCAGAATGACCCCACAGGTGAGATTGCCTGGTCATTTTGATTTGATTGCTTGGCGAATGTGAGTAATACTGGGCATTCACTGTTGTCCCATTCTGCAGGAAGTGTATCAGAAGGGGGCCATCTTGGTCAAAGAAGACCGTCAGCATAACCTTTCCTGCTTTTGTGTGGATGGCCTTGGCTTTTTTTGGTGGTGGTGACCCTGGATGCTTCCACTGGAGACTTTGTAGTTTTAATTCTGGTTTGAAGTGATGACACCATGACTCATCTCCAGTCACTACTCGTGCCAGGAACTCATTCCCTTCCCTAGCATAGCGCTGCAGATGACCAAGACAGTGGGCCTTTCGACATGCTTCCTGGTGTGGTTGAAGACTGTGGGGCACCCATTGGGCACACACTTTGTGCAAGAGCAGTCGTTCCTTTGTGAACACTTCCGATGCTCAATCCAGCCTTGACAGCTATGGCTTTCACTGTCACTCGGCAGTCCCGGGTAATAAGTGCATCAACCAGCTGGGCGATGTCATTGGAATGTAGTGTGGTGCTCCAGACCATGCATCATCGGCTAACGACACCGATCTTCCCCTGAAGCGCTGGTGCCATGCCTTGACCCTAGCAAGGAACATGCAGTGTTCACTGTACACTTGTAACATTCGTCGATGAATGTCCGTTTTCCCTACTCCTTACGAACAACATCTCTTTGTTCTTTTTTTTTATGTCTCCATTTCACTGTTTTCAATGCAATTGGCAGCGTTGAACGATTGATGCATGCTTCTGCTAGCTTTGTATAGTCACATGAACTACATACGTGCCCTCTAGCAATGGGCTGTGAACTTTCACGCTCTGGTCGGAACTTCGTTACACACGCCATGATATTACCATCCTGTCACAATTTTCACATACCAGACTCTGGCTCGTTTCTTTTTGAACACCCCTTATACGAGGGCTATCCAGAAAGTAGATTACGTTTTCGTCTGTTTCCGCTAGGGGCGGGGCTAGCGCGGCCATCTTGGGGTCAGAGCATTGCGCAGCTCAGTCGGCATCTAGCCGTGCTAGTGAGAGGTTCGTGCTGTGCTCCGTTCAGATACTGTGACGGTTTGAAATGTCTGCGTTAATTGAAAATCCCGCGAGCTGCGAGGTGCGTGCAGTAATAAGGTTTCTGACTGCAAAAAACTGTAAACCGATAGAAATCTATCGGCAGCTTTGTGAAGTGTATGGGGACAACATTATCACTGAAGGTGGAGTGCGTCAGTGGGTCATCAGATTTAAAAATGGCCAAACCAATGTTCACGACGAAGATCGAAGTGGGAGACCCAGCATAGTGACTGCCGAACTTGTCGAAAAAGTCGATGCTAAAGTCCGTGAAAATCGAAGGTTCACAATAACGGAACTTTCTTTGAGTTTTCCACAAATTTCGCGAAGTTTGTTGCACGAAATCATCAGCGAAAAGCTTGGTTACCACAAGTTTTGTGCAAGATGGATTCCAAAAATCTTGACAGAGGACCACAAAAATCAGCGAATGGCTGCAGCGTTGAACTTTTTGGACGTTTACCATAAGGATGGTGACTCTTTACTCGATCGCATCGTTACTGGTGACGAAACATGGGTGAAACACGTGAACTGTGAAACGAAATTGCAATCAATGCAGTGGGGGCACACAAGTTCTCCCCAAAAACCCAAGAAATGCATGCAAACAATGTCGGCAAGGAAGATGATGGCGACTGTTTTTTGGGACAGAAAAGGTGTGATTTTGGTGGACTTCCTGGAAAGAGGCACTACAATAAACTCTCAAAGGTATTGCCAAACTCTCCAAAAACTCAGAAGAGCCATTCAAAACAAGCGCAGAGGAATGTTGAGCTCTACGATCTTGTTGATTCACGACAACGCCCGGCCCCACACGGCAAATGTCACTCGTGAAGTTCTTGAATCTTTTAAGTGGGAGTTGTTTCCTCATCTGCCGTACAGTCCCGACCTGGCACCAAGCGACTTCCACCTATTCCCAGCAATGAAGAAGTGGCTGGCTATGCAGCGTTTTGATGACGACGCACAGCTGCAAGAAGAGGTAACGAAGTGGTTGAAGGCGCAGGCGACCGAATTTTTCGACGAAGGAATTTCCAAGCTCGTACATCGCTACGATAAATGCCTTAATTTGAATGGTGACTATGTCGAAAAGTAGTATTTGAGTGTGGCTTTCATCTGTATATTATAAAATTTGTTTCCTATACTTTGTTTACTTTTTATTCCAAAACGTAATCTACTTTCTGGATAGCCCTCGTATATGAATCACTCTGTATAAGGTTAACTCTCAAGTTTTGAAAAGGAAAAAAAAGTAGTAGTCACTGTTATTCTATTTACTTGCTGTTGATACAGATTAAAATTAAATCAAGATATATGTGTTTGGAGGAATTTAATAACAGTGATGTTCAAATTAATAAATAAAACTATTTTTAGTCAATTTTTAACATTCTGTCACTTACAGTTTTATTTTTTGAGGGGGAATTTTGGAAACTGTTGCTTCCGTTTCCAATCTCAAAGGTCTGTTGTTGTTCTCTTCTCTCTGGTGGTGGAACTATTAACTTGTTTATCAAGTGACAGAGTGTTAAAAACCAACTGCAAATAGTTGATAATGTAGCCAATATGATGTTTACACCATTGCCTTGTACGTGTGTTACAGAACAAACATTCTGAGTACTGTGCCCCTCTCACTTCTTTTGACTGGAACGATGTGGACCCCAATTTGATTGGTACATCTAGCATTGACACCACATGTACTGTGTGGAACTTGGAGACAGGGCAGGTACGTACATGTTCAAGAAAACTAATCGTCATTATTATATATTTTGTTCTTTAACCTCCAATCTTGAGGGCATGTTGATATCTTACAGCTTTTCTAAAAACTATCACTTTATGGAGCTGCATCAGCGGGGTTACAGGCATTGTTCCATATTTTTTATTTACCCGGTATAGGTGGAACCTTTTCTGAAAATTAGTATTTTTTATTCAGGGGACCTCAAAAGGTATTTCAATGAACACTGCATTTCTGGGGTGGAATGCAAAACTTTCTCTATCTACAGGTATGTGAAGGTGTCTGATGCAGCCCACTTTTGTTATATTGGCAGGAACTGGCCAGTGTGAATGTTGTGACTGGTCACGTCAAGACACAGCTCATAGCTCATGATAAGGAAGTGTACGACATAGCGTTCAGTCGCGCTGGTGGAGGAAGAGATATGTTTGCTTCTGTAGGTAAGTGTTGCACTGGGGCCTGGAATTTTAGGTGTTAGTTCCTCAGAGGTAACTTTCTTTTGTGTGACGCGAGAATATTTTCTAAGTCCAAAGGTGCACGTATACACATGCGCAAGCAGACAAACAGCCGGTTATCATGTTGCAACCAACATGAGAAAGATATGTAAAACTTGTAGTCAACCTCTGCAAAAAATGCCCCAGACCTAGGTGACACAGTCCATGTGCAAAGGAACATGGTTTGAGCTGGCTAAGTATCGCTTGGTCACATTTTGTTACTCTTGCACTGCTTTGCACATAAACAATCCTACAACATGACGATAATGGAGTGCTCCATAGGAAATACATGTATGAGCTCACGGACTGTATCGGACTGGTTCGGCTACTGCCACAAAGTGTGCATGATGTCCAATGACATCAAGTATATTGCAAGGGGGAAAATTGGTGGTCCCGATCATGTCGTTCAAATCGATGAATGCAAAATATGATGATGCAAGTTTCATCGTGGACACGTCTTAGAGGGCAACTGGATCTTGGGAATGATCGACGTGGAAACGAATGAGGTGCGGATGATGATATGCCCCAACAACAGGAGGGATATAAATACCTCTACAGTCTAATTGCAGCGCCCACGATGAAACTTGCGTCGTCCTATTTTGCATTCGTCGATTTGAATGACGTCGCCGGGACCACCAATTTTCCCCCCTTGCAGTATTCTTGGTGTCATTTGACATCATGCACACTTCGTGACAGTAGCCAAACCAGTCTGATACAGTCCGTGAGCTCATACGTTTAGTCTGCTAAATAGTGTAATTTCGGGACAAGTAAGACTGTTGGCAGCATTGCTTTCAGTGGAGAAACAAGCATAGTTTGGCTGCACTGAATTCTTCCTACATTATGTAGTAAGTATATAAGAAAACAATAACGTTAAAAGAATGCCTTCCAATACAAAATTGCACTAAAAAGTAAAGAAATTATATTAAAAATCATGGTTGTATATAAAAACATAAAAAAGTGTGAAGGAATTAGAAAAAAATCACTGCATCGCATATTAGAAAGAAGAGTCATTCCTCATTATTCAACAAACAAATCTCAAGATATAAGGCACGTTCAGAAAGTCAATACTGTTTTATTCTGGCTGCACTGAGTACAAGTGCATTGGATTACTCTGCTTATTTAAAATTATTAAGATAATTGCTGATCCTGTCAACTATGTGATTCACGCTGTATGCAAGGAATGTGAAATCAGCCAAGTTAAAGATGTTTACAGTAAAGATGTGATGAATGATGGAATGGTGAGATAATGGGTTAAAATGTTTAATGAAGGTCACACAAATGTCCACAATGAGACTTGGAGTGGTTGGCCTTCTATTGTCAATGATGATTAAATAAGGAAAGTGGATGAAAAAATCTAGAACAGGTTTCACAGTGACAACGTTTTCAGACAATTTTTGTTACAGACCATCTAGGTTATCACAAGGCGTGTTCATGTTGGGTTCCAAAAATGCTCAGTGAAGTTCATAAAACCAAGAGACTTGGCAGTACTTTGACATCTCACACACAGTACAGTGAAGAGAGAGGGAACTTTATTATGACAGGTGATGAAACTTGTAACACCAGAATCCAAACAGCAATCAATGGAGTGGAGACACACTCATTCTAAGGAAAAAAAATAGTTCAAAGCAACAATGTCTGCACAGAAAATCATATGCACTGTGTTCTGGGATAACAAAGGGGCTTTATTTACTGAATCTCTTCTCTGCTGCATGTTATTGTGACACTTGAACACTATGGCATGCTATTCAAAACAAACAGAAAGTAATGTTCAGTAAAGGAATTTTTACAAAACTAAGAAAAAACAAAATTATTGATGCTTTTACTGAATCACAAATCAAAAGTTAAGGAAACCTATTTTAAGCACACAAGAAACCCAAAATGAAGGTGGCCCACCTCAGTAGTGTACATGGTGGCTTGTCTGCCTCTTATTGAAGAGGTCCCAAGTTCCAATCTCGGTTGGGGTGAGTTACCTGGATAAGGTTTTACCGGGGTTTTCCCTTATCCCGAAAGACGAATTTCTGGTAACTCTAAGCTCCATGGACCCTGGACTCATTTGAGCATCGTTTCACCCATGTCATTCATCGTCTAATATGACTTATGCCCTATTTCACCAAAAGATGTTAAAATCGATGTTAACAAATATAATATATGTCACATTGCTAACACTACTGTTAAATTTCTTGCATTTCACCAACCTGTTTTCTGAAAATGTTAAACACATGTTAATGCCAAGAAACTTGTAAATATTACAGCTATAGAAGGCTATGGATCAGTCATATTATTTTCTGAACGTACTGCGATGCGCTTTTGCTTTTTCATTTTTGTCTTCATACAGCTGCAAAAATAGCGGGTGAACAAAAGCCGTGAGACAAATTTCTCATCAATGGAGAAAGAACTGTTAATTGAATTGGTGACAAAGTGTAAGGATATCGTGGAAAATAAGAGGACGGATGTGGTGAATGTAAAAGAGAAAGATGTCACGTGGAAAATATTGGAAACAAATTTAATTCAAATGTATGTGTCACTACTAGAAGCACGAAACAACTTTGTCAGTATTATGTAAGGTGCGAAGAAGTACAAGTGATGAGTGACTTGAACGTTTCAAGATGGGAGGTGGACAGTGTTAATTAAATTAATTAGGAGTCGATTAATGACACAAAACAACACTTACTTTTAAATTTTCCCAGAACCAGTTTCTGAGGCCTTGCCTCTATCTTCAGCCGGACATCGACTTGTTCTCATTGGTGTAGCTGGCAATATTTTGTCATCGGTCTCCTCTGGTGGCGGTTCGAGGAACTTGCTGAACTTGGTGGACAGTGTATTATCCACCACATAATTCAGTGAATTATAAAATCACAAAGTTATTAATACTTGAAGCAGAGGCAAGACCAGCATATCCCTTTCAATGCATGTTCTAACTCAGTATTATGTAAATTTAAAACGAGGTGCGAAGAAGGACAAGTGACTTGAATGTTTCAAGACTGAAGGTGGACAATGTATTATCCACATAATTCAGCGATTTATAAAATTGCAAAGTTATTAATACTTGAAGTAAAGGCAAGATCGGCATATTCCTTTCAGTGCATGTTCTAACCTCTCTTGTACTTCCGCAGTAACCTTCATAACAACTTGTTAGACAGGCTATACCTCTATAAAAATTTTCTTCTGATAGCTCCTCAAATCCATTTCTCGTCATAGGCCATACACTATTACGAATGCCATTTATATGGTCTTAAATATAGCAAATCGACATCAACAGCTGCGTTCATGCCCACCATCTTGACTATTTACAATTTTTAGGGACTTAACAACAGAAATTTTGCTTATTAGTTTAACAAGAGATTTAACATCAGTGTTAACCTAACACTTGTTGGTGAAATGCAATTTTTGTTTTAACTATTGCTAAACTCGTGTTAAGTCTTAACATCTGTTGGTGAAATTTGGCATTAACGTTGGAGGATGTAAATTACACACACACACACACACACACACACACACACACACACACACACACACACACACACACACACACACACACACACACACACACACACACACATACACACGCATGCACGCACGCACACACACACACACCCACCCACACACAAAAATGAAAGTTTATGCCATCTAAAAGTTTGGGCCCTGGTTGTCATCCTTTCTGTACTTCAAATAATAACAGTATTGTAACTTTGTGGGTTCGTGAAATGAAAAGCCCAATTGCACCACTCAAAAATGTTCTTTATTTCCACCGAATTACAATTGGAACACTTGCCGAATATACAGAATTACGTAATGCACACAATTACAATTCACCAGTTCGTCTGTCACAGTCCGTTCCCTCACTGGGCGCTCCTCACGCTGCTCGCCAAGAACTGAACTGACTCGCCACTGCAGCCCCTTTTATAGGAATATCGCTGTTTTCTGGAAGCTTCGCGGTTCAGTGAATCATCACGAAGGTTTGAGACGGCAGGGGGAGGGGGAAGAGATGGCACAGTGACGTTTTTCCAGTCACCCCTCGTTACTGCTACAAGATAAATGGGTAGGCGTGGTGGAATACTTCCCTTCTAGCCCTACTGCTGGCCGGTTCTATCGGGAGTTCAGACGTTCGGGTGACAGTATTTTAATAATGTAAATGACAGGTAGATTGCAGTAAATAATATATGTATGTTAAAATCAATACATAATGTAATAAATGAGTAATATAGTGCATTCACATACCAGTCAAAAATATTTCATAAATTCAAAAATGTCTTTAAGTGTTTGCGCCATTATCGTCATTTGTTCCGGCGGGCGCATGAATATTTCACTTGGCGCCAGTTATGCGGCCAGCTGATCATGTGACTCGCCAGCGCGCAAGAAAAGAGGCTTCTTCTTCCTTTTATAGTTACAGACATGTTGAGACATGTGATGTGCTTCGTTGTGTGGCTGCGTGCAGCTGTTGTTGCAATGAAAGAACCGTTTTAGTTTATCTCAAATATTAAATGTATTGTTGTCTTCTTCATGATTATTCACATAAGAAATGTAGCGTGTGCAATAAATTTATCTAGTGATATGAATACAGCTCTATCGAGTACAGTCCACAAAATCAGTTTCCTTGGTTACTGCCAAAAATCAAGGTGCTCCTCCGCATTAAATTAAGCATGACACGAACATTGGTCCTTCACGGGCGGATATTTATTGTGCAACGCAACAGTTTCTTCTGCATGGATGTACATCAATGGGCCCCAGGATGCCAGGCATCGGGATCTACGCAGCAGATGATCAGCATTTCATTCGCAACGACGCAGAAGCCTGCATCGCAACACATTTCAGGTGAGAACATTCCTTTTCTTTCTTTCTCTCCTTTAAGCAAGTCTCATAACCATTCAATATGGAGCAGGATTTGAAAGCTCTTGTCAAAAGAAGGGGTATAATCAAAAGAGAATTGACCTTTGTTCGAAAATTTCTTGATAAATTACCAGAACAGGTCAACATTTTCATATTGAGAGCTAATTTCGATAACTTAAGTGAAATTTGGGACAAATATGAAGCTATTCAGACCCAAATTGAATCTCTTGTGGAAGCGGAAACTGAATTAGATATGCATGCAGAACACAAGGAGGAAACAAGAAACAGTTACATCGAATTGAAGGCTAGGTTAGCTGAATTAATACAGGATCATGAACAGCAAGAAAATGGTTCTGGAAATTCGCAGCACACAGTGCAGTCGCAATCGTCACAAGCAGCTAAAGCTATCAAACTGCCTGTGATACAATTACCTAAATTTGAGGGTGATGTCACTCATTTCAAACATTTCTATGACACATTTACAAGCTTAGTGGTAAACAACCAAGCTTTAGATACTATTCAGAAATATCATTACTTACTTTCCTCTCTCAAGGGACAAGCTCATTCTCTAATACAGAACATACCTGTCACTAGTGAAAATTTTGATGTAGCATGGGAGCTCATATGCACATGCTATAACAATACAAGATTAATAGCTACAGCTCATATAAAAAATGTATTAGCACTACCAGTAATGCATAAGGAAACAGTAAATGAACTACGTACCTTGCTCAACCATTTTCAAAATAACTTGAATGCCATTGAAGCATTAAAACTTGAAGTGCCTTTGCATGAAATCATTTTAATGCAACTTCTCCTAGAACATTTGTCTGACACCACACGCAGAGAATGGGAGAGTAAAATAGATTCTCAAAACTTCCCTTCTTTGAAGGGTCTTATGCAATTTTTAGAAGCAAGAGCACACTCTTTTGAATTGCTTCCTAACACTGCATGTAACAAGACTAGTTAAGCCTAAGATTGATTTGCACTCTGCTAAGCCCAACAGCAGAGACAATAAACACTCTTACTTATCCACGAGTGATCGTGTATGTCCATTTTGTCAGTGCAATCACATGCTACATAATTGTGATAACTTCAAAAACCTTAATGTGCATAAGCGTTGGACTTTCATTAAATCCAAGTGCCTTTGTGCCAATTGCTTTGCTCCTAATCACATATCAAGTAAATGTAATCGTGCCTCATACTGCAATTGTGGCTCATCCACTCACAACAAGTTGCTTCATGATAGTAACAGAGAAAATGCTTCACGTGCAACTTCATCTAGTCCTGTAAATGATTCTACTACAACGATTGACGCGCCATCTAGCTACTGTTCTTTTAAATCAAAATCCACACAGCAGGTTTTGCTTGCCACCGCACTAGTGCAAGTGGAAGACAGATATGGCAATCTCATACAATGTAGAGCACTCCTTGACTCTGCCAGTCAATCCAATTTCATAACTGCAGATCTTGCGAAGCGCTTACAGCTTAACAAGGTGACAGCTGATACACCTATCAATGGTATAAATGGCACAATTTCTACGGCACTCACCATGTTCAGGTCAATCTGAAATCTATGGTACATGATTTTAAGACTAAAATTGAATGTCTAGTACTTCCTCGTATAACAGGAAAACTACCTTCCACACATATCAATTTGTGCAACTGGAATATTCCTTCTAGCATTCCATTAGCAGATCCTAGGTTCAACATTCCTGATGAAGTTGAAATCCTAATCGGAAGTTCCTTATTCTTCAAGTTATTGCATGGGAAAACCTTAAAGAAACAAGGACATCCTATACTAGCCAGCACAGCCCTCGGTTGGATAATATCAGGCCGTATTCCAAGGTCATCATACAAGAACAAGGCTAAGTCTTCGCCTCAGCATAATTTCTTCATCAGCACTGATAACCTTGACACACAGTTAAGACGTTTCTGGGATTTGGAAGAATTTCCTCAGCATGTTCTTACTAAGGAGGAAAAGGAGTGTGAAGAATACTATGTAAAAACAACCACTCGTAATGCCGATGGTAGCTTTACAGTTCATCTACCCGTCAAGGAGGACAAAAATCGCTTAGGTGAATCTAGACAGCAAGCCATCAATTGCTTTATGCACTTAGAACGACGTCTTCAAAACGACATCACACATAAAGAAGATTACACTCAATTTCTCTCTGAATATGAATCCATGGGGCACATGAAGCAAGTGTCACCACCAAAGGAAGGCGAACCTTGTTACTATCTTCCGCATCATGCAGTTTTCAAACCTTTGTCTACTACTACTCGCACCAGAGTTGTATTTGATGCATCTGCGCAGTCATCTTCAGGACTATCCTTGAATGATGTGCTGAAGTTGGGTCCTACTATTCAAGATGACCTTATCTCCATAATTTTACGCTTCAGAACTTATCGCTATGCATTCTCAGCTGACATTTCTAAGATGTACAGGCGAGTGAAAATGCATCCTGATGATCAAGATCTCCAAAGAATTATAGGGCGAGAAAACAAAGATGAACCTATTAAGGACTACGCTCTTACTACAGTCACATATGGTACCAAACCTGCATCCGTTTTGGCCATAAGGACTTTGCATCAACTAGCTTCAGAGGAAGAGGCTAAATATCCACTAGCTTCTCAAGCTATCCGTGAATCCTTCTACGTAGATGATTGCTTATGTGGTCATAATGATCTACAGCAAGCTTTACATATTCAGAGGCAGCTGCTTCAGATGTTAGACAGTGGTGGATTCCCACTTAGGAAATGGTGTTCTAATCATGAAGATATTTTAAAATCCATTCCACCGGAACACAGAGAGATACAACTTCCACTTTCATTGGATAGCAGTGAAAATGCGCATGCTCTTGGTCTCCTCTGGCATCCTGGAACAGATCAATTCCAGATACAAGACAATCCATCTCTTCAGGATAATCTAAATTCTAGCTACACCAAACGAAGCATACTTTCTGTCATATCATCTATTTTTGATCCTTTAGGCCTAGTGAGTCCTATTGTCATAAATGCCAAGATGTTTCTACAATCTCTTTGGTTGGAAAAACTCGGTTGGGATGAATTGATACCATCTCACCTCATCCAACAATGGCTAAATTTCTGCGAGACATTGTCCATCATTCATGCTATACGTATTCCAAGACACGTCCTAATCACAGGTACATTAAGGGACATACAAATACATGGGTTTTGCAATGCCTCAGAAAAGGCTTATGGTGCCTGTATTTATCTTCGTTCTATGAACAGCTGCAATGAGGTGAAAACCAGACTTCTTTGCTCCAAATCCAAGGTTGCACCACTAAAGAAACAAACCATTCCTCGGCTCGAACTTTGTGGTGCTTTACTACTCGCTAAACTTTACAAGGTTGTAGCTAACCTTAAGCTGCAGACTTCACAGAACTATCTATGGACGGACTCTATGATTGTTCTAGCATGGATTAAATCCAACCCACACAAATGGAAGATTTTTGTAGTCAACAGAGTTTCACAAATACAAGAGTTATCAGAAACTACTGCTTGGCGATATGTAGCTACTCAAAATAATCCAGCAGATCTCATTTCAAGAGGAGTTTCGACTAAACCTCTTGCCTCAAATAACTTGTGGTGGAAAGGTCCTGATTGGATCTCACAACCCTTTGCATCTTGGCCAGAGCAACCCAAACGATTAGATATTCAAGATGCCACTGAGCAACGCACTACTGCATGCTTGATGGTCACTACAGAAAGTGATGATATCATTTCTCGTTTTTCAAAATTGTTACGCCTGCAGAGAGTGACAGCATAATTAGTTAGTTTTTATTCATCCTTTTGATCATATTACATGATATAGGACACGTCAAGTACTTATAACTAAAAATTATACAATATACATATATACAACATAAGTTTGGAATGAAAATTCAACTGTATGTACAGTATAATAATAATGATGATGATGATGATGATGATGATGATGATGATGATGGTGGTGGTGGTGGTGGTGGTGGTGGTGGTGGTGGTGGTGGTGGTGGTGGTGGTGGTGGTGGTGGTGGTGGTGGTGGTGGTGGTGGTGGTGGTGGTGGTGGTGGTGGTGGTGGTGGTGGTGGTGGTGGTGGTGGTGGTGGTGGTGGTGGTGGTGGTGGTGGTGGTGGTGGTGGTGGTGGTGGTGGTGGTGGTGGTGGTGGTGGTGGTGGTGGTGGTGGTGGTGGTGGTGGTGGTGGTGGTGGTGGTGGTGGTGGTGGTGGTGGTGGTGGTGGTGGTGGTGGTGGTGGTGGTGGTGGTGGTGGTGGTGGTGGTGGTGGTGGTGGTGGTGGTGGTGGTGGTGGTGGTGGTGGTGGTGGTGGTGGTGGTGGTGGTGGTGGTGGTGGTGGTGGTGGTGGTGGTGGTGGTGGTGGTGGTGGTGGTGGTGGTGGTGGTGGTGGTGGTGGTGGTGGTGGTGGTGGTGGTGGTGGTGGTGGTGGTGGTGGTGGTGGTGGTGGTGGTGGTGGTGGTGGTGGTGGTGGTGGTGGTGGTGGTGGTGGTGGTGGTGGTGGTGGTGGTGGTGGTGGTGGTGGTGGTGGTGGTGGTGGTGGTGGTGGTGGTGGTGGTGGTGGTGGTGGTGGTGGTGGTGGTGGTGGTGGTGGTGGTGGTGGTGGTGGTGGTGGTGGTGGTGGTGGTGGTGGTGGTGGTGGTGGTGGTGGTGGTGGTGGTGGTGGTGGTGGTGGTGGTGGTGGTGGTGGTGGTGGTGGTGGTGGTGGTGGTGGTGGTGGTGGTGGTGGTGGTGGTGGTGGTGGTGGTGGTGGTGGTGGTGGTGGTGGTGGTGGTGGTGGTGGTGGTGGTGGTGGTGGTGGTGGTGGTGGTGGTGGTGGTGGTGGTGGTGGTGGTGGTGGTGGTGGTGGTGGTGGTGGTGGTGGTGGTGGTGGTGGTGGTGGTGGTGGTGGTGGTGGTGGTGGTGGTGGTGGTGGTGGTGGTGGTGGTGGTGGTGGTGGTGGTGGTGGTGGTGGTGGTGGTGGTGGTGGTGGTGGTGGTGGTGGTGGTGGTGGTGGTGGTGGTGGTGGTGGTGGTGGTGGTGGTGGTGGTGGTGGTGGTGGTGGTGGTGGTGGTGGTGGTGGTGGTGGTGGTGGTGGTGGTGGTGGTGGTGGTGGTGGTGGTGGTGGTGGTGGTGGTGGTGGTGGTGGTGGTGGTGGTGGTGGTGGTGGTGGTGGTGGTGGTGGTGGTGGTGGTGGTGGTGGTGGTGGTGGTGGTGGTGGTGGTGGTGGTGGTGGTGGTGGTGGTGGTGGTGGTGGTGGTGGTGGTGGTGGTGGTGGTGGTGGTGGTGGTGGTGGTGGTGGTGGTGGTGGTGGTGGTGGTGGTGGTGGTGGTGGTGGTGGTGGTGGTGGTGGTGGTGGTGGTGGTGGTGGTGGTGGTGGTGGTGGTGGTGGTGGTGGTGGTGGTGGTGGTGGTGGTGGTGGTGGTGGTGGTGGTGGTGGTGGTGGTGGTGGTGGTGGTGGTGGTGGTGGTGGTGGTGGTGGTGGTGGTGGTGGTGGTGGTGGTGGTGGTGGTGGTGGTGGTGGTGGTGGTGGTGGTGGTGGTGGTGGTGGTGGTGGTGGTGGTGGTGGTGGTGGTGGTGGTGGTGGTGGTGGTGGTGGTGGTGGTGGTGGTGGTGGTGGTGGTGGTGGTGGTGGGGGTGGCGGTGGCGGTGGCGGTGGCGGTGGCGGTGGCGGTGGCGGTGGCAATGATAATAATAATAATAATTCACTTGTAGTTAACATATTCAAACAATTCACCTATACTATAAAACATTAACATCATTAACATTAACAAAATTAATTGTCAAAGTAATCATAATATTCTTTTATGCTATAAAAACAATGGAGTGAAAGAAGTTTTTTGAGACAAATTCTAAATCGATGCAGTGCAGGTATTTGCTTCAGATAATTGGGTAATTTATTATAAAGCTGGAGGCCAGTATATACAAAACTTTTTTCAAAAGAACTAGTGCTATGTGTGATAACATGAAGGTTATCTTTTCTTCTGGTATCATGAGAATGTATCTGTGAGTTTGTTGTGTACATACTGAGATTATTTTTTATGTAGCATAATGTTTCATATATGTAAATCCAGGGGATGGGCAATATATTTAATTCCTTAAATAGTGGCCTACAACTGGTTCTTTTATTAACATGTAGTATTATCCTAATTGCCCGTTTTTGCATTTTAAAAATAGATTTTGCTCCTGTTGAATTACTCAGTTTTTGAGATAGTTTTTGAATGTGAGCCGACCACTTTAAATTATTATCCACCCATACCCCTAGAAATTTTGTACTATCTGTGTATGAGATATATTTGCCCTGGAACTCTATAAAGGGATGACTGGCAAGTGTATTTTGTTTATGATGAAAAGCTATTGCTGTTGTTTTTTCTGTATACATGCTGTATACATGCTGAGATTTGCATTCAACTGTAGAAACAGCAACACGAGACGGCAAGGTCCTCTCTCAGCACTTGAGCTTCAACAGTCATTGCACTGCTGCATTAAACTTGCTCAACAATCAGCTTATATCACAGAGTTAACAGAACTTAATGATAAAGGACACGTTCCTACTAAAAGCTCATTGAAATCTTTGCATCCATTTGTCGACAATGAAGGTTTACTCCGAGTAGGGGGAAGAATTGACAATGCTGAAACTTCCTTCCAGTCAAGACATCAGCTCATCTTACCTCCTAAGCATCATCTTACCAAGCTAATTATTGAAAGTGAACATGTTAAACTTTTGCATGCTTCCAATCAGCTACTTACCTCTTCTCTTCGACAACGGTATTGGATACCGAGAATAGGAGAAACTCTTAACTCAGTCCTACACAAGTGCCTGCCGTGCTTCAAACTCAAGGCCAAGGGAGCTCAACAATTAATGGGCAATCTACCTACCTACAGAGTGACTCCAGCGAGACCTTTTCTACGAGTTGCAGTTGATTACGCTGGTCCATTCTTCCTACGTTATGGCTCGCCTCGCAGCAAGAGTCAGGTGAAGGCCTACATAGCTATCTTTGTCTGCTTATCCCCAAAGGCAATTCACATTGAGTTGATCTCAGACATGACTTCTGATGCTTTTGTTGCTGCCTTACGAAGGTTTACAGCTAGACGAGGATTGTGTAAAGAGATCCTAAGAGACAATAGCACAAATTTTGTAGGTGCTAACAACAAACTTAGAGAACTTAGACTACTTTTGCAATCTCGCAAGCACCAAGAGATTGTACAAGACTACGCTTCATCTAATGAATGCACATGGCATTTTATACCACCCAGCTCACCCCACTTTGGAGGATTACATGAGGCTGCAGTGAAATCTGTGAAATATCATCTTCGCAGAGTAATGGGTACACAAGTACTGACCTATGAACAATTAACCACATTACTAATTCAAATTGAGGCTTGCTTGAACTCCCGTCCATTGCTACGCCTTACTGATGATCCTTTTGATACTTCCTACGTTTCTCCAGGTCATTTCCTCATTGGAGAACCATTGACTTCCATACCATCACCTTGTTCTGACAATCTGAATCAGTTACAGAAATGGCAACAGCTCCAAGATCGTCTACAACATCTGTGGCAGCGGTGGTCAACCGACTATCTACATTCACTCCAGCAGAGGCAAAAGTGGTCCAGTTTCAGTGAAAATCTTAAGGCAGACACCATGGTCCTGCTAATGGAAGACAATTCATCTCCTCTGCATTGGGAACTTGGAATCATCACTGAGACTCATCCTGGTGGTGATGGTTTAGTGCGGGTAGCTACAGTGCGAACTTCTAAGGGTGAATATAGGCATCCCATTGTGAAACTGTGTCCTCTGCCAGTTCAAGAACAACAGTGATATTTTTCAAAGTGTGTCTATGTTAAATTAAAAAACTGTTCAGTTTTTTTGGGCCCCAGTATGTTTGCACCATTATCGTCATTTGTTCCGGCGGGCGCATGAATATTTCACTTGGCGCCAGTTATGCGGCCAGCTGATCATGTGACTCGCCAGCGCGCAAGAAAAGAGGCTTCTTCTTCCTTTTATAGTTACAGACATGTTGAGACATGTGATGTGCTTCGTTGTGTGGCTGCTTGCAGCTGTTGTTGCAATGAAAGAACCGTTTTAGTTTATCTCAAATATTAAATGTATTGTTGTCTTCTTCATGATTATTCACATAAGAAATGTAGCGTGTGCAATAAATTTATCTAGTGATATGAATACAGCTCTATCGAGTACAGTCCACAAAATCAGTTTCCTTGGTTACTGCTAAAATCAAGGTGGTCCTCCGCATTAAATTAAGCACAACACGAACATTAAGGCTCAAAATATTATCTTGGCACCTATGAATAGATACTCAGTTTTAAAATTAAAAAATTAAAAAAACAAGAGGTGAAACTTAACCAATTAACAGATCTGAAATATACCAAGTAAGTTGTAAGAATTGTGAAAAATGCTACATACGTCAAACTAAAAGAAATCTAAAAACCAGAGTCAAAGAGCACTTTAGAAACATCAGAATGAAGCAAGAAGATAAGTCAGCAGTAGCATTTCATTTCTGGAATGAAAACCATGACATTGATCCAAATCCAAAATTACTAAAAGGAGTGATAAACAAAAATAAACTGACAACATGGGAGAACATATTCATATGGAAAAATAAGGACTGAGTAATGAACTTTGAAATCCCACAGTAGATAATTTGACAAAGAAGTTCATAGTTCCATCAGCAGAGAGAAGAGAGCAGATGACAACAGACACTAGTTGGAGAGAGGCTGAAAATGGACACAACAGCCTCTGAAACTATTCCCTCAATAATATAAAAATGTAGTGACAAAGTGTCAAAAACCCGACTACAAATAGTTTTTTCAATTAATTTCAACATCACTGTTACTAAATTCCTCCAATCACACACTATTATTAGGTTAATTGATGAAAATTTATCGTTCTCCCACACTAGCCATGTGTAGGCTAAGATTTGGTTCAAATCCTGCCTATGGCATTGAATTTTTCAGACTGACTCTATCTATCCAAATCTTAGCCTACACATGGCTATTGTGGAAGAACAATTAATTTCCATCAATTAACCTAATAGAAGATTTAGTCTGTTAGAAAAACCAGTGCATTTTTAAAATGATACAGCATTTGTGATTACTGCATATAAAGACAACAATTTTGTTTGTGGATGTCTGATACAGGTTCAGATGGATCTGTGAGAATGTTTGATCTGCGTCATCTAGAACATTCAACCATCATCTATGAAGACCCACACCGTACTCCATTGCTAAGACTTGCGTGGAACAAGCAGGACCCTAACTACCTAGCTACGATAGCCATGGACGCCTGTGAGGTGAGTGAGGTCAGTGTGTTAATGCTGGTATAGAGTGATACAGTTGTTACAGCTGTGTTGTATGTGTCTGCAGGTAGTTATCCTGGACGTGAGGATGCCTTGTACCCCTGTCGTATGTTTAACCAACCATCGTGCCTGTGTCAACGGTATAGCCTGGGCACCACACTCCTCCTGTCACATCTGTACCGCAGGTGAGTTTGCTCTGGAAAGAAAAAAGAAACAAACTTTTCAGCGTGTAAGGACTATGATACAATGATGCACAAAATTAATATAATCGAACTAGTACTCAATGCTCCATTTATTGCTAGTATTTACCTAGACTGCATTTTGTTAGGACCTTCCTAACATCATCTGCTGTTATCGACTAACGGTTGTTGGTTTGGTGAACTCATTGGAGGTGATAAGGGTGTTTCTGTTGGTATCTTGATGAACTTGAAGTTGTGGTTCTATTCAAAGGTAGTATCGAAATTGAACAATTTTCTTTCATATTTCTTTATGAATATTTTTTTCCCATGTGGTTAATGCAGCTGGACCTTGGACATGCATTAACCGCATAAAAGTTTTCATAAAGAAATATGAAAGAAAATGGTGTGTCTTTCATCGTTGGAAATGGCCAAAAGTCATCGGGACCCAGGTCAGTTGAGTAGGGAGTGTGAGGATTAACTTCAAAGTTGTTTGCACAAAGAAACTGCTTTGTCACATTCATCTGATGTGCTGTTGCATTTGTCTTGGTGAAAGAGCACACTTGCAGACTTTTCCAGCTGTTTTTTATGCAATGCAGGAAGGAGCTTCTTCTTCAGAACATCTTCATAGGATGCACTTGTTACCATGGTTCCCTTTGAAATGTAATGAGTAAGGATTACGCCATTGCTGTTCTAGAACATGGCCACCATCATTTCTTCAGCACTGGTGAGTGAATTTGTGTACTTCCATTGAGCAGACTGGCATATCGTTACTGAATTGAAAAAGGCAATCACGTCTCATCCATTGCGACAATTGATGAAAAGAAAATGCCATTCATGCCTTCATCTCGCATCAGCATTCCCTCGCAACAAGCCATATATGCAGTCTCGTGGTCATCCGTCAGTATTTGTGGCACCCACCCATATTTTCAGGCTGTCATGCAGCTGGATCTTGGATACCATAAAGAAATATGAAAGAAAATTGTTCAATTTCAATACTACCTTTGAAGAGAACCCAAACTTCAAGTTCATCAAGATGCCGACAAGAGCTGATGATGTTAGGAAGATCATAACAAAATGCATTCTAGGTAAATACTAGCAATAAATGTAGCATTGAGTATTAGTTTGACTCAAAATTATATTAAACTTTTCAGCAAATGGAAATACCAACTTTGGAGGCGATCTGTTCCACAGTTGTTCGGTGATCCTCCAAAACACTGCTTTGACCAGCTTTTCTGAGGCCAAGATTCTCCTGGTTTGTTGTCACGCAACATTCTGCCTTCTTTGAACTTTTGCACCCATAAATACACATTAGATACATCCTTGACACCATCACCTCATGTCTCACTCCGAGGAGGAGCTTGGGCATCGAAACCTGTGTTTTATTGTACCTAAGCCCCTAGAGGGGCATTGTAGGGAAGAAGGATGAGGTGAGAGAAGGCAGAGGGCGGCCGACCCAAGGCGCTGAGGTACCTTCCGACACTTCTACCCTTAAAGAGACCACCAGGTGAGAGATGAAATGGATAAGAAATTTGGGGGATGTAATAGACCAAGTTTGGACATCCGTGTCGAATCCCCTTCATAATGTATTCACTCTAGTCCAGACAAAATCTACACAATAAAAGAATGTAATCTCTATAAAGTAATCAGATTTTATAAAAGCCTGCCTCTGTATGTGCGGGTAGAAGGTCTACCTCAAATTCATGAGATCCCCAGTTTGAATGTTGGTCAAGGCGAGTTATCTGTACAAGGCTCTTTTTTTTTTCGGTGTCTTTCTTATCCTGAAAGATTAATGTTAGGTAACACCAAGCTCCAGGGATCTTGGACTCCTTTGAACATCATTTCATTCATCATCCAAAATGACTTATGTTGGAGGATGTTAAATGTAAAAGAAGAAAGTTTACTTTTTGTTCGGGGTGGGGAGGGGGCGGATTTCTTTGTTAATGATAGTGGCACTTACGAGGATCATATTAGTCCCACTGGAATTTCATCCCACATGGGACTTTTTGCATGCATACTGACATGGGGCTTTCAATTTTAAGTAACTTAAAAACCTTCAGTCTAAGCCTGGTTTGAACCTGCCACCTTAATGCCAGGACTCAGGAGCTCGCCTTTCAACTTGGAATTCTATTGTTTTACTTATGATTTCTTTGTTTATTAATGCTAGCTGTATTTATATACAAATATAACAATTTGTAACTTAAAACTTCACTTATCTTATAAGAAATGGTGATAATTCTTATAAATTCTCCGGGAAATAATAATAAATTAAACTTTAGTATTTATAGGAAGTCTACTCATATTGATAATTACATAAAAAAATAAAGGTTTTAACCCTTTTCCACATAAATTTGCTGTTTTTAATAGTTTGATTTATAGATTAATAAACATACTCCTGAATAAAGGGGAATTTAATAAAGAATATAAATATATTATTAATACTACTTTAATTAATGGTTTTAATAAATACTTTATAAATAAAAAAATTGAAAAATTCAAATATCAGAAAACTGTTAATGATATTTCTACCCTTAGAAAAATAAAAGACGGTTGTAATTTTAAAAAATTTACTTACCCTCCTTGGATTAATAAACATATTCAAAAATTTTTTTAAAGAGTTTGGTATAACCTTAGTTCCTCAAAATAAATATAGTATTAACAGTTTACTGCATTTCTCTACAAAAGATAAACTTCTTAATAATAATAATAAAAAATCTGTTATTTATCAGTTTAATTGTTTTGATTGTCATAAAGTTTATATTGGAAAGACGAAACGTAATTTGGAAACCAGAACGAAGGAACATTTTTGTAACATTTAAGTATAAACAGACTGATAAATTGGTCATAGCAGATCATTTTTGGTCATTTAACCATGAAATAAATCCTGAAGTTAAATTATTAAAACAAATGGTCCCATAGATTTAATGGTTTGGGAAAAAATATTTATTTTAAAACACAAACATTGCGTAATGAATTTTGAAATACCGGCAGTCAATTCTGTTTTTAAATTTGTTTTATTTTCATATTTTGGTAGTACTGACAAGAACATATCAACATCTAGCGTTCGTAACAATGGCGACAGCTTTCTTGTTTCCAGCTGAAGATGTGCAAAAGTTTACATGAAATCACGATCCCGGACAATTTATAAGAATTATCATCATTTCTTATAAGATAAGTGAATTTTTTGTTGTTGTTGTTATAATTTTACGTCCTCCAACATTAAGTCATATCGGACGGTGAATGAAATGGGTGAAATAATATGCATAAATGATGCTCAAATGTGTCCAGGGTCCATGGAGTTTAGAGTTACCCGACATTCGTCTTTATGGATAAGGGAAAACCCCAGAAAAACCTTATCCAGGTAACTCACCCTGACCGAGATTCGAACTCGGGACCTCTTGAACGTGAGGCAGACATGCTACCATCTACCTACCGAGGCGGGCAAGATAAGTGAAGTTTTAAGTTACAAATTGTTTTATTTGTATATATTTGTTTGCTTCACTGTTAATAGCTTCATATTTTACATAGTTGCTACCTGTATTGTTATAAATGAGCATGGTTTTCAACAGCAAAGATGTATAATATGATCCAGTTGAACTTTGGGCCAAAAGTACAATGGGTTGTTGGTGTACATTGCAGGAGATGACCACCAGGCTCTGATCTGGGACATTCAGCACATGTCAAGGACCATAGAGGACCCCATTTTGGCATACACTGCTGCTCAAGGAGAGATCAATCAGATACAGTGGGGTGCCTTACAACCTGACTGGATCGCTATTTGTTACAACAATGCTCTTGAGATTCTGCGAGTGTGAGCTGCAAAACAACAACAACCAGTTTTGTGTAACTCAGGGACAAGTGATTACTCACAATGTTTGCTTTGCATAGTGCCAAGTTATAACGTAACCTGTCAATGCTCAGGGAACCTTTTCACAGAAACTACCTTAATGTGGAACTGATATTGTTCATACAGTTTCTCTACAATATATATAACAAATTCCTGCAGACATATTTTTAAAATGCTAATTTTTTATTTTTTTTTTTAAGAAAATATTAAAAATTAGCATTCCTGTCTTCAGAATAAATATTATAGTTTTAGACATAAAAGCAAAATGTCTGCAGAGAATCTTTCAGTATTAAATGATGAAGAAATTGTGAAACTTCATTATTGTCTCTCTGATAGATTTTGAGAAAAGGTTCACTTGCTTTCAGAAAGCAAGTCCCACTTGCCATATGCTAAAAAGCTCTAAAAGAGCCAAATAAGCCATGTTTGTCGCTTAACACAACATTGCTATGCCTTCTAATATGAGAGGGTATCATAAAGTCTGTAAGAAAACTTGAGGGGAAGTTTGTTTGTTCTGTTGTCATCATCAAATTTACACATTTTTCTGACATTTCTTGGCCTTCCAAAGTCTGCAGATTCTGTTTCAAACCACTCTTCTACTTTATGCATGACATGAGCTGCGATGTCAAGTTGGTGACTTTGAAATGGATTTTTCAAATCTGAGAACAAGAAAAAGTCAGTTGGTGTGACATTGGGAGTATAAGGTGATGAATGTTTATGAAGGCTTCCATGGCCAGTGTCCATTAATTTTTAGTAAGTCTTCTGGTGTAGGTCATATCATATAATTATTGGCTGCCGATGTTTCATAGGTCAGGTGGCCTGCTTCTTCTCGGTTTATTTGGGAAGAAACCAGCAACTTATTCCCTCTTTGCTCCGTGCAACATTTCTATTGATTACAGGCATCATTAGTTAAGAAAGATTGCCAGATAGAACTCAGGGCTCTTCCATTGTCACAATTCAATTTGTTTTTATGCTTTAACATATCTACACTCTCACAGTAGTCGTGACAAATAGCTAAAAGTTTATTCTTTTAAAATCACTGTGATGACAGTTGTTGAGAGAATGTTCAGCTCTTCTTTCTAATACGCGATGCGGCAATTTTTTCTAATTCCTTCACACTTTTTGATGTTTTTATATACCACCATGATTTTTAATATAATTTCTTTACCTTTTAGTGAAATTTTGTGTTGAAGGGCATTCTTTTAGCGTTATTAATTGTTTGTTTATTTATTTACTGCATAATGTAGCCATATTGAAGAATTAAGTACAGCCAAACTATGCTTGTTTCTCCACTGAATGCAATGCTGCCAACAGTCTTACTTGTTCCGAAATTACACTATCTAGCAGACTAACACAAATGTAGTACCTAAATTGCATCACATAGCTAAATACAAAATGGTTTGAGCAGGCTAAGTTATCGCCCACTCAAATTTTGTTACTCATGCACTGCTTTGCACATGAACAATCCTACGACACAATGATAATGGAGTGCTCCGTAGGAATGACATATATGAGCTCACGGACAGGTCCGGGTACTGCCGTTAAGTGTGCATGATGTCTAATGACACCAAGTATACTGCAAGGGAGAAAATTGGCAGCCACGGCCATGTCGTTCAAATCGACGAATGCAAAATAAGATGATTGGGCGCTGCAATTAGACTGTAGGGTGTATTTGCATCCCTCTTGTTGTTGGGGCATATCGTCATCCGCACCTCATTCGTTTCCAAGTCGATCATTCCCAAGATCCAGTTGCCCTCTATGACGCGTCCACAATTAAACTTGGGTCATCCTATTTTGCATTTGTCGATTTGAACGACGTGACCGGGACCGCCAGTTTCCCCCCTTGCAGCATACTTGGCGTCATTAGACATCATGCACACTTCACGGCAGTAGCCGAACCAGTCCAATACAGTCCGTGAGTTCATACATGTCATTCCTACGGAGCACTCCATTATCGTCGTGTCATAGGAGTGTTTATGTGCAAAGCAGTGCATGAGTAAGAAAATTTGAGCGGCTGGTAACTTAGCCTGCTCAAACCAAGTTCCTTTGCACATGGATTGAGTCACCTATGTCTGGGGCATTTTTGCAGAGGTTGGCTAGAAGTTTAACATATCTTTCTCATGTTGGCTGCAACACGATAACCGGCTTGCACATATGTATACATGCATCTTTGGACTTAGAAAATATTCTCACGTCGCACAAAAGAAAGTTTCTCCGAATGTTCTGTTAAGTCAGAATTCTCAGGTTGATGAAGTCTAAAACTTCAAATATGTTCTTTTCTTCTAGTGGTCACAGATGTCGTTTGGCAATAACTGCTCCCACAGAGTAATATGTGAGTAATGACCTGCAAAACTTCAACAGCCATATGACATGGCCTACACTGAAAGACCTAATAAAAATAAGATGAATTTTGTAAGATGGCTTTATTAGAGGATCTGAACGCCTCTGCCGTGTTTGTGAATCAGAAAATTTTGTAACATATCCAGAAGATTGCTGTAGTGTGCACCAATGATGGTTCAAGGATGACTCCCAAAACACTGCTGACTTTTGCAACTGCCTTTTTGAGAGGCAAGGAATCAGAATGCTTTCTCCCTCTTGCTCATTAATCATCAACAGATGTTAAAACACATCTTCTTTATCACGTTCAATAGTGTCGTGAAAGGTCAAACTGTGTAGACATCTTAGACATGTGCCATTAACACTGCCATAACACACCAGTTTCATTCATGATTATTTGGATGGCTACTTACACATCGTGGCCACATCATTCATTAATTATAGTCTTCCAGTGTTGGCTCACCTGAAGGACGTGTGACTTGAACATCCCGTGCACTGTTACCCTTCAAATGTATCACATTGTGAGCCTCTGTCTTACACTTTAGTCACTAACCTTTCGTGTTGCTGCAATTGAAGTTTGCAAAACATTGCAGCATGTTAATAAAATCTTTATAAAACTCTTGTTGACATTTAAGTACTATATGCGCATGTTTTCTTGAGCGCTGGTTTTACTGTGTCCAGGCTGAGGGGAAGAAGAGAGAGATAACACACTTGTTTTTGCAGTTTGGTCAACCAAGAAAATCATAGTTCAGCAAAATAGCATGTAAGATAAGCAAAGATATGCTCTACAAATGTGAGATGTGTGGACAAACAATTTCTTCAATTTCTGAGTCAGGTGCATTACTTTCATTGCTGGCAACTTCTGTTGTGTTGATAATTTCATCAATTACATTTTCTATTATGCCTCATTTCTGTAATATTATATTTGCAGCTCTTGGACCTTCGTGCAATCTGTCACGGTTACGGAAGAGAATGCCTCTATAACAAGTTTCCACAGATTTGTGGCTGATATGACACCAGTAAAATTGCATCCTCTGAAGACATTCTTTATTTTTTCCCACACTAGTTCTGTTACGTTCATATTACAGTTATATACAGGTAGATGAATAATAGTGTTTTCCCTTTCGAGAGCCATAACATTGACAACATATGTCTTACAATTCCTTTCTTCGAAGTGTTGAAAACAGTGTTGTTGTAATAAATTAAATGTAAAGGTAGTCGATTAATGACACTAAACAGCACTTACTTTTAAATTTTTCCGGAATATGTTTCAGAGACTTTGCCTCCATCCTCAATCATACTGGGAAAAAGTTAAAAAACATTGGAAATAGCAACGTAAGTCGATCAGCAATCGTTACATATGCTAAATACAATAGTGAAATAAGTAGCATAAACACAAAAATGAGCATGCAAATCTCTGAAAACGTCGTAAACCTTTCCAGTCAAAATTTCTGCAAAAAAGAATTGGGTCTTTTAAATAATGGATTAGAAACATGCGTCATTTTCTCAAACAAAATTGAAGACTACATTGCAGATATCAACATTTCGACACAAGTTCTACCAGTATCCAAACAAAATTCAGTAAAAACCCAATGTGAAAATATTTTGGAGGAAATAACAGATCCTTTCAGAAGAGAAAACATAATACTATCCATTCTTTGAAACAGAAAAACATTATATACACAAAGGCAGACAAAGGTAACAAGATAGTCATAATGGATAAATCAGATTATATTGAAAAAATGGAAGAAATGCTAACTGACAATGAATATGAAATCATTAACAAAAATCCTCTAAAAACTTGCATATAGTCATTTGAAAAAACAATAGCAAACTCACGCATAATACCAAACAAATATACAGTTAAACCGGATAACCCAACCTTACCTAGACTTTATGGCTTACCCAATACACAAACCATCCATAACAATGAGACCTATAGTTAGCAGTATAAATTCACCAACATAGAAACTTGCAAAGTGGCTAACAAACAAATTCAACTCATCTCCAAAATTCGACAGCCTAAGCATCAAAAACACCTATGAACTTATAGAACACATTAAGGATACTGAACTAAAAGAAGAGGACACACTAGTCTCATTTGATGTTAAATCACTGTTTCCCAGCATACCAGTTAATCAACTCCCACCGTTGATAGAAAAATGGCTCAAATCACTTGGAATGTCATCACCTGAAATTTCAGATTACATCGAACTAACCAAATTATGCATAGAACAAAATTTCTTCCAGTTTCAAACAAAATATTTCCACCAAACTTCAGCTTTAGCAATGGGCAACCCACTATCACCCTTCCTAGGCCAATCTGTACATGAGTGCATTAGAAATAAGGATCAACAAAGGTTTCCCTTGGATGTTCAAACTCTGGCAACGATATGTAGATGACATCTTTGCAATAGTACCAAAAATAGCACATCAGTGATGCATTAAAACTTTTAACTATCCAAGAAAAAAGCATCAAGTTCACTGTAGAAATAGAAAAAGACGAGTATTTACCATTTTTGGATCTAAAAATAATGAGAAATAAAAACAGACTAAACTTTGGCATTTACAGAAAACCAACACAGACAGACAACTACATAAAAGCTAATGGCTACAACCCAAGATCCCACAAACAGGCAATCTTTAATAGTTTAGCACACAGACTGGTTAACATCCCTCTCACAGCAGAAGAATACAAAACAGAATGCAACAAAATTATTGAAATAGCACAAAAAAATGACTTTCCCAAATCACTAGTAGACAAAAAAGTGAACTTAGCAAAAAAGAAGAAGCTAATAACCTCAGCTACAGAAACTAATGTGATTTTCAAAAAATTCACTTACCATCCATGGGCCTATGATAAATTCAAAAAAGTCTTCAAAAAACAAAACATTTAACTAGCACCAGTCAAGCATTTCTCCTTAAAAAACCTAATTTGCTCAAACATCAAAGATGCCATTTCATCTAACAAAAAATCTGGTATATATCAAATTGAAAGCAGTGACTGTAGTCAAATTTATATTGGAAAAACCAAAAGAAATTTAGAAACAAGAGCAAAGGAACACTTTAGAAACATAAAATATAAACAATTTGAAAAATCAGCAGTTGCCACACATTTTTGGGAAAAAAACCACAACATAAATCCAGAACCAAAACTACTAAAACATACATCAGGAAAACAAGAACTATCCACATGGGAACAAATCTTCGTTTCAAAAAATAGGAACAAAGTATTCAGTTTCGACATCCCCCAGAAAGATTTGTTCAGCAAATTCCTTGAACCGCCACCAGAGGAGACCTATGACAAAATATCGTCAACTACACCAATGAAATGAAATGTGTAGTGTTTAACACCCGCTTTTGCTACATATGGCACTGCAGGCGGTGACACTGATGATGCATGAGATGAAGATGGAGAACTGGTGGAATGAGATGGCGGGGGAAACCGGAGGTCCCGGAGAAAACCTGCCCCAACGCCGTGTTGTCCACCACAAATCTCCCTTTGTGGTCACCTGGGATCGAACCTGGGCCGCCTTGGTGAGAGCCAAGCGGTCTAACCACTGAGCCACGGCGTGGCCTACTACACCAATGAGAACCAGTCGATGGCCGGTTGAGGATGGAGGCAAAGTCTCTGAAACATGTTCCGGAAAAATTTAAAAGTAAGTGTTGTTTAGTGTCATTAATCGACTCCCTTTAAATTTAACATATGTCTTGCTCTTAGATTTGTTGTTGAACTAGTTAGCTAATAATTAACTTCAAAATTGCTCAAAATGAAATGGCACATATATGAAAGCTTAGCATATTAGCCACTAGATGTCAGAGTGTATAGAATATTTCATATTTCAAAGTTGTCTCTGTGTTTATAGAATTAGGCAAAACCTAACACATAAGGACGTAGGACCCGAGCGCTCAAGAAAACATGTGCATATAGTAACTTAATGCTCCATTTCAAGCAGTACTAGTTTCAGAGCAGGATTGTCAGCAGGTCAGCCAACTGTTATCAGGTAACTGCCTCCCTCTGCCATTGATCAGTTACAAATTAATGAAATCCCAATGTACAAAACTGACTTAAAATTTGTTATCAACTTGCATTACCATTCTTGAATCATTGTGAATAATTATTAAATTATAGATGAGTCATTATTAAATTTTAGATGAGTCGCGTTTTTTACACATCTGCTTCACTTTCGTACCTATTTTGAGGACATGTTTCGCAAATCTTCGCTTGCATCTACGGCTCTTGTGCGACTGACGCTAGATCCAGCGGTGTGGGTAATTCTGGGGTTGTTGCTGCCATCTGTTGATTTAGTGATGAACTGAAATGTGGGATTCTCTTCTAGCGGGATTTCAAAGTTCATTAGTTGGTTTTTATGTTTTTCTATGTATATCCTCTCCCATATGACGAGTACAAAATACGTACAAAAACATAGTGAACTCGTCATATGGGAGAGGATATACATAGAAAAACATAAAAACCAACTAATGAACTTTGAAATCCCGCTAGAAGAGAATCCCACATTTCAGTTCATCACTAAATCAACAGATGGCAGCAACAACCCCAGAATTACCCACACCGCTGGATCTAGCGTCAGTCGCACAAGAGCCGTAGATGCAAGCGAAGATTTGCGAAACATGTCCTCAAAATAGGTACGAAAGTGAAGCAGATGTGTAAAAAACGCGACTCATCTAAAATTTAATAATTTTTCGCTTCACTGTGGTTCCAATACAGTTGAATATAGATGAGTCGTTTTTATTACACATCAGCTTCACTTACGTACCTATATTGAAGACGTGTTTCGCGAACCATCGTTCGCATCATCGGCTCTAATGCGACTAAAGCTTGATTCAGTGTTGTGGGTAGTTCTGGAGTTGCTGCTGCCATCTGTTGATTTTGTGATGAATTTAAATGTGGGGTTGTCTTCTGGTGGGATTTCGAAGTTCATTACTTGGTTTTTATGTTTTTCTATGTATATTTTCTCCTATATGATGAGTTCACTATGTTTTTGTATGTATTTTAGTTATTTGATGCTGTCTTCAATTTCATGTTTTCAGACCAGAAATGAGCTGCTATTGCGGACTTATCAATATTTTTGTATCTTAAGTGTCTAAAATGTTCTTTCTTTCTAGTGCCTATGTTTCTTTTTGTCCTTCCTATGTAAATTTTTCACAGTCTTTACACTTAATCTTGTAAATGCCTGACTTTTCTTCTGGTTTTATCTTATCAGTATTGTTGCTGTTAAGTAGGTTTTTAATGTTGTAATTGTTTTTAATAATACTGATAAGATAAAACCAGAAGAAAAGTCAGGTATTTACAAGATTAAGTGTAAAGACTGTGAACAAATTTACATAGGGAGGACAAAGGCACTAGAAAGAAAGAACATTTTAGGCACTTAAGATACAAAAATATTGATAAGTCCGCAATAGCAGCTCATTTCTGGTCTGAAAATCATGAGATTGAAGATAGCACCAAATTACTAAACTACATACAAAAACATAGTGAGCTCGTCATATGGGAGAAGATATACATAGAAAAACATAAAAACCAAGTAATGAACTTTGAAATCTCGCTAGAAGACAACCCCACATTTAAATTCATCACAAAATGAACAGATGGCAGCAGTAACTCCAGAACTACCCACACCACTAGATCAAGCTTTAGTCACAATAGAGCTGATGATGCGAACAATGGTTCACGAAACATGTCCTCAATATAGGTACATAAGTGAAGCTGATGTGTAATAAATATGACTCATCTATAATTTAATACTTATTTCGCTTCACTGTGGTGGTCCAATACAGTTAAATTTTGATATTATGAATAATGTTTGTCATTGGTGGGGCTCACTTTCCAAAGCCAAGTTGTTCTTATTTTCACCCAAGCATGCGGAAGGCCACTGTTTCTGTTTTTCTTGGACATTACTGAATTTGTTTTGTAATAGTATTTTATGTCATTTATAGTTACATTGTTGTGTTTTTGTTTCAATGTTTTCCATGTTTGAGTACAAATGCAGCTGGAATGTTCAATTAGTAATACTCATCTCTTTGTACCTGAAATGTAAATGAGCGCTTGATTTTGAATCTGTAACTGAAAATTAAAAAAAATGTAATGTTTTTTTAAATTTTCATAGAAAAAAACTTAAAAGCTGTGATTTTAATACCCAAACATGATATTTAAATGGAGTTGAAGATATGTGTACAAATACGAGGAGCGTTCGGAAGTGATTTACAGTAGTAGTTTTTGTACCTTATTTATTAATGAACCTGTATCGGTATACATGGAATCTATCAGTGTACTCTACATTGATGTCAATACATTGCTGACAACTTCATTGTTGCATCACAAAACCATTGTTTGGAGGTACTACGCATCCATTCGAGGATAACTACCTACAGTTTGCTATCAAACCTTTTCTTTCTTGCTGATGAATAGAGAATAATCACATGAAGAGAGATCCAGTGCATATGGTAGGTGTAGCACAACAGTGAACTGCGATGCCAACTTTGCAGTCTTATTGCTGGTATGTGGCCGAGCATTGTCGGGCACCCCTTTGGACCACTTTCTTTTTGCCATTACTTAATCTAGCATCCAAATAGTTTAACCGCTTCACCGATGGCCATTTAAACCCTTCATGGGCCGAAACGGATACCCAATAAACGGAACAAGACATTTAAATTGTTAAATGCTGTAAAAATGCATCATAAATACAATTCTGTATCTTCCGTATTTATTAAGTTATTTAAACGAAACAAAAAACTGGTTTAAAACTCATTAAAGGCAGTATAGATCTACAGTAACAATAAAGTAGAGACTACATTAATAAATCGTTGAAATTTCACTACTTTGTTTCACTGTAGCAAAAGCCATTCTTTGCGCCAAACATGCCTAACATTTGAATCATTTTGTTTTGTGTGTATACGAACGAATGTATATATGTATAGCTACGCAAGCAACTTCTCCGGTTCAAGTTTAGTTTATTTATGCTCTACCAAGCAATAATCATACGAGAATATATTGCGTTACACACTCACACACTGGAAATAAAACTCTCTGCCAGCATCTCTTATTACAGTGTTTCTCAACCAAGGTTTCTGGTAGCCTTATGCAGCTGTTTTCGCTCTGTATTTTAGTTATTTATACTCTGTGTTCAGAGTGATTTCTTATAGCTGTCAAGAGCTAAATGAATGGCACATTTGAAATTGTTAAATTTCAATGTAAACCATGGCTTAATTCCGTAATGTAGCAAATAAATTAGCTTGGGTATGATGTGTACAGGCTTCTGATATTACTGTAGAAAATCTGGAAGATTTGTTGTACAATTATGAAGGAGATCTTTAGGACATATGTAGCAGTGACGTGTGCTGGTCTACAGATGGCATGTTAGTTACTCCATTGTTTGGGGGAAGTGGCGGGTCAAATATGGGTGATGCGGATCAGCTATTACTAGCTATCCCTCTTTACGGAAAACAGTTAAATGGTAAAAAAAAAGTATTATTATACCACTGGATGTAACTATGCACAGTTGTTTAGTAATTTTCAGAGCAGTAAATTCACGCAAGACATTCATCTATCTGTACTTGTGCATATAAAGAGCTTCTAACCTAATTGAGTATTATAATCCTCAGAGGCCTCTTTATACTGGGGGTAAGAAATTCACAGTGACATCACCCTCATTCTTGAGAGAAAACACTTTCCTAAAAGTATACCACCCACAACCAAAAAAAGTTGAAATCAATTCGAAAATGTGTAGTGTGTTGCGAAAAAGAAGTTTGCAAGGAAACCAATATTATTTGGTGTGAATCTGCAGATGTTCTCTTGGGTGGTTATCCAGGTTTGGAGGTGTACAATTCAAAAAGAAACCTTTAAGGGTACTTCCTTTCTTGGAAGTGTTGAAAACAGTGTTGTTATGATAAATTAACTTTAAAGAGAGTCGATTAAAGACACTAGACAACACTTACTTTTAAATTTTTCCGGAACATGTTTCAGAGGCTTTGCCTCTATCATCGGCCGGCTCTCGACTGGTTCTCGTTGGTGTAGCTGACGATATTTTGTCACAGGTCTCCTCTGGTGGCGGTTTAAGGAACTTGCTGAACAAATCTTTCTGGGGGATGTCGAAATTGAATACTTTGTTCCTATTTTTTGAAATTAAGATTTGTTCCCATGTGGATAGTTCTTGTTTTCCTGATGTATGTTTCAGTAGTTTTGGTTCTGGATTTATGTTGTGGTTTTTTTCCCAACCACAACATAAATCCAGAACCAAAACTACTGAAACATACATCAGGAAAACAAGAACTATCCACATGGGAACAAATCTTAATTTCAAAAAATAGGAACAAAGTATTCAATTTCGACATCCCCCAGAAAGATTTGTTCAGCAAGTTCCTTAAACCGCCACCAGAGGAGACCTGTGACAAAATATCGTCAGCTACACCAACGAGAACCAGTCGAGAGCCGGCCGATGATAGAGGCAAAGCCTCTGAAACATGTTCCGGAAAAATTTAAAAGTAAGTGTTGTCTAGTGTCTTTAATCGACTCTCTTTAAAGTTACTTTAAGGGTACGTTTACATTCCTTATAGAACTAATTTAAATTTATTGTAAAATAGCAAATTTAAAATAATTGGCATTAAATGAGCATTAAATGCATGTATGCGCAGGGTGTCTATACATGTCCATATCGGTTTGGGGTATTTTAACTTGGACGTCATATGACGTCCATATCGGTGAAAGGGTTAAGGGAGTTACAGTACACCCAGCTGTTAATAGTCATACTTTGTGGAAGCCAGTCCATTAGCAAAATGCCACAAGTGTCCCAAAACATGATCATCTGCTTACCTCCAGATGGAGCAGAGCAAAATGTCTTTGGCAGGGATGCCTAGGATGTTTCATGGCATGGAAAAAACTCTGGATCATCATTGTTTATTTCCAATAATCGATGACACACTTCAACTCTGTTCTCCTTCTGGGCGTGTGTCAAGTCCTGCAGAACCCTTTTTATCCAAAACATCATGGATAATCGTGTGCAGGTTTGCACAGTCGAGCCCTGTCTGCAATTTAAATTCATCAGAAGTTAAAAGCCTATCAGTCATAATCAATTCAGAGACAACCTGAATGTTCCTCGGAGATTGTGATGTTTACAGACAACCAGTACTCACATTCTTAAATATTAAAAGCAGAAGCATTATTAACAGTGAAGTATTCTTCATATTTAAGTTTGAATTTATGAGTCACTATGTTTACACTCAGTCTTCACTTACTTGTTGTTGTATAATTGAAACGTTTTCAAGATCATTCGATCTCATCATCAGCTGATTGGTGACTAAATGAACCTCCCTCTTCTTCCACTGCTACGGAGCTCCGATCACTCTGCCATCTGGTGTTAGTGCCACTAACACCAGATGGCAGAGTGATCGGAGCTCCGTAGCAGTGGAAGAAGAGGGAGGTTCATTTAGTCACCAATCAGCTGATGATGAGATCGAATGATCTTGAAAACGTTTCAATTATACAACAACAAGTAAGTGAAGACTGAGTGTAAACATAGTGACTCATAAATTCAAACTTAAATACTCACATTCTTGCTTGCCGATTCCCTTCCGTTGGCAAATCCAGCATTCCAGTTGTAAACAGTCTTTTGTGCAGGAACTTCTTGGCCACAAACCACATTTAAACATTTATGAATACACAGAAAATGAAGCTATTTACAGAGAAGTAACAAACACTACACAAATAAAAATATTTAGTAAATATTATCCTCTTAACTTAAGAAGCCGATGACAATACTTCATTTATGTTTTTGTGAAGAAAAAAAAAGCCCTTTCACAAAAACATAATTGAATTATTGTCATCAGCTTCTTAAGTTAAGTGGATAATATTTACTAATTATTTTTATTTGTGTAGTATTTATGAATATCTTCTGTTTTGACTCCTTCTTTTCACAAAAACCATGCAGCCCACCTTTGTCTGTGATAGTCTCCTTCCATTTTGTTGATGGATTTCTCTACCTGATAAGAAACAAATGCTGCCCTTTCACTGTACACTGTGTTTACAAATGCCATCACATATGATGTACTACAAGGCGTGTCCATAAAATAAGGTCTCCAATTTTATTTAATATAGAAAACAGCACAAAAGTGAATCGAGAAGTTATTGACAAGTGCTAAGTGTGCTTCACTGCCTCTACGATTTTTTCAATTTTATACTTTGATAGAAAACATGTTTATTGTCAATGAATGTTACATTGATGGAAAGACAGAACTTACAGCTATTTTTCAATGTAATCACCATTGTGATCGATGCACTTTTGCATGCGCTCTGGCAGTTTTTGTATACCCTTGTCATAGCACTCTCCCGCCAAGTTGCACAGTTAGCGCTCAACCTTGTTTTTCAAATCATCGTTGGTCTGGTGTGATTTCAACTCAGGAAACAGATGATAATGACTAGGTGCTAAAACTGGACTGTAGGGGGAATGGGTGAGGATGTCCCATCCGAACTGGGCTAAGAGAGCATTTTGGTACCCAGCTTGCGATAATGCAAATGTTTGGTCAATCGTAGTCTTACTGACTTCAGGGATAAGTTCGCAAAGCTCGCGAACTGTCACGCACCGATCTTTAAGCTTTTCGTGCTCCACCTTTGCAATTGTTTCGGCTGAAACCAAAGGCCGACCAGAATGCTGTTCGTCATGGACGTCTGTACGTCCGTCTTTTAACTCACCATCCACTTTCGTATGTTTTTGACGTCCATACACTGTCGCCCATAGACTTTGCAGTACTGACGGTGAATTTTTGTGGGGGTAGTGCCCTTGGCACTCATGAAATGGATCACTGCACACAACTCGCACTTGACGGCAGAAGTGATAGGAAGCTCCATTGTAAACGGCTGCCCAGCCAAGACTAATGGTTCTGGAGGGGATTTGAAGGGGTGAAACCAAGCTACACGCCAGTGTGCCAGATCTCGCGTAATAGCATCTCATGGCTCCAGTGCCTTGGAGACCTTATTTTTACGGACATGCCCCATAGTATCAGGTTATCATCTTATAAAAGACATGCTCATACATTGAGTGGTATGTTTGAAACAATGCAATTGTAAATTGTTTCTGAAGACCCCTCGTACCATGTGAATTTTGAAAGTTCACTTTCTGTTACATTGTATTCTTACAATTTTACCATTTCAAGATGTTTCCAATGTTTTATTGTTAGTTTCTTTCAGTATATTATCTTAAGTGAATGCAGAAAATTAGACTATCTTTTTATAACTAAATATAAAATTAAGTGTTATGGGTTGTTTAAAACGGTTAAATCTTAAGCTCGTTTCATATTTTGTCAACCCATCGCCTCATGATCCATATGCCACTCTCCCCGTAATTCTTAAACTGGTTATTATGTCCCTTTCATAAATGCTTAAATTTCAATAATTTGAACCTATCACCATTAAGCCAAGGTTAAATAAAGTAGCTATACATTAAAATCCAAGCAAAACAAGTTGTAAATCTAATGATTGGTGAACAGTGGGGAGGGCCCAAGTAAAATAACCAGAGGCTTGGATATTGAGGGCAATATATTTGATTGTAACTGCATGTATTTGGCTTTTTTTTTACAAAAGAAATACAATATTGTTGAAATAAATTATGTTATGTTATAAAATAATTATAAATACTTATATTATTTCTTGTTAAAGTTTAATACATTATGGAAATAACAACAAAATGCTAAAATGTTGTTCTAAAAACAGCTTTACGTTAGACATCTACCTGGTCTTGCATAAATACTGTTACAAATTTTTGACACATACTGTACATCCGGTTTGGCATGTAAACAACTGCGTGTGTGCACACCTTAACCTTGTACCATTGTTAGCTTGTCTTTGAAAGAGGAAGTATTTAGCTCCAGGTTTCACCATGGAATGGGGTTATTATGAAAATTGTGTAGCTGTCATTGCGTTGCATAAAGTTGAAAATCTGCCAAGGACATTTTCAAGATGCTTCAGAAGCTGAATCAGCCGTATGTTTGTATACCGCACCATTGAGGTATTCACTGCAACTGCGACTGTAAAGGCTCAGCTGAGGGAGGGTTGACCATGCAGTGTCAGGACTCCAGCAGCACAAAAAGCAGTGGTGGCTCGTGATCGGAGAAATCCGTGTGGAAGCAGGCTATCTTGTCCCGTGAAATGAACATTTCAAAAAGGACAATGTCCAGGCTTCTGTCAGAGGACCTCGGACTAAGTACTTATTGCCGACGTAAAGGATATTATCTTGACACATGCCTAAAGAAGCTGAGAGTGCTTAAATGTCAACGTCTTCTACAGCATTACACTCAAAATGGTCATTGGAACGTCCTCTTCACCAATGAAAAAGTTTTCATTGTTGAGTCCATGCAAAACAACAAGGTTTATGTATCATCATCTTGGGAAGCCAGTAATAAGGTTCCTAAAGTTCAAAGGGCCCATCATCCCTCCTCAGTTTTTTGTAATTTATGTCCTCCAATGTTAAGTCATATCGGATGATGAATGGAATGGGTGAAATAATGCTCAAATGAGCCCAGGGTCCTTAGAGCTTAGAGTTACCCGACATTCGTCTTTCAGGATAAGGGAAAACCCTGAGAAAAACCTTACCCAAGTAACTCACCCTGACCGAGATTCGAACTTGGGATCTCTTGAACGTGAGGCAGACATGCTACCACCATGCTACCGAGGCGGGCTCCCTCCTCAGTGATGGTGTGGTGGGGGGTGAGTTATTGTGTTACCACCCAACTACATTTTTGCAAAAAGGGTGTTAAAACCAGCGCCAGAGTGTATGAAAGCATTGTTTTGGAGCCTATTGTCAAGAACTTGAGTAACACATTGTTTCAAAACCAACCATGGACTTTCCAGCAGGATTCTGCCCCTGTCCACAAGGCCACAGGTCAATGCAAGCATGGCTTCAGTGTCATGTCCCTTACTTTATTTTGCCTGAAGATTGGCCTAATAGCAGTCCAGACATGAATCCATTGGACTGACTGTGGTCACTACTTGAGGGCATCACCTGCAAGAGGAGACACCCCACCATTGGAAGTTTAAAATGCTCCTTGTTGTCAGCAGTAGCAGATTTCCCCTTGGATGTCATCCATTCCACCATAAACGAGTGGCCACAAAGACTCAGAGCCTGTATTCTTGCAAAAGGTGGCCATTTCGAAAAGTGATTGGTGCTGTGTGTAATGAATGCCTGTAGGTACAACATACTAAAAGCCAATTAAAATATTTTGCATGGTATTTGCATTTTTCACTTTTCAAGTTGTAACCTTATTTATGGCTAGACTAGGTATATACATCCATATCTGGAAAGAGATAAGGCATGCATATACATTAATATTGCAACAAATTGGAACACATTTATATGTTTTTTTAGTGGTTAGTGTAATGCTAACATTACACATAAGTCATTGTTGTACACTCTCAAAACAAACACAGCTGAACTGTCACTGTCCACTGAAGACTATGTAACTGTCCATCTGGGCACTTGTACATGTCCTACACGCAAAGAGAAATGTTCTTGAAAAGATAATTTTCTCAAAAGGAAGTATTCCTGTGTGGCACACAATAGTGATTGCTTTGTTTAACCAGTTGTTTTCTCACTAACCCAGGTAGGTGATTGGATTCATTCCGTGATATCAGCAATCAGCTGTCACCATGGTTTTATAACATAAGTATACAATTTCAGAAACTATTTGTAGTTGGTTTATTAATACTCGTCACTTACTTGTTTATATTTATGAGAGACTAGTTTCAAAGACATTCGCCTCCATTTTCAATCTCTTTCCAACAAGTAAGTCACTGTTACTAAATTCCTCCAAACACATATATAAGTATACAAGTTTACAACTCCAAGCTTTCATGAATGAGTAGGCCTTAACGGTCTGCATCTTAATGGGTGCTCTTGATTTTTGGTGTAGACCACATCATTTTATAAGGTGTGTTAAAAAGAAGCGAGCCGGAGATATAATTACAAAAACCAGTTCCTGTATGTTAGAAGTATTGGCCCTGGCTGCTGAGACACTTGTCCCACTGTGATACAAGGCGGTGAAGGGCTGTCTCATAAAAGTCTCGGGGCTGCAATGTGAGCCAGTTCCATATGTACACCTGGAGGTCATCGTCCAAGGTGAATCGTTTGCCCCTTAGTCTTTTTAAGGGGACCAAAAATGCCATAATAACAGGGAGAGAGGTCTGGACTGTATGGAGGATAGCCAAGAACGTCCCATTTGAATTTCTGCAGGAGTGCCGCAACTGTGTTGGCCATATGAGACTTTGCACTGTCATGGAGCAGAATGACCCCACGGGTGAGATTGCCTGGTTGTTTTGATTTGATTGCTTGATGAAGGTTGGTCAAGGATTGCAAGTAACGCTGGGCATTCACTGTTGTCCAGTGCTGCAGGAAGTGTATCAGAAAGGGGCCATCTTGGTCAAAGAAGAATGTCAGCATAACCTTTCCTGTGCTTGTGTGGATGGCCTTGGCTTTATTTGGTGGTGGTGACCCTGGATGCTTCCACTGGAGACTTTGTCGTTTTGATTCTGCTTCGAAGTGATTGACACCATGACTCATCTCCAGCCACCACTCGTGCCAGGAACTCATTCCCTTCCCTAGCATAGCACTGCAGATGACCAAGACAGTGGGCCATTCGACATGCTTCCTGGTGTGGTTGAAGACTGTGGGGCACCCATTGGGCACACACTTTGCGCAAGAGCAGTCGTTCCTTCTTGTTGGTGTGAACACTTCCAACGCTCAATCCGACCTCAGCAACTATGGTTTTCACTGTCACTCAGCGGTTCTGGGTAATAAGTGCATCAACCAGCTGGACAATGTCATTGGTAATGCAGTGTAGTGCTCCAGACCATGCATCATTGGCTAACAACACCCGTTCTCCCCTGAAGCGCTTGTGACATGCCTTGACCCTTAAAAGGGACATGCAGTGTTTGCCATACACTTGTGACATTCGTCGATGAATGTCCGTTCCCACTACTCCTTCCACTGTCAGAAAACAAACAACACCTCTTTGCTCTTCTTTTGAGGCTTCCATTTCACTGTTTGCAATGTGACTGGCAGCATTGGATGATTGATGCATGCTGCTGCTAGCTTTGTATAGTCATGTGATGTGCATGCATGCCCTCTAGTGATGGGCTGTGAACTTCTACGCTCTGGTCAGAAAAACACTTTGTTAGACAATATTACCATCGGGCTGACAGTTTTCTGATCTCCAATTTATCTTACAAAATATGAATTGCCATTCCTGTCGATACACCTATGGCCTCTGCCACTTTGCAAACTTTTGTTCGACGATCAGCAAGAATCATATTGTGGACTTTTGGTAACTTCATCTGCAGGACATCTGGGAGCTCCTCATTGAAAACTAATGTTCGACCATGTTTAAATTTGTTATACCAATATCTAAATGTTGTCATAGAAGCCGAAATATCTCCATAAACAGTGTCCAACTTTGCTTTTATCTCCTAGCAAGTTTCCCCATCCAAAAGTAAAAAGTGAGTCACTGAAAGATACTGCACTTTTTCCATTTTAGCAAAAGTATGTTGAAAAACTTATTGAAATGTCTCTAAAATCCAAACTAACCTACAAATGAGCACCACATTTTTTTTGACAATGTGTAACAAATGACAGTACATAACACAAACTTCCCTTAGCAACACGGGTACCACACTCGTAAGCTGTTGCACTCCAAGATGTGTTTTATGCTACTTTTACATCCTCTAACCTTTAGAGATGTTTTCTCATCGATTAAACAGTTTTAGTACCTATGAGAATCATCCTAAAACATTTTTAAAACAGTTAATTTTGTTATTTAATGTTTAAGGTCATGCTGTAAGAATATAATGTCCATACCTGCAGCTATTTGTATTTGTTACTCCAAATAGTACATCACAAAAATAATACATAACATGCATGTTTTCTACAAGACTGAAATCAAGAGAAAAATCAGTATTACAAAACAGGTGTTTAAATAATAAGACAGCATAGTTGAGCTAAGCTATGAAATTATTTCCAACAGCAATAATTGTTATTAGGGCCTGGATTTTGATGATGTAAACATATTTGAAAACTGAGATAAATATTTAATTTATTAAAATTAATGTTCTGAGATGTATAAATTCATTTTATATACAGGTTGTTTCGAAATGACACCCAACGCATATAGCTGTTTCGTAGTTTATAACTTAACTAGTCCAAATTTTGGTGTCGCAGCTTTGCAGTTCTCTTAGGTATAATTTTATGTAGCATTAAATATTACATAATATTGTCACTAGGCAGTACAGGAACCACTGATGTGTGAACCTCACAAGTTCTTACTGGGATGCAACAGCCACGAAAACAAAAACATTACTCCTTGCTCTTTATCAGTGACCCTAGCCTGCAGGTAATGGGTCAAAGGGCAGTCACTCAACAATGACTCGGACAGTTCCAAGGTTGCTCATTTTGATATGATCTTAATTGTACAGTACTTTCAACCAGTTACTGTAAAATCAACAGCTTCCTTTTAAGATACAAATGCTTTATTTAATATTATTAAACACAGTAAAATAAAATGCTTGTCTCATGCAATCTCAATGTCTTATTTGTAGCAGGATTCCTCCGTTGTTGTGGGTTTCGATGCCCCAAAGTTGCGGCAACATATATAGCAAGATTCGTGCTAGTGTCTCGTTTCCTGTCATTCTTACTTCGTCGATCTTACCTTCGTCCAAAATATTATGCCTTGATGAAGAAGATGTTCCCCAAAGTTATCAGGAAAATCCTTAATTATGCCCCGGCTAGCTTTTAATATTCTTCTGTTATATTCTTACTTATGAGCAATGAAAACTCTTAAGTTACAAGGGTGCTAGCGAGTGAAGAAACCATTAAGATTTTTAATTTGAATTTCTATAAGAAATAAATCTTTTGTTTATTTCTTTTAACACCAAATACATTACAATTCTTAGCACAAAACCTTATACTTTGATCAGAATCAATCTAATACTTCAAATTGAACTAACACTTAAGTATTTTCGAGCAATTTAAAGAGCGTCTGATCTCTTCAGCTTTTCAGAAAGAAAGACGAATTTTCTTTCGGTTTCTGTACCAAGATTATTAAATCCTTCGTTACTATCACTAACAATATATTACTTTTATATAATTGGCCGATTTACTACTACATCACTACATTACATAATACAATTATTACAACGGCCAATCACAAAATTGCATATATTTTTACACAATTTTTTTTTCTTTTATAAATTTATAAATTTTTCAAACCCTTTTTAAATATAAATCAAAACACTGTTACACATTGCATAACGCAGTTTAATTTTGGTTAATGTTATCTACAATTCTTTGATATTGTTCTGTGTTCTTTTATCATTTAATGCTTCCATCCTCAACCTTACTAACATTAACTTCCCTCTAAAAGGTTTAAGTTGCATATATCCATCAGCTTATTTGCTGTCATCGGCTGTTATAACGGAATGTTGAAACATGTTAAACATCCATAAACAAATAACTAAAGAATGCTTCTTTATTGCGGTTTCATAAACCAAATAAATTCTTAAGAGTAACAAACTACTGTGGAGTATGTTGTTATGTTTACAAACAGCTACAACAGACAGCACGCTGTGTTACCTACCTGTGAACTTCGTGAGGTGTGAGGCACACAGCGTTTTTCTTGTCACTGCCTAATCAGCACTCATTTTGGAACATTTTTTATGCGGCTCTATTGGCGGTAAAAACTAATCTATATGTGTCACATAGAAGCTGAGCAACAACTTCTATATATTTGTTCAGTGTCATTTCGAAACATCCTGTATATATATACAATTGCTATGCAAGTAGAAAAAGCAGATAATAAGAAATATACATAAAGTGTTAAGGGTAATAGAGTACAACTTTCAGACATTAAGCTGAAACAAAATTTGCTCTGCCATTTTCCTCTAAAGTGAATGATTGCATAAAGAATAAAACTGATCAAAGTTTTGATGGTGAATATCTCATTACTGCTTAATCATTTACTTAAGCAATTAGGATAACAAGGTGGACTTACAAAAGATGAGTTATTTGTGTCTTTAGCATATATTGCTAAAATGATTCATTTAGCCACAAAATGATAAGAAAGGACTGGATTCCTACGTGTCCTTTACAATAAAGTTGCGAACACAACTTGCAACATTGGCATGTGTTTACAACAGAAGTTCAGAAATGTGAGCAGTAAATCTACCTTCCGTGACACTTGGTACAACAGCAGGTTGCATTCAGAACTATGTATGGCAGTCTTTACAAATCAAGAGTATGGTTCTTGTTTATGGCAAAGCCGACTGGAACATTCATGAAGTGCAGCACTTGGAATAAGATTCCTAATAGGACAATTCTAAACTCAAGAGTCGTAGGCATTGTCTCATACAGTAGTGACGATAGTTCTGTACTGGTGACCTACTTTCTTCATGTACTGGAGAGAGTCTATGCCCAAGCGTCACTTGCATCTTCTGCTAGCACTAGAAGATGGAAGACAATGCAGCAAGGCCATATTTCACAGACTCGTCTTTGCTAAAATGCCACTTCTTTACTGTTTTACTTCTTTGCTTTCACAAATGTTTTAATTTACAGGAAAATAAAAATCTGGGGTGATACCTTTGTGGCTTGTAGCACATGGAAGTAAGTTAGCCGATTCTCGTATGAAGATATGTTTCATCTTCATAGATAACCGATCTTCCTTCATCTCTAAGCCTTTTTATGGCATGTAAATATGACGCGCGCCAATTTCTGATATACCTTTCCTATAACAAGACCCTGTTGGTCCTTGTTTTCTTCCATTTGAAACATATGCCACATAAGATAGTCTATAAACTAGTGCTTCCACCTTTAAAGTTAATGGAATCTTCACGTTTCAGGAGTCCTAAACTTTTACAGTGGGTACAGTTTTCTCCTGAATATACAAATTACAAATTGTTTGGCAAATTACCCACCTATCAAAGTCATCAATGACAGTGACTGTTTCTGGTACACGATGTACTTTCCAGATATTTCAAAGGAGGTCACTTGTGCCTCACATTTCTCCCATTCTTTAATTATTTTACGAAATTTTCTCTCAGATACTTTTGGTGCTGCACTCACCCTCCCTTGCATTTTATTAGCATATCGCCAGAAATTGCTTCCCGTTTCAGAATAGATTGACATTATTAATAACTTCGTGGTTTGGCTGTGAAGTGTTTTTCCACCAAGTTAGCTTTGAATTGGAGGCATTTTAATCTAAATAAGAAAATACATAAAAGCACACACACACACACACATACACACAGACAAAATGCTAATCATCAGTGCGGTTAATAATCACAATTTCTAAAACTTTAAAATCTTAACGTGACAGCACCAAAGCGTTTGAAGCTACACGATCAAACCTCTCCACGATACTGGCCATTTCAGTGTACTGCGCATGACTGAGAGTGTAGGCTCAGCAACTGGATTCTAAACGACTGCGCACACGGTCTTCACCGGCACAAAATCATCGTCCACACTGTAAGTAATGTCGTTTTTTAAGAAAAACAAAGTACAGGCCATTAGATTCAATGGTCTTGAGCCATCATTCAGCGAGATTTATTATCCCATGATGGTACCAGTCTCTGGTTTTTGATGCGAAGAATTCGGTGACACTCACTTGCACTGCTTCAAACTTGTCAAAATTTGTTTCATGTAGAAAATGGGTCATGGATCAAAAAGATGATAATCTGATAGTGCAAGTCAGGGCTGTATACTCGTAGTAGCAGTTCAATTTCTCCCAATTCCTGAATTTTTCCATGGTTGTTCGTGCAGTATGGGGGTGTTGTTGCAATAGAACTCTATTTCAGTTAACTAATGCTGGGTATCTCCATCTCAAAATTTTATGAACTCATTCCAGTTGTTGAGAATAAAGATCTGCATCAATCATCCATCCGTTAAGAACAAACTCCCAGTGAATCACACCTTCAAAATTTTACCAGACACACAACATTACTTTGGATCAACTGATTTTTTTAATTGGCGGGGATCAAGTCGTTGTTTCGAGGCATCAGGGTTTCATCACAAGTGACAATTCTCCTGACAGATTTATCATTTATAGGATTACAGATAAGCTAATGACAGATATCCACTCTACAGTTCAATTAACTTGCGGTGGCAGCTGAGTAAAGATGCGCTCTAAAAGAATTAGTCTGATACTAAACCTGAAAGAAGACTGAAGGTGATTTATACATGTGGAGTGGTTGATACATGTACCATCAATAGCTCCAAATGTACAAAATCATCATCAGTCTTCTTTCAGGATTGATAGACTAATTCTTTTAGAGCGCATCTCTACTAAGCTGCCACCTCAAGTTAATAGGAGTATACGTTCAGCCTGTTGAGCTGTCAGTTCATGAGATAGAGATGTACAGCTTCTTTATTATTTTCCAAGTGTCTTAATGTGGCAATGTATGGTATCTTTTGATGCAACAAGTTCTTCTCAAAGCCTAGGGGTACATTTTTGCCAATTTTCTCGCAAAACTTGGCATGTATCCTCAATAATCCATACTTTAGGTCTTCCAGAACATGGTAAATCTTTAATATTTTCATCTCCATTGTTGAAACGTTGGAACCATCGCTGTGCCACAAGCTCATTAACGACACTTTCTCCTTTCACTTCACATATTCATCAAGCTGTGACAGCAGCTTTGTAATCTTGTTTCCAGTAGTGTTTTAGAAGAACTCTAAGTTCAGACTTTGTTATCTGCATTTTTTGATTGTTTATTAACAACTGAAGACTGATACATGCTCGCACTAGCCATGGCATCCTGTAAATTGCATTGCCAAACCAAAGAAACCCAATAAATTTTCCAAAATACCAAAATCTGAAAGCCGACTTTACTTATGAAATAATCTAATATTTTCATAATTAACAATTCAATTTATGAATAATTGTAAGCTTTCACAGCCTGAGTCTAATTTAAAGATAGAAGAATTTTCCGGGCTCAGGAGCCGTGGTCTGATGGATTTGGAAGATCCATACGTTTCGTTCACATCTGAGGTGAACATCATCAGTGATCTGAGTCTTCTGAGTGAAGTTTCAGTCACAACTGACGCACTAGCTGGCGATGCGGCCATATTTATACCTAGTCTGCCTTCTCATGGTTGACTCGGCTGGCGTTGCATGGGAGGGGGTGGTGGTAGGCGGGGACCAGCTGCTACAGCGTAGTTGGAATTTGATTGGTTCATGTGTATTCTGTGATTGTTGCGGTGCTTGATCTGCTCAAGGATCAGATGCCAGTTTTTGTTTAGTTTTAAAGCTTTCTCCTCCTGTTATAATTGTAGGGGTGTTTGTAAATCTCTATGGCTTCCCGTTGTAGTCTGGCGTGATGGTATGGCTTAGGTGAAAGGACTGATGCTTCCTGGTATTCAATTATGTGTTCCCCTTCTGCCCAAAGTGCATGTTCAGCAACTGCGGACTTCTCAGGGTGGCCTAGATGGCAACATCTCTTGTGTTCTGTGAGCCAGGTGTTGTCTTCAAATTGAATTTATCCTTGATCAACTTATGTGTAGCTTTTACATAGCTTTTAGTGTAGGTCTTGTGAATAGCTTAAAATAAAACTACTCCAGCCTTGTTACTAGCAGTAGCTGACAAACACACAGGCACATAGACAACCGCTTTAAAGCACTGGTCTAGTTTAGACTTCCACCCATTGTATTTGTGAGTACATGCCTGACTGCAAATGAAAACAAAAACATTCCATTCTGGAATCCTACTCTGTTGCGAGACTGTGCAATTAATGTATTCAGTGATGTCAGTTTATCTCCTTAATTTTTCAAGATAGATGAAATTTATTATTCATCATATTTGGATCTCCCAGCACGCGGAACCTGCGCACTCATACCCCTAACAGCCTATATATTTGTTTCATATTGTTAGAATAATCTGAAAATAAAATAAAAATATTGTTTTTGAAGTTTCATGTATTAAAGTTATCTGGCTGAGATGTTAGGAAGCTCCTAATAAAACGTGTTCTAGGAAAGACTAGCAATATATGAAACTTTGAGTACTTGTTCGACTCAAAATTATATTACAACAGTAATATTACATGCTCCGCTGGCAATACTCACCAGCAATCCTTACCAGATTAACAATCAAGTAGGAATATGATTCTAAAGAATGTAAATAAAGGGTGTACAGAGTTGTAATTTATGATCCTTAGGTAAAATATCAATAATGTAAAGATCTACAGGTTGTTTCGAAATGACACCGAACAAATATAGCCGTTTCGTAGTTTATAACTTAACTAGTCCGAATTTCAGTGTCACAGCTTTGAAATACTCTAGGTATAATTTCATACAGTATTAAATATTACATTATTTTGTGATTAGGCAGCACAGGAACCACTGGCATGGAAACCTCAAAAGTTGATGCACCAGCCACAGATACAAAAGCATTGCTCCTTGCTCTTCATCAGTGACCCTGGCCTCGCTTTTAGGTAATGGGACAAAGGGCAGTTATTTTGTGAAAAAGTCGATAATGACTCAGACAGTTCCTAGGTTACTCATTTTGCTATGAGCTTAATTTTACAGTACTTTCAACCAATTACTTTAAATCAACAGTTTCCTTTTAAGTTACAAATGCTTTACAATTCCTTTCTTGGAAGTGTGGAAAACAGTGTTGTTGTAATAAATTACATTTTAAAGAGAGTCGATAAATGACACTGTCCACATGGGAACAAATCTTCATTTCAAAAAATGGGAACAAAGTATTCAATTAAGACATCCCCCAGAAAGATTTGTTCAGCAAGTTCCTCGAACCGCCACCAGAGGAGACCTATGACAAAATATCGCCAACTACACCACTGAGAACTAGTCAATGTCCGGTTGACGATGGAGGCAAAGTCTCTGAAACATGTTTAAAGTAAGTGTTGTTCAGTGTCATTAATTGACTCTCTTTAAAATTTAAGTTACAAATGCTTTATTTATTATTATTAAACACTAACAAAATGCTTGGCTCTTTGCATAAGACATTTAGTTTTGGTTAACTTTATCTGCAATTCTTTGAAATTGTTCTCTGTTCTTTTATCATTTAATGCTTCCAACCTCAATCTCACTAACATTAACTTCCCTCTAAAAGTTTTGAGTTACATATGTCCACTAGCTTATTTGCCGTCAACTGTTAGAATGGAATGTTTGAACATGTTAAACATCCATAAACAAATAACTAAGGAATAGCTTCTTTACTGCGGTTTCATAAACCAAAGAAATTCTTAACAGTAGCAAACTACCATGGAGTATGCTGGTATGTTTACAAACAGCTACAGCAGGTGGCCTACCTGCGGTTCCTTCAATAGTGTGAGGCACGCAACGTTGTTCTCGTAATTGCCTAATCCATACTCAATTTGGAGTGTTTATAACGAGGCTCTATTGGCGGTAAAAGCTATCTATATGTGTCACATAGAAACTGAGCAATTACTCCTATATATTTGTTCGGTGTCGTTTCAAAACACCCTGTATATAATGTTTGTTCACTGACATTTTAGCTAGTGACTTATCAGGTAACACTTCACTGGCAAGAGTGGTACATTGAACCCATGGCACGTACAGATGCGAGACTTCACTTAGAGTTGGATGGTGACATTCCTAGAACTTTCAACAGCGCTTCCTTCATTCTGTCACATGACTTTACCGTGTACGTAAACACTAGCTCAGCCCCTACTTGCTTGGAACGGCTACCCAATCCACTAGCTAAAATGTCAGTAAACGAAGAGAAATATACTACTAAGCTTAACAAAATGTACAATTTCATAATCTGGGCCCTAGTTATGTACAGAAGTACCTGAAGTACAAGTAAGTTGTAATTAAACATAATATGCACCCACAAAGAAAGGATTGTTACAAAACAAAATGCTCATCAACTTTTGTATGTCTATCGCTTCCAGGTTTTATTACAGGATTTATATTCAGATACAAAACAATAAAATATGTTTACAGAATGTTATTTTATTTCATAAACTGCATTAACCTATTCCTACCATTACTAAAGTACCCTCATGGCTTCCTTGAAGTAGATAGAGCAGTAAGTGGTTGTACAAGTGTAGAGAAAGTCATGTATACATCACATAACGACCAAAACATTTGACTATCACTTAAAGTCTGCTGTATTTTTTTTTTTCCTTGTTCCATTTATACCCCGCCTTTAACTGCTATGGTCATATCGGCGGCCGTTCTCCTTTGGAACATACTGAAGGTGTTAACTCGTTATCTTTGGTTTTTTTTTTTAAACATTAGATCACGCACACATTCACACTCTCATTCATACTTCCAGACTCTGGGGAAGATGGGGAATTATCTTGGTCAGAGAAAAATCCCCACCCCCACCGCCGGGAATCGAACCCGGGACCCCTATCTACTGTATTCCTACAATAACATAATGTTTATCTTGAAGTAGAGCAATAAATGATTGTACAAGAGTAGACAAAGTATTGTATACATCACATGACGACCAAAACATTTGACTATCATTTAAAGTCTACTATATTCCTACAATAAGATAATGTTTATCTTGAAGTAGATAGAGCAATAAGTGTTTGTACAAGAGTAGAGAAAGTCATGTATACATCACATAACAACCAAAACATTTGACTATCACTTAAAATATACTGTATTCCTACAATAAGATAATGTTTATCTTTAAGTAGATACAGCAATAAGTGTTTGTACAAGTGTAGAGAAAGTCATGTATACATAACATAACGACCAAAACATTTGACTACCACTTAAAGTCTACTGTATTCCTACAATAAGTAATGTTTATCTTGAAGTAGACAGAGCAATAAGTGTTCGTACAAGAGTAGAGAAAGTCATGTATACATCACATAACGACAAAACCATTTGACTATCATTTAAAGTCTACTGTATTCCCTTGTAACTACAATAAGATAATGTTTATCTTGAAGTAGATAGAGCAATAAGTTAATATAATTTTGAGTCAAACTAATACTCAATGCTCCATTTAGTGCTAGTATTTACCTAGAACGCATTTCGTTAGGTTCTTCCTAACATCATCAGCTGTTGTCGACTAATGGACATCGGTTCGGTGAACTCCTCAGAGGTGATAGGTGCGTCTCTAGGTAAATATTAGCAATAGGTGAGGCATTCAGTATTAGTTCAACTCAAAATTATATTAATTTTCTGCTTCATTGTATCATAGTCCTTACACAATGGAATAGAGCAACAAGTGTTTGTACAAGAGTAGAGAAAGTCATGTGTACATTACATAACGACCAAAACATTTGACTACCACTTAAAGTCTACTGTATTCCTACAATAAGATAATGTTTATTCTGAAGTAAATTTACAGACAAGGGGTTCAATGGCGTGACTTTCAAAGCGAGAGAAGCTACAAATAATAATTTTCATTAAAATAAGAGAGGATAATGACCCAAAGAACAAAGGCTATTCCTTAGTACTCTTTCTATTGTACAGTCACACGTAGGTCCAGTAGCGAGACGTGACTTTTAAAGCGAGGGAAGCTAAAAATAATAATTGTCATTAAAAGAAGAGAGAATAATGACTCAAAGAACTAAGGCTACTCTTTAGTACACCTTCTATTGTATAGTCACAGGTAGTCCAGTAGCGAGACGTGACTTTTAAAGCGAGGGAAGCTACAAATAATAATTGTCATTAGAAGAAGACAGAATAATGACTCAAAGAACTAAGGTGCCTCTTTAGTACTCTTTCTATTGTACAGTCACACGTAGTTCCAGTAGCGAGGAGTGACCTTCAAAGTGAGACAAGCTCCAAATACTAATTGTCATTAACATAAGAGAGAATAATGACTCAAAGAACTAAGGTGCCTCTTTAGTACTCTTTCTATTGTACAGTCACACGTAGGTCCAGTAGTGAGGTGTGACTTTTAAAGTGAGAGAAACTAAATATAATAATTGTCATTGAAAGAAGAGAGAATAATGACTTAAAGAACTAAGGCTACTCTTTAGTACTCTTTCTATTGTACAGTAACACGTAGCTCCAGTAGCGAGGGATGACTTTCAAAGCGAGGAAAGCTACAAATAATAATTGTCATTAAAATAAAATAGAATAATGACTCAAAGAACTAAGGCTACTCTTTAGTACTCTTTCTATTGTACAGTCACACGTAGGTCCAGTAGCAATGCGTGACTTTCAACGCGGGGGAAGCTACAAATAATAATTGTCATTAAAATAAAGGAGTATAATGACTCAAAGAACTAAGGCTACGCTTTAGTACTCTTTCTATTGTACAGTCACATGTAGGTCCAGTAGCGAATTGTGACTTTCAGAGCGAGGGAAGCTACAAATAATAATTGTCATTAAAATAAGAGAATAAAGACAAAGAACTAAGCTATTCTTTAGTACTCTTTCTATTGTACAGTCGCACGTAGGTCCAGTAGCGAGGCGCGACTTTCAAAGTTAGGCAAGCTCCAAATAATAATTCTCATCAAAATAAGAGAGATTAATGACTCAAAGAACAAAGGCAACCCCTTAGCACTCTTTCTATTGTACAGTCACACGTAGGTACAGTAGCGAGGAATGACTTTTAAAGCGAGGAAATCTACAAATAAAAATTGTCATTAAAATAAGAGAGAATAATGACTCAAAGAACTAAAGCTACTCGTTAGTACTCTTTCTATTGTACAGTCACACGTAGGTCCAGTAGCAAGTTGTGACTTTCAGAGCGAGGGAAGCTACAAATAATAATTGTCATTAAAATAAGAGAGAATAATGACTCAAAGAACTAAGCTATTCTTTAGTACTCTTTCTATTGTACAGTCGCACGTAGGTCCAGTATCGAGGCGTGACTTTCAAAGTGAGGCAAGCTCCAAATAATAATTGTCATTAAAATAAGAGAGAATAATGAATCAAAGAACTAAGACTACTCTTTAGTACTCTTTCTATTGTACAGTCACACGCAGGTCCAGTAGCAAGGTGTCACTTTAAAAGCGAGAGAAACTAAATATAATAATTGTCATTGAAAGAAGAGAGAATAATGACTCAAAGAACTAAGGCTACTCTTTAGTACTCTTTCTATTGTACAGTCGCACGTAGGTCCAGTATCGAGGCGTGACTTTCAAAGTGAGGCAAGCTCCAAATAATAATTGTCATTAAAATAAAAGATAATAATGAATCAAAGAACTAAGGCTACTCTTTAGTACTCTTTCTATTGTACAGTCACACGTAGGTCCAGTAGCGAGTGTGTGACTTTCAGAGCGAGGGAAGCTACAGATAATTAGTCATTAAAATAAGAGAGAATAATGACTCAAAGAACTAAGACTACTCTTTAGTGCTCTTTCTATTGTACAGTGACACGAAGGTCCAGTAGCGAGGCGTGATTTTCTAAGTGAGGGAAGCTCCAATTAATAATTGTCATTAAAATAACAGAGAATAATGACTCAAAGAACTAACTATACTCTTTAGTACTCTTTCTATTGTACAATCACACGTAGGTCTAGCAGGGAGGTGTGAATTTCAAAGTGAGGGAAGCTCCAAATAATAATTGTCATTAAAATAAAGAGAGAATAATGACTCAAAGAACTAAGGCTACTCTTTAGTACCCTGTCTATTGTACAGTCACACGTAGGACCACCAGCGAGGCGTGACATTCAAAGTGAGGGAAGCTCCAAATAATAATTTTTATTAAAATAAGAGAGAATGATGTCTCATAGAACTACAGCTACACTTTAGTACTCCTATTGTACAGTAACACGTAGGGCCAGTAGCGAGACGTGACTTAGCTCCAAATAATAATTGTCATTAAAATAAGGGAGTATAATGACTCAAAGGACTAAGGCTACTCTTTAGTACTCCTTCTATTGTACAGTCACACGTAGGGCCAGTAGCGTGACGTGACTTACAAAGTGAGGGAAGCTCCAAATAATAATTGTTATTAAAATAAGAGAGAATAATGACTCAAAGAACTATGGCTACTCTTTAGTACTCTTTCTATTGTACAGTCACACGTAGGTCCAGTAGCGACTGTGTGACTTTTAGAGCGAGGGAAGCTACAAATAATTAGTCATTAAAATAAAGAGAGAATAATGACTCTTAGAACTAAGGGTACTCTTTAGTACTCTCTTTATTGTACAGTCACATGTAGGTCCAGTAGCGGGGCGTGACTTTCAAAGTGAGGGGAGCTCCAAATAATAATTGTCAAGCCTCTCAAAATCCAACCTCTGCGGTCCTCGTCCCGAGGGGTGGGCAACAGGAAGTAGGGGACTGACTGATGGGGTGATGTACGGTGGGGACTTGGTGTACCCCAGGACCGCTACGGCTGCCGAGAAGGCCCATCAGTAACCCCGAAAACTTGCAGATGAGGCTCTGGTATTTTTCCCCAGGGACCTACTACGGTAGGTACGGGATTGGCGATCCCGCGGTCCCTAGCCACTCACCCTCAATTCATCCCCTTCACCTCCATCAACTGTGCCACGTTGAGCTACTGCTGATCAGTATGCATCATCTTCTTCCCCTTCTAGTTTTTTATTATTCTTATTAGCACGTAAGGTCTTAGGTTTATAACTCCTGTCTCACCAGCAGGGATCTCTCCTATCTCCGTTGTTCTGTCCCACGGTTTTCAGCGCGGCTTCCGACATGTGTGCTCTCCGGAGGTCTCAAAAGTGAAGGTTGAGCGGCCCTTCGCACTGCCCCTATGTGTAGCCTTAGGTGCGGCGCCCGTCCACACCGTCAAGTACACCCACGTAGCTCCTTGAGGACCCGATCTGTGTTAGTCTCCCGACGGCCGTGTGCCGTTGGGTTAGTATCACGGACCGGACGTGTTACCGCTGACGGAACCCCGGTGTAATCAACCACAAGTCCCCTGAATCCGCGTGTGCCTATTACACGCAGCGCGGCCTAAAGTGGGGAGCCACAGGCGGTTATACCTGTGGTAGGGGCATAAAGCCGGGGTGTGCGTGGTGGACGGTCTACCCATACGGACAAGCAGTGGATATTGAAGGGTAGCTTTTCTGAGGTACAAATGAGATCGGTCATAGCTGGGGTCCCCATGACGGCACAGACCGTGAAGATTCGGTGTCTTTCTTTCTTTAACCCCCGGATGGCAGGCTGACGCCGACGGTTCCGGATGGGGTCTATATCATCATGTCTCCGCGCAAAACCTCCTTCATTGACCCTTATTTATTGATGACCTTGGCATGTGATGGCAAAACGTTTAAGGATATTAGCCCATTCTACATAAAGCGTGAAATAGACAAAATCAGTGGCCCTGTCAAAAACGCTACGCGTCTCCGAGACGGCAGCTTACTGTTAGAGACCTCAACTACAGACCAGTCTAAAAAACTGCAAAAAGCGTCTTTGTTGGGCTCCTACCCTATCCGGGTAGCCCCACACAAAACGCTGAACACCTGTAGAGGAGTAGTCACCACCTCCAGCTTAGATGGTCTTGCGAATGAAGAGATAGTAAGTTGCCTCTCTGATCAACTTGTTTGTCAGGCGTACCGGCTTACACGTAAACAAGATGGCAAGGAATACCCCTTACGTACAGTCTTTCTAACTTTTGCTGGAACTAAGTTACCTGAATTTATCTATTGCGGCTATGAACGTGCTAGCGTCCGCCAGTATGTCCCGAACCCCATGCGCTGTTTCCAATGTCAGCGGTTCGGACATACTAAGGTCACGCGTACCAATTCTGCTCTTTGTGAGCAATGTGGCCTACCGAAACACGACGACCCAAACTGCAGTCGAACACCTTGCTGCGTGAACTGTGGCGGTAGTCATCCCTCCAGCTCGCGACAGTGCCCTAGATTCATGGACGAAAAAAGTATTCAGGAGCTACGTGTAAAAGAACGCCTGACTTTTCCAGAGGCACGACGGCGCTTTGAACAACTAAAGCCTGCTACCACTACTACTGGATATGCATCAGCAGCTCGCCGTACTCCTAATACCACTGTTGCTGTTCAACACGTCCCTGTCGCCCACGCATCCACGCAGACTGACTTTCTAGCCGTTAAACCCACGTCTCAGACTGTTTGTATATCCACCAGCACAGCCTCCGCTTCAACCGTACAGACTCCAGCCACCAAGACATCAGCGGGTAACAACCATCCCGTAGTAAATGTGAAAAACCGATCCCGACCACAACATAGATCGCGAAGTCGCTCGCCTTCTATTAGATCCCGGTCTCGTTCTACGAGCCGTAGGAGTTCTGACTCCCGATCATCAGCGGAGTCACAGGAGGCTAACGATTTTCGAATCGTAGGGCCCAAGTCAGCCAAGGTCAAGAAAAAGGTTAAAACGGCCCATTAAAAGCTCTTTATGGAAATAATCCAGTGGAATATCAATGGTTTTCGAGCTCGTGCTCAAGACCTACAACATTTAGTTTCTCAACGGTCACCGTCAATTATTTGCCTCCAGGAAACCCACTTACATCCCAATCACTCGTTAGACCTTCACTCTTTTTCGGCATTTAGAAGCGATTTTCTTGCAGGTCTGCGTGCAAGTGGTGGCGTTGCTAACTTAGTGGCGCCTAACATTTCCGCCGCCCACGTTCCTCTCACCACACCATTGCAAGCTGTGGCCGTCGGGATACAGCTGGAGACCATCAGTTTTACCATCTGTAACTTGTACCTGCCGCCGCTCAGTATATTTCCAGAGCGGGATCTTCTAGCGCTATTGGCTCAGCTCCCCTCACCACTACTCCTTGTGGGAGATTTGAATGCCAAGCACACGCTCTGGGGATCAGACACTGATGACGCCCGAGGATGCCTCCTCGTAGACGTCTTCGATAAGTCTGACCTGCTTCTGCTAAGTAATGGTGACCCGACATTCCTATCATCCGCTTATGGTACACATTCCGTACTAGACCTTTCTTTTTGCAGTCCGTCATTAGTACCACTACTTGAGTGGTCAGTACTTTCCGACCTTTTTGGCAGTGATCATTATCCCATTAACATTCATTTTTCTGGCCGCCAATGTGTACCTTCCCGACATCCTCGCTGGATTATTTCCAAAGCTAACTGGGGAAAACTCCAATCCCTCATACACCTCATCGACGATGGTTTCGACACCATCGATGCAATGGTCGAATATTTTACTTGCTCGATCCTGCTCGCAGCAGAATCCAGCATTCCTCGAGGTTCATCTACACCACGGCGTATCCCTGTACCGTGGTGGTCTGAGGAATGCAGTTTGGCAGTCAAAACACGCAAACGTGCTTTGCGCGTTTTTCAGCGGCACCCGACGGAAGGGAACTTCGTCGCCTTCAAACGTTCTCGCGCTAGGGCACGCTTTATACTGCGCAACGCAAAGCGTAAATCTTGGGAAGCCTATGTGTCTTCGCTTTCCCGGCGCAGCTCTACCCAACAAGTATGGTCAGCTGTTCGGCGGATGTATGGCAAGTATCGCCGGACGGTAATTCCCGGCCTTGCCATCAACGGTTCCATGTGCACCGCCGAGCAGGACATAGCTGAAGCCCTAGCTACCACATTTGCTGCTACGAGCCAAACTGCCCGCTATGACGCTCTCTTCCTGCCTATTAAGGGAAAGGCGGAGCGGGTACCTCTTAATTTTAATAGTGACTGCACCGAGCCGTACAATCAACCTTTTACCGCAGCCGAGCTCGCCCATTCTCTGGCGTTAGCAAAGGATTCTTCCCCAGGTCCCGATGACGTACACCGACAGATGCTGCTACATCTTCCATCTGAGGCGCTATGTTTCCTTTTAAACATCTATAACCGCATTTGGCATGAGCGGGTTTTCCCTTCCTCCTGGCGAGAGGGTATTGTCATCCCCATCCCTCGACCCGGAAAGGACCGCACGCTACCATCTAGCTACCGCCCCATTTGCCTGACGAGTGTCATCTGTAAGACCTTCGAGCGAATGATAAACGCTCGGTTAAATTGGTGGCTAGAAAAACATAACCATCTGTCCAACTTGCAATGCGGTTTTCGTCGCCATCGCTCAAGTGTCGATAATCTATCACGCCTTGAGGAGTATATTTCCGATGCCTTTCTACTGAAGTAACATGCCGTGGGCGTATTCCTCGACCTGGAGAAGACCTATGACACCACTTGGCGGTATGGCATACTCCGTAACCTACATGGTTACGGTATGCGTGGTCATCTACCCGAGTTCCTATGCAACATTTTAAAACTTCGCCGTTTTCGTGTGCGCATAGGAAACACGATATCCCAGGAGCGGATACAGGAGAACGGTGTACCTCAAGGGTCGATTTTGAGCGTCACCCTTTTTGCCGTAGCGATTAACGGCATCACTAGTGCCGTTCGAAGTGGAATTCCACCATCCCTCTATGTTGACCACTTCGCAGTTTATTATAGGTCTGCCAAGATAGATCACATTGAGCGCCAACTGCAGCTGACCATCACCCAGCTAGCAGCTTGGGCGCTTCAAACCGGCTTCCGTTTTTCAGCTGCGAAGACGCAGTGTATCCACTTTCACCGCCTACGAGATATTCACCCGCCTCCTGATCTCCATTTGAACGGCACACCCCTGCCATTTGTCTCGAAACTGAAGTTCTTGGGCCTCTACTTGGACCGACAACTCAATTGGGAGCACCACATTCGTCACCTTCGAGCCTCTTGCGATCGTTCTCTGCGGGTGCTGAAGGTATTATCTGTAGCATCATGGGGGGGGGGGGCGATCGCACGGTAATGTTGAGGCTGTACCGCTCTCTGGTCCGGTCCAAGCTAGACTACGGCAGTAATATTTATGGCGCAGCGACCGCCTCTAAACTTCACCTTTTAGACACCGTGCATCATACTGGTATCCGCCTTGCCACAGGAGCTTTCCGCACCACTCGAGTCGACTGCCTGTATGCAGACTCAGGCGAACCTCCACCCCATATTCGTCGCTCGCTGTTACTCTGCTCGTACGTTTCGAAGTTGGCAAGTTATCCCAATCATCCTTGTTTTAAAGCAGTTCTGTGTCCAGATTTAGTCCACCGTTATATGCGCCCTGGTTCTCGGACACGCCCCATGGGCATAAGATTTCGGGATCTACTACATTCGCATGGCCTCCGAATGCCTCGCGTGGAGAGGTCGTCCATCTGCCCTTATCCTGCATGGCAGCTCAATCGTGCGCGGTTCGATCTCGCTCTTTCAAGCAACTCTAGACTCGCTACTCCACATTCGGTGTTCCAACAACTTTTTGCCGAACTACTGGGCCGTTACCCTATGTTCCGGTCTTTACAGACTGTTCTCAGTTAGGTAGCGCTACGGGTTGCGCGTTCTTCGTTAACGGTGAGGCTTACAAATTTCAACTTCTGGACTCAACTTCGGTCTTCTCAGCAGAGCTGTATGCAATCTACTATTTGCTCCTTTTTATTTGCAAGTTAGACCCTGGCTCTTTTATTGTCTGCATCGACTCTCTCAGTGCTCTTCAGGCCTTGCAACAGCACACTGCCGCTCACTCTCTTGTTTTAAAAATACAGGCCCAGATCTCGCAAATGCTCGGTCGAGGATACCATTTTGTTTTTACTTGGACCCCAGGCCATGTTGGGATTTCTGGGAACGAGGAGGTTGACGCGGCTGCTAAGTCCGCTTGCGTTTGCCCCGGAATTTAACAACTACGGTGCCATACCACGATGTGCAAAGTTTTTTCCGTCGCCAACTCCTATCTGCTTGGCAGCACTCCTGGACAGCTTTGGAAGGCACACAACTCCGGGCAGTAAAGGAGAGCGTACAACCCTGGCTAACTTCCTGCAGGGATAAACGGCGGGCCGAGGTGGTACTTACCCGGGTGAGAATTGGGCACACACGAGCAACTCATGGCCATTTGTTAAGACGGGAACCGGCCCCTGTGTGTGCTCCATGTGCATTACGCCTCACGGTGCTGCACGTATTGCTGGATTGCCCGCAGTACGCCCGCGTTCGCCAGTCCTTGGGCTTGGGGACTAACTTGCACGGTGTTTTAGGTGACGACCCAGTGGCCGTGGATAAGGCACTGCGGTTTGTTTTTAAAATCGGTTTTAATAAACAAGTCTGACTTGTATTTTATATTTATTACTTTTAGAGTTTTTAAATTATTAGTCTTTAGATCGTTTTTAATGTCCTTTTAACAGTTGAGTGTTTTTATTATATTTTACTTTTTAGCTAAATTTTTATAGCTTTTAGGTTTTAGTGTTGACTACGGGCCCAAATGACCTTGTTGTCGACGGGCCCTAAAACACCACACACTCACTAATTGTCATTTTAAGAAGAGATTATGATAATGATGATGATGCTTAAGGGCACTCAACTTCAAGGTCATCAGTGCCCTTACAAAAACTAAGCATGGTAAAACCTAGATAAACAGTTTAGTCATTTTAAATAAAATCAGGATAAAAGAAACCGACCACAGCAACCACAGTAAAATCTAAAACGTAAGAATCTAAAATCCAAAGTGAGACCTAAAATCAAATATTTTAAAATTCCTAAACTATAAGACACTAAATTCTAATATTGATAGTTAAAAATAGCTTTAAAGCCTTGGCCACTGCTCTCTCGTCGTCCCCTGGTATCTCTGCATGGCTCGCCGGCAGTTACAGAGACCTGCGAAGACGTGCGAGGCGAAAACACTTTAAAACAACGTGACGAACCGAGAGACCTGCACCACAAAGAGGGCAAACCAGTGCAGGTTCTCGGGCCAATAAAAATCTGTGCGTAAAAAAGCAGTGGCCAATGCGCAACCGAGCCGATGTCACCTCTTCACGACGGGAGCATCGGCAGGAGGTTACCAGAGGAATCGGAAGTTCTTTCAGGGAGCGGAGCTTAGTTTTGCGCGCAGCGGACGACTTCTTGTGCCAGGAGGACAGCACAGCTCTCCGAAATTACAGTTTAAAGTCTTCTGGTGTGACAGTCTGTATGGTAACCTTGGGATGTGTGGCCGCCATCTTCGCTGGCGAATCCGCCAGCTCTTTCCCTCCCAGGCCTACGTGACCAGGAACCCAACCGCTAACCACGCTAACCCCTGCACAATAGGATGGTAGTTGTACAGCTGCTGTAGGCTCATAAGAGCACTAAGGGAATCACTTAAAATGAGGGCGTCACCTAGGTTTCGTCGATGTACATATAAAATGGCTCGGTAAATCGCATACAGTTCGGCGCTAAAAATGGAGGTGCTACTATGGAACCCTAATGTATAGGGTTCGGTTCCATAGATAAAAGCACAGCCAACCCTATCTGAGCTCTTTGAGCCATCAGTATAGATTAAAATCCTATTATTAAAACCGGATAAAAGCTCTAAAAACCAAGTACGGATACTTCTGGGAGGCAGTGTTGAGGTCCTGTAGCGCGTCATGCCCAGATCCACGTGGGACGTTTCCATCAGGAAGCTCCAAATAATAATTGTCATTAAAATAAGATAGAATAATGACTCAAAGAGCTAAGGCTACTCTTTAGTACTCTTTCTATTGTACATTCACACGTAGGTCCAGTAGCGAGGTGTGACTTTTAAAGTGAGGGAAGCTCCAAATAATAATTGTCATTAAAATAAGAGAGAATAATGTCTCAAAGAACTGAGGCTACTCTTTAGTACTGTTACCCAAGCGGCAGACTCACGATGCCGATCAATAAATGAAGGCCGGTGGAGGAAGGGGAGACAGGAGGGGTAGCTGAGTCTTCGTTTCCCCCTCCTCCTGCCGCCCGAAGAAGGGCGAAGCTTCGAGAATGTCTTCCCCCTCCAGCATACTCTTCGGCCCGCCGATCGATACAAGCGAGGCGACGTTCAGTTGTGTTGTGTGAGCTGTGGCAAGCAGTAGGTGAGGCGCGCCGAGTGTACGTGGAAAGACGAACTGGCTTGGTTTTAATTCTGTACATTATGAAATTGTAATTGTGACATTAGAATAAGGTGCAAATAAAGAACATTTTGAGTGATGTAATTGAAATTTTTAATTTTACGAACCCACAAAGCCACAGTACTCTCACTCGTAGGTCCTGCTTACACTACAAGCTTCCCCTCTCCACTCAGACGTTCCCTGTTCCACACCACGTGAACTATTAGCCTAAAATGGAGAAAGTATGCAGTTCACACACTTTTGCTGATAACTTAAAACTTCACAAGAATTTCCTATTTGTCTCCACTAAATACCAATCTACGTAAAGTACTATTGTTAATATTATTGAAATATACACACAGTTGTATTTAAAATGCCACATAAAACAGAAAATAAACTTTTCTTCACAGATTACGGGACTTGACGTCACAAAATATGTCAGTGCTTTCTAACTATCGAAGAGTCACGATTGCTTCCGGAATCCTACGAAGCATGGTACTCAAGGTTACGAATGCGTAAATATAGTATGAATGAGCTCGCGGAACTGGTAACTCGAATCTAAGGAGTTTCAAATTGTCCGCAGCACCGCTTGTACACATTTTGTACATTTTGAAAATGTACCTAGAGCAAAACAGATGTTGTTTGGCATGAATTTTTTTGTTTTTCTTCTTTTTCTCCTGTAATTTTTGGGGAATCGGCGCTCCCAACGCTTCATTGCACACTTCACCACTGATGGAGTTGTAGCTTTTAAGTATTAGGTTGGTGCATAAGTTCGGAGCACTTTCGTGAGTAGGTACTGCTGGTACAAAGGGTTTATTGATCGATTGCCACTTTTTATGTGAAGTTCAACTGTTGCAATTACATTGGTCTGGACCGGATTTGAACCCGTAACATGATTTGAAGGTCAACGTCTCATTCTGACGGAGCATGGTTTAGGGGCCTATGCTTCTTGAGATCGCGGATTCAAACCCAGCTGAGGCCGACGGATGAAGAGCCAGTTGTTGGGTGTGGTAGGTTTACGATAAATAAAAGAACCTTAAGAATGGGAGGCCTAGTACCACAAAAGTTAAATAGCGTAAGTAAATGAACACCTAATTTCAGACCGACTCTTTCTTTTTCGTGTTGGTACGAAAACAAAAGCCAAAACATAACAAACGACTTTGAAAACATTTGACTATCGCTTTAGCTTAATGACATAGAGTAACAAGTAGCAGTCAGTTGTTTCTGTATCAACCACGTCATATGAGCAATGTTGTCCACCAAAACTCTCACATTCCGTCTCCTTGGATCGAAGCCTTAGAGGGACAGGACATAAGCCCTCAAACACCCTTTCTTTGTGGATAAATTGTTTATAAAGCTTAACGTCCCTTAACCACTTACACATAATGGGACGATGAATGAAATTATATTCAAATGAGTACAAGGTACATAGAGCTTACAGCTACCAGACATTTATCTTTCAGGATAAGAGAAAACCTCCAACGTTAAGTCACATCTGACGATGAATGAAATGATGTTCAAATGAATACAGGGTACATAGAGCTTAGAGTTACCAGACATTCGTCTTTCAGGATAAGGGAAAACCTCCAACGTTAAGTCATATCGGACGATGAATGAAATGATGTTCAAATGAATACAGGGTACATAGAGCTTAGAGTTACCAGACATTCATCTTTCAGGATAAGGGAAAACCTCCAACGTTAAGTCATATCGGACGATGAATGAAATGATGTTCAAATGAGTACAGGGTAATAGAGCTTAGAGTTACCAGACATTCATCTTTCAGGATAAGGGAAAACCTCCAACGTTAAGTCATATCGGACGATGAATGAAATGATGTTCAAATGAATACAGGGTATATAGAGCTTAGAGTTACCAGACATTCATCTTTCAGGATAAGGGAAAACCTCCAACGTTAAGTCATATCGGACGATGAATGAAATGATGTTCAAATGAGTACAGGGTAATAGAGCTTAGAGTTACCAGACATTCATCTTTCAGGATAAGGGAATACCTCCAGCGTTAAGTTATATCGGACGATGAATGAAATGATGTTCAAATGAGTGCAGGGTAATAGAGCTTAGAGTTACCTGTAATTCATCTTTCAGGATACGGGAAAACCTCCAACGTTAAGTCATATCGGACGATGAATGAAATGATGTTCAAATGAATACAGGGTACATAGAGCTTAGAGTTACCAGACATTCATCTTTCAGGATAAGGGAAAACCTCCAACGTTAAGTCATATCGGACGATGAATGAAATGATGTTCAAAAGAGTACAGGGTACATAGAGCTTAGAGTTACCTGTAATTCATCTTCAGGATAAGGGAAAACCGCCAACGTTAAGTTATATCGGACGATGAATGAAATGATGTTCAAATGAGTACAGGGTACATAGAGCTTAAGAGTTACCAGACATTCATCTTTCAGGATAAGGGAAAACCTCCAACGTTAAGTCATATCGGACGATGAATGAAATGATGTTCAAATGAGTACAGGGTAATAGAGCTTAGAGTTACCAGACATTCATCTTTCAGGATAAGGGAAAACCTCCAACGTTAAGTCATATCGGACGATGAATGAAATGATGTTCAAATGAGTACAGGGTACATAGAACTTAGAGTTACCAGACATTCATCTTTCAGGATAATGGAAAACCTCCAACGTTAAGTCATATCGGACGATGAATGAAATGATGTTCAAATGAGTACAGGGTACATAGAGCTTAGAGTTACCTGTAATTCATCTTTCAGGATAAGGGAAAACCTCCAACGTTAAGTTATATCGGATGATGAATGAAATGATGTTCAAATGAGTACAGGGTACATAGAGCTTAGAGTTACCTGTAATTCATCTTTCAGGATAAGGGAAAACCTCCAACGTTAAGTTATATCGGATGATGAATGAAATGATGTTCAAATGAGTACAGGGTACATAGAGCTTAGAGTTACCTGTAATTCATCTTTCAGGATAAGGGAAAACCTCCAACGTTAAGTCATATCGGACGATGAATGAAATGATGTTCAAATGAGTGCAGGGTAATAGAGCTTAGAGTTACCAGACATTCATCTTTCAGGATAAGGGAAAACCTCCAACGTTAAGTCATATCGGACGATGAATGAAATGATGTTCAAATGAGTACAGGGTACATAGAGCTTAGAGTTACCAGACATTCATCTTTCAGGATAAGGGAAAACCTCCAACGTTAAGTCATATCGGACGATGAATGAAATGATGTTCAAATGAGTACAGGGTACATAGAGCTTAGAGTTACCTGTAATTCATCTTTCAGGATAAGGGAAAACCTCCAACGTTAAGTTATATCGGATGATGAATGAAATGATGTTCAAATGAGTACAGGGTACATAGAGCTTAGCGTTACCTGTAATTCATCTTTCAGGATAAGGGAAAACCTCCAACGTTAAGTTATAATGGATGATGAATGAAATGATGTTCAAATGAGTACAGGGTACATAGAGCTTAGAGTTACCTGTAATTCATCTTTCAGGATAAGGGAAAACCTCCAACGTTAAGTCATATCGGACGATGAATGAAATGATGTTCAAATGAGTACAGGGTACATAGAGCTTAGAGTTACCAGACATTCATCTTTCAGGATAAGGGAAAACCTCATACGTTAAGTCATATCGGACGATGAATGAAATGATGTTCAAAAGAGTACAGGGTACATAGAGCTTAGAGTTACCAGACATTCATCTTTCAGGATAAGGGAAAACCTCCAACGTTAAGTCATATCGGACGATGAATGAAATGATGTTCAAATGAGTACAGGGTACATAGAGCTTAGAGTTACCAGACATTCGTCTTTCAGGATAAGGGAAAACCTCCAACGTTAAGTCATATCGGACGATGAATGAAATGATGTTCAAAAGAGTACAGGGTACATAGAGCTTAGAGTTACCAGACATTCATCTTTCAGGATAAGGGAAAACCTCCAACGTTAAGTCATATCGGACGATGAATGAAATGATGTTCAAATGAGTACAGGGTACATAGAGCTTAGAGTTACCAGACATTCGTCTTTCAGGATAAGGGAAAACCTCCAACGTTAAGTTATATCGGATGATGAATGAAATGATGTTCAAATGAGTACAGGGTACATAGAGCTTAGAGTTACCAGACATTTATCTTTCAGGATAAGGGAAAACCTCCAACGTTAAGTCATATCGGACGATGAATGAAATGATGTTCAAATGAGTACAGGGTACATAGAGCTTAGAGTTACCAGACATTCATCTTTCAGGATAAGGGAAAACCTCCAATGTTGAAAACTTGGAAGAAACTTATCCAGGTAAGTCACCCTGGCCGAACTCAGGACCTCTCAAACGTGTGGCAGACACGCTACTACCTGCGCTACCGAGGCGTAATTTGTCGCTTAGAATAAAAGACTCAGCTTTCGTACAGGTAATACTGCCACTTGGTGAGTTCTATGTTTTTATTATTATTATTATTATTATTATTATTATTATTATTATTATTATTATTATTATTATTATTATTATTATTATTATTATTATTATTATTATTATTATTATTATTATTATTATTATTATTATTATTATTATTATTATTATTATTATTATTATTATTATTATTATTATTATTATTATTATTATTATTATTATTATTATTATTATTATTATTATTATTATTATTATTATTATTATTATTATTATTATTATTATTATTATTATTATTATTATTACTATTATTATTATTATTATTATTATTATTATTATTATTATTATTATTATTATTATTATTATTATTATTATTATTATTATTATTATTATTATTATTATTATTATTATTATTATTATTATTATTATTATTATTATTATTATTATTATTATTATTAGTCAGTCAGTCAGTCAGTCAGTCAGTCAGTCAGGTAGTCAGTCAGTCAGTCATCAGTCAGTCAGTCAGTCAGTCAGTCAGTCAGTCAGTCAGTCATCAGTCAGTCAGTCAGTCAGTCAGTCAGTCAGTCAGTTACTTGATGTTCAGTGTTTTTGGCAATTCAATTAATGGCGACCTGTATAACCTCACTTCTACTTTCATAACAAGCATGTTCATATCTGGCCCCACCAACAAAAGTGCTGACGAGCCACCACTGAAAAGGTTTATCGGGATAATTTGTAAGGAATAAAATGATTTTGACCATACTCTCTAGCAGCAATTTTTAATACTCTGAAATTATAATTGTTTCCTTTGTGATCATTAGGGAGGGCGTTAAGTAGTTTGATGGTTTAATAATGCGCATCTTTCTGGAAGCAAGAAAGTTAAGCGCTGGAAACGATGAATGGTTTATCTATAGAAGGTTTAGATAAATGTTATCTTAATATGATTGGTGCATACAAATTGTCTATTCACCGTGAAAGTAATTTTTACAAAGTCAAGTATCTATGTATTTTAAGACAAATAGGCCCACTGTTACGTAATAAATGTGTATATAGTGACGCAGCGATTACCAAGGTCAAGGCTAGCAGTGACTGGCTCGGGTCAGTCGGTTTATCATTCCAAGGAGCAGCACGCTACAGAAAGCATCGCCGGCAAAAGGGTAAGTTTCTCTTAGCAACCAAATAACCACGCCCCTCTATGGAGTTTATATCCACACTTGTAAGGGAGAATTAACATATGTTGTTATTTATTGCTTTAACATGCACACCTGTATGAACTCTGTAGTTTATAGTTTCCCCAGCACTTGTTTGTAGTTTTGTTTGAACTCGAAAATGAATTTTTATAAATAAAAATGGTCCATGTGCTGTGTACTACTTAATTAAAAATTATCTGTTTAAATTCACATGACTTTCTCTACCCTCCATTGTTTATTAAAATTATAAGAAAAGCTTGTGTTCATGCGTACTTCATTTTAATGGAAACAAACGTATAAATTGCACATTTCTTGTAGATATAAAGAGAATGGTGATAGTCATATGTTTACTATGCCAAAGATACCATGCAATTTTTAAAAGAGCAGTTTGTGTAAAAATTCTGTGTTGCTTACCTGATTGTAACACACGTCTGTTACGTAATTTAGTTTACTTGTGTGAAATAGAACATAACAGAATCAAATTAAGAATCGTAAAGGCCCATTTTACCGCATTTACTGCAGTAAAATTAACATTTGCATGTTCCCCTAGTTATCGCAGTTCTATATCGACACTAATGACCTGTACTTGACCTTCTACATCCAACTATCGAGTAGAAAATAAATGTTATCCTTAGTTCGAAAGAAAATCATTTCTAAATTCTGCCATTTGAAAAATCTCATGTAGGCGCTTTGAATGTCTCGAAAACTGTTCAGAGAAAATAAATATTTGTTGAGATTTAATTACTTGTATTTTGGGAATGTACGTGACAAATTTCAGAACAAGTGAATGGAAACGGTCATTGTGGAACATTTTAAGAAGTGAATGTCTGAATTTCTATTCAAAAAATCTGAAATTTCAAAATGAAAAGCGCGTTAATTCTAGATTTTAACACACATGTGTAAATATAGGTGTATATAATATAAGCAAGAAAAAAATTGCATTTAGGATGCAAGTATTTTCAGTCATGCAATAAAATGTCAATTTTTGCTAGATTTGTAATAAGTTTTAGAATGCATTTCGTTGAAAGAATGATAAAGTATTGAACAATTCCGACTATAAATAAGGAATATAACAGAAATGGCTTGTGTCACCCAAAATTTGGTTTGAAATAATCGGTTTTGAAGAGATGCATTCCACGTTTTTGTCTATTTCGCATGATTTATACAAAGTTCCTTCCGAATGATAAGATTCGAGATAAACCTTGCGGATTGTTTCAAAACGATACACAAAATGTCAATCTACGTTTAGGGCTGACGAAATTCATAACACTGCCCTGTAAAATATAACGTTTGTTTGACGGTTTGCGATCTGGAAGATGTTTTTAACTAGTTTCGCTGTGCTAAATTGAATGTTGTTCATTTGTCTCTATCGCGTAAGATTTTCTCGCAAATCATAAAATAATAATTTGAAAATAGTGTTTTATGTGAAAAATCGTGTTACAAAATGAAAATTTAGATTAATAAATATATAGAAACACTTCTATATCTGTAAAATAAGAAGTTACGTTTTCCTTGGCAGGAAAGTCGCTTGCGCTGTGTAAGTCGTGCACCAACGTAGTCCGCTCGCAATGTTTCATCTCCTATCCATCTCTTTGATTTCTTGATGAAATCATTCACCTTGTTCATCTCTGAGAGATCCAAAATTATCAGGAAAATAATTTTAGCATTTCGCCCTGAAGCTCATAACTAGGGCCCGGATTTCGATGAAAAGTCTTTTTTTTTTTTTCTGAGTAGTCACAGACGATGCTTATTGGAAATTAGGTGCATTCTAGATGCATTTTATATGATTTTATATTTTATAAGTCATCAAAATGCATTTTCCCCACATTTTTATAATAGTCATTTCTTAACATTTAGATGCATTTTCAGATTATTTTCTTTCTTTTTCGGGAATTTATAGAGCATTTTCATCTGTAGCCCGCATTCGGGAGGCCCGAGTTCGATTCCCGTGGCCGACCTGACCCTGACCCATGGGCTTTATATATATATATATATATATATATATATATATATATATATATATATATATATATATATATATATAACATGCAAGTGCATGTATTATATAGGGTAGATTCTAAAACAACTGAGAGCGCACAGAATCTGTCTTCTGATACTCAAATCCAACGTAAATTAGCTTTTATTAAATCAAATTTTGCATTTTTTACGGTTACCATAACCCGGCTTGAAGAAAGTGGTGGGACAGTTTGTCAGATTGCCGATATCTTATCAGGAGAAAACTTCAGAACTGATATTTTTGAACAGGATTTAACAGGCAGTGACATGCACCTATAACATCTGTGGAAGTGGAGACGTTTCTCAAAGTATAAAACAGTTTTAGCTACAACCTCCGTTCCTTTACTTTTGATAATTTGAAGATGACCAACGCTAAGTAACGTATGTTTGGGCTAATGGGTACAGTAACTTATTTTTTCATGTTTTATAAAATTGAAAATGACCTGATGAATTTTTAATTTATTATTTAGTAGCAATAATTGCATTATTTACCAAGCAAGTTAATTTTAAAATGTGGTTATTCCAACCATATATTTATTTGTCTGTGACAGTTATTAATTTATTATTATGAAAGAAATTGTTTATTTTTGTTAGGTCATTTGTTTTACATGTTCTGTACATTTTTTATATTTTAAGGTAATTTTATAGCGCAGTTTTAGAGAATTTGTAGGTCAACAACTTCCGGGCCCTACTCATAGCTTTTGTAGCATATATTTTCTCATAATTTCTGCGTATCGCAGATCTTTTATATTTCCAAAAAACTTACTGTCTAGTTCTTTGAAAGTACGACACATTCTGTCATTCATGGCATTCAAAAATGCACTATCTTCATTAGCTACCTTATCAAGGTTCATTAAGTATATCTTCTTTTAGCTTAACTTCAAGCGTTACAGAAAATTAACCGCTCAAGTGTTTGAAATCCGAACCATTCTTGTGCAGTGCTTTTTACGGACTGTTTCATAATATCTAATTTGATATTCAAAAGAGGCAATAACATTTTTTATCAACTAGACCAGCACGAAGGACGTTTTTCTCTCCTGGCGTTACACAATTCTCTCACTTAACCTTGATCGATAAGGGATAGAGGTAAGGAAATTCAGAAAGGGTGATTTGATAAGGGCAGCCTAAAGACACAAACTTTGTCACATTATTATTCACCTTTTGCTGTAAAAATATACGCGTATAATCGCAATTACATAATGTCCAATATATCAAAATATCGAATTTCATAAACACGGTAGGTATTCTGTGAAAACTTATTTTCAAAATGACCTTTTTTCCATATAAGCAGGCGCGGCTCTGGGCGAATTAATTAGGTGACTCGGAAAATTAGCTAACCTAAATTCGCAAAAACGGATTTTATACTGGAATGGTGGTTTTGAATTTCGATGGTGCTTCCCTCTGTATATGAATCCAAAAGTTCCTTAAAATAACCTTTATTTAAAGAGTCATCGCTTTCATTATGTCCACGAAATGTAATTTCTTGTCTACTTCCCTAATGTGATATTTGCATGAAAAGTCTGTTAAGTTTAACGTTCTCATTGTATTTGACATATATAGATGTGAGCTTTCCCGAAGAGTGTCTATAATTTTGTTAATGTTTTTTCTCAGCTCCTTCAATTCGACACAATCATGTTCCTCATACCAACAGGTCTTAAATTTCCCGGTGTGCCGCAAAGTTTTTGTAAACATACCACATGGGTTGGCCTACCGACATTTACCACGTCGCGTTTGTCATTATTTTTCTAAAAACAAAAGAGTGTTTGGAGACAGATCAAGTCGTGTGTTGGATTCATTGTAAATTCCTTAAATATGGAAGATTAAACATTCACATATCACACAGTAATCACTGATCACACAAAGAAATACCTTTTTACTCAGGATACAAACTCGAACGCCCGCTTCAAGCGGGTTAAAATTTCTTTTCAAATAAACGACAAAGTAGGAAGAAAGACCTGTATTGTGTTGGCAAAATGAGTACGACTTCTATAAATCGAATCCGTAGCCATGGTAACCAGCAATAAATACATTCTGTCCCTCCAAACCTTGGCCTTTTTAATAACGAACGACTAGTCGGGAAGTAAGCTAACTGCATTATCGACACGCGGGCGCCAAGAGAGCAAAATATAATTTGGAGAACTTTTATAATTAAAAATGAAATGCTAGAAGTAAATGCTGTAAGTTATTTTTAAAAAAGTACAAAATACCCCAGGAAAGAAAGTCTCCGGGGCCTGAGACGCAGGGGGATGGCAGAAGGTTCCCACACTCTCCCTGGGCAGGTTTATGGCGCTCCATGTCAGTTCAGTTACAGACATTCAAAAACATTCTGACGGCTTCTACTTTTGTGAATGAATCTTCTCGGTTTTAGTGTACAGAATGAACAGGGCGCATGTATTTTAACGGTTCTGCTCCTTGTGTAAGATGCGTTCTCTGTCTCTCACATTCGCTGCCCTTGTCCCACTGAGTAAGGGTGGCACATTCCTTTCAGATACTTTGCTCGGTAACTTGGTAATGACTCGGCAATTCAAACACATCAAGCAGGAACAGCCCCTGCAGGACGTGTCATTTAAAGGTAGCCGAGGACGAGCGGAACAGTTGCCCAAACCGTAATGGTCCAAGATCGCTTATATCGGTAACACGTAGCTTTGGCTGTCACTTTCCTCTGTGGATGCGCAGAAGTGTATACTTTGTAGATATAGACATCTATTTATTTCGTTTGTCTTAAAACGGAGACTACGAGGGTTACAGACCATCCAAATGGTCACGTCCTGCAATACATGTAGGTTCCTTTTTAAGGGAATTCATATGAAACCGTTACCATGACCAAACACATCCTTCATTTTTCACAGGACCTTCTGTCATTGCCCTAAAGATGTCACTTCCTTCCTCCAATGCAAAGGAGTAACAGCTGCCAAACACTATCAAACGACTCATTTACTACTTCAGTTCAATTCAAATTTATTCATCCTTTAAAATCAAATCTGTACATAGGACTTTGATATAGGATCCTTCAGTAAATTTACACTTTATATTACAAACTTAAATATCAAATATACCTAACCTACATTCACCTATAATGTACCACAAATTGGATATAATTATAAATGAGAGAAATGAACAAGCTAAGTATATTCATGTCTTATGAGTATCTGGACTTGTTAAGTTAAAGATATTCCTTTACTATGTAAAAAGAAAGCATTTGTTCTAGTTTTAAACACGTTGTAGTTATCTATGAGTTATATAAAGAGAGACTATACAAATGGCTCATAAAGCATCTTTTTTACAGTGTACAAGAATTTCATGCAACAAGTAAATGTGATATGTAAATATGTGTAATTAATTTAATGTAATAATGTATAGTTATAAGTTCTATTGTTTTTCTTTCTCTGACGAAGCCTATTGTAATCATTGGAATTACCAAATGGTGAATAATAATAATAATAATAATAATAATAATAATAATAATAATAATAATAATAATAATAATAATAATAATAATTATAATTATTATAATTATTATAATAATAATAATAATAATAATAATAATAATAATTATAATAATTATAATAATTATTATTATTATTATAATAATAATTATAATAATTATAATTATTATTATTATTATTATTATTATTATTATTATTATTATTATTATTATTATTATTATTATTATTATTATTATTATTATTATTATTATTATTATTATTATTATTATTATTATTATTATTATTATTATTATTATTATTATTATTATTATTATTATTATTATTATTATTATTATTATTATTATTATTATTATTATTATTATTATTATTATTATATTGATGTCATTAGGAAGGGAACTATAAACTATTGTACAGGAATGCAGTACTCCATTCTTAAACATTGTACTTCTGATTCAGGTTAAGTGTATATCCTTAATATGCCTCTTGTGGCTTACATCAACATAGCATTCTTTTGTTGTCTGTAATTCGAATAGCTTGTTTTTGTTTAATAAATATATCTTTGGCTTCTGGTGAATTTCCCCAAAATATTATTCCATATTTAAGTATAGAATATATATGTGCATAGTAGGACATTAAAAGAACACGAAGGTTGTCATTCTTAGGAATTGAGAGTAAAAAAAAAAAAAAGTAACAGGGATGATGTTTATGAGTAAAAGAGTAAACAACATCGGAGCATACCCATAGGATATAAAATGAGCTTAAGGTCCATAGAACTTAGTTGCCCGACATTAATATTTTAAGATGAGGGATGATTCAAATATATTGGCGAGCAGAGTTCTACGTTGGGGCGACAGTTTGAAGCAATATAATGGGTGGCTCACAGTTCCACTTTCCGCTACAGTTAGATACAATAATATGGGTAGCTCAGGGTTGAGCAATGAGGTTTTTCCCAGGGTATGCGTGAGTATTGTGACTTTGTGGGTTCGTGAAATAACAAGTCGAGGTTACAAACAGAAAAACTACACTTTATTTTCCTAGCAATACACCGTTCACCATCACAAATTGCTAGATCACCTCAAAACTGTGTAGTTTTCAAACACTACGCTCAACTGTCTCTTCCGGTAACGATCGCCCCGAAGTTTTCCGAATCTCCACCGGCCATCATTTATTCATCGGCTTCGCGAGTCTACCGCCAGGGTGACAGTATGTATGAGAAGGATTGTTTTAATGACACTGGAATGCCCGTTTCAAACTGGTTTAATGACTGCTTCTTTTTATCAGAACATCAAACTTGAAGTTGCCGACCAAGGGTTACCAATATCACTGTTTAAAGTTACTATATGTGAAATGCTTATTACTCGATGAAACTTAATTCGTTCTTCACGTACATATGAACCGACAAATATCTTCTCATCACTTCTGGTCTGCTGTGACCAAGAGAGCAGAAGAGGACTGCCGTAATCGGCTCCAAGCCACCAACTGAATGTCCACAGCTGCGCGTGGGTGTATGTGACTTTCACTTACTCGAAGCCCTTTATTCAACCAAAGATTCCCTTTGTGACTATTTTGTCATGCCATTATAAAGGGTCCGAAATGAAATGTGTAGTGTTTAACGCCCGCTTTTACTACATACGGCACCGCAGGCGATGACACTGATGATACATGAGATGAAGATGGAGCACTGGTGGAATGAGATGGCGGGGGAAACCGGAGATCCCGGAGAAAACCCGCCCCAGCTCCGTGTTGTCCACCACAAATCTCACTTTGCGGTCACCTGGGATCGAACCCGGGCCGCCTTGGTGAGAGCCAAGCGGTCTAACCATTGAGCCACGGTGCGGCCACAAAAAGGGTCCGAAGAATACCCTATTCAAACAGTCAAGTGATACCCTTTAGAACAGGATAGTGTTTCTTACGTTTCTTTTGTTAAAACAACTATTCACCTCAACTGCTATTTGACTCAACTGCCCCTGCACGTGTTGTAACAAAGAACCAACATTCCTTTGAAATCCATCATGATTCTTTACTTATTTCAATCCTTTAATTTCGGTATCAGGGGAAAGCCTCGGCAAAATCGTATCCAGATAACTCTCCCTGACCAAGATTCGAACGTGAGGCAGATATTCCACCACCACGCCACAGAAGCGGAGGTGATACATGTAATTACAGCTATTACGAATCACAACTTAGTGTTCTCTATCTTCTACAATTTACCTCATCAACACTTAAACGTACATGAGAAGCAAACAAAAAGAACAACAAATCAAAACAATAGAATGTAGTTTCCGCATTGTAGCCATGGTCTACTTGCCTACTATGTTCTATTGGATCAACCCTTACTCGGTATAATGATGATAAAGTAAGACTTGAAGCTTTCTTGGCGACGAATATGTTCGAGATCTTCTCAGGAAACAAATCAGGTGAAAAGACGATTAGAAATCAACGTTTCGGGAGTGTGCATCTCTCCCATCATCAGGATAGTTTAGTAAATGTTATAACCACAAATGTATCACTGGATATAATACAAATACAAAGACAAAACACTATCAATATGCACATCACTGAACAAAAGACTGTTTTCAGTAAAATAAATGTCAGGTCAGGAGATGGCGTGAGTATAGAAAATTAATTAGGTCAAAGAAACGTAACTACTGTCCGGCCGTTGTATCTCCGGCTCTGACGTTTTGCGATTGCAAGAGGTGGAGGGGGAAACCTAATAGTACCAACATACAGTAATGAGCAATTGAAAACATATCCTCAAAATTATCTTTAGAATGAAAATATTGGACTAATTACCTTTAAAACACTGAAATACAATTTACAATTTCATCATAATGCACTATATTTATTACAACACCACTCTATTCGAATATTTCATTCACACCTTTCACACACACACTAACTACATCTGTTGGTAGTACTGGGAGTCTCTACATCCGGTGTCGTGGTCAGGAAGTTAAAACTGTCTGCTAGCGCCAATCAGCATTGTCGCTGGTAGGCGTGGCTCCCGAACCCAACGCCGTGTTGCCAGCTTAAATTTGTTTGAGCCACGTGGCCTAATAGCGGCTTGCGCTGGTGAACCTTCTTTGGTATATTTTTTGTGCGTGAATTCCGATGTTTAGTGTTCGTAAGTCCTATTATTATCGCTATTATAATAATATGGCTAATGGTTCTTGAAATATGCAAACACATGAAATATTTAAAATACGCATTGTTCCTCTGCTTGAAATTCCCGCTAAAGAACTGGCAACAGCCTGCTTCCCCCTCTCGAGGAATGTCAGAGCCGGAGATAGAACGGCCGAACTGTACAGGTAGACTGCAAACAAACTGCGGTCGGTGTGCGCATGCGCGAGGGTAGCCTCACGTGACCCCCCACCCCTCCCTTCCTGCATGCGACAGAGCGCAAACCAAACGAAACGAGTATTTTACTAATGTTTTGATTTCCAAAGTTAACAGAAAATAATTACCTCAGACATGACCTCACAATCAATCAACAAATAGAATCATAGCTTATTTAAATCCTGAGGAACAACACAGTGATTCGGCAGAAAATGCAAAGAGTGAATGAAACATGACCAGTGCAGCCGGCACGATGGAGCAGAGACAATCTAAAATGCCGGTAGAGGGGGAAAGCTGGAGGACTCCAGTGTTGGTAAGCCACGCCTCCAGCTGCATTTTGTTCGCAGTCTAGTTATACTTAACTTGTTGATCAAGCTGTGTAGGTCTGTGCTTCTTAAGTCGACGTATTTCCATTTTAAGGCCGGTTTTCAAGAGCAGCTGAACTGATATCCAGCATCAGGATTAAACGTGCTCCTCCCGGAGGAAATGGCCAAAGCCTCCTTAACTCTCCACTCCCAGTAACTGTTGCATTTTGTCAAGATGGTTGATTTTGTGTTATATCTATTCTGTGGTTATAACATTTCTTAAAATATCCTGATGATGGGAGAGATGTACGCTCCCTAAACGTCGATTCTGAATCGTCTTTTCACCTGTCTTGCTTCTCGAGAAGATCTTGAGCATTGATGATATACGGCCCGGAGACCGTCCTACCAAAGAAGGAAGTGTTTACCAGGAACATATCATCCTGCCATGCAGCGCCGAGACACTCGCCGACACTTCTAGCCTGAAAGAGACTACCCGATGAGAGATAATGTGAAATGGAGGGACAGGACATTTGGGGAATGTAATTAACCTGCCCAGCATTCGCCTGGCGACCCGGAAAAACCTCCGAAGAAATCCATGGGTCAGATACATCGACTATGGGAATCAAACCTGAATCTCCCAACTACCTGAGCCATCCTGCTCGGTCCTCGCAACACATATATCTACAGATGTATTATTTTATCTTGACAGAAATCATGTGTTGTAGGGAGGAGTAGCAACTGTGGTGGAGATATTGCACCTATCGCGTAAGATTACGAGAGGGGAGTACGTTGCACAAGCTGTCTATAAACAAATGTTGCTCTTGAAGCTGGTATTGCAGCTCTTATAAGCTAAGATGTAATTCTTACTATGGTAGTAACCTCCACGTTTTTGTTGGATCTTGAATAGTTCATAGGCATTTGGAACAAAATCCTGTTCTCTTCCAGCAGACATGATAACCAACTGTCGGCCTTTCGACATCGCTGCAGAGTCCCTGTAACGAGTTTCACTCCAGACATATGGTCTAGTATCTGCTGCATTGATATAAGTTTCATCCATATAAACTATATAAACTTCACTGTGATATTTCTGAATATTTTGTAAATACTTAAGCCTTTTTGCATATATGGTACGATGTTCGATTAAAATTTACCTGTGACGCTTAGTTTTTTCATATAAATCCTAACTTCAAAAGACATCTTCTTAATATTCAGACACTGCCTTGGAAGTCGGTAGAATTTTGAAGCTTCATAAGCACTTTCTTCAGAGTTGGTCTTTGTTTTTCTGTGTTTTAAAAATTATTCACAGTTCGTCTAATTATACTGGGCAACAACAAAATAATTTTTGAATGTTTCAAGCACTCTATGAGGAAATTTCTACTAATTTTGGGTTGAGAAAAACAAATATGACAGTGAAAAATTTCTATGATATATACAAGGTGGAAGTATTACATATTAACGGATTGAGAGAAAAAGTTACATTTTAATTACATACATGCTAACAACAATGAAAGTGCATTTGATATTTTTAACTGGTAATTGCATGCTAAGAGTTCTAAATTGCTGGAAAAATACTTTGCAGATTGTTGTGTCTGAAGAGAATCATGTGGTGGCCTATTGACTTCGTCGTCTTTTAGCTTGCCTCTTGTGATGGAGTTCCCCAGAATCCCTATCCCAGTAATCTGCAAGCATTACTTCATTCCAACGGCCCTGATATCTTTGCTCCATAACAGAAATGTCCTGACGAAATCTCTCCCCATGTTCATCGCTTAACAGCTCCACAACTAGGAGGGAAAAAGTCTAGGTGGGAGTGGAGAAAATGGATCTTAAGGGACATGTTGCATCCAAGGTTACGGTATTTTTGCAGGAGCACTGTCAGCAAATGCTTGTAGTTGTCATCTCTTTTGTTGCCTAAAAATCCATTAACAACACCCTTGAAGGCTTCCCAAGCTTCCTTTTCTTTCCCCTCCAAAATTTGGTCAAGTTCTCTTATTTGTGGTGTGACAAAAATGCCTTCCTTAACTTTTGCATCACTTAATTTCCAAAATTTTTATCTGATTGTGTTTTGTTATTTGACAGGTGTGCCAACTCCCAAAAAAATTCCCCCAAATTTAAAATCTTCACTCTAAAAAATAAAATGTCACTTTATCTTCAAAACAAGAGCTAATCTATCATTTTTATGGTGATTTTTGAATTCAGCAGATGGAAATACATGTAAATTCACTATTTTTAAGCCCGAAACATTTTCACTGTTGCCCAGTGTTACTTCTGAATTAAAACATCCAAATTAGATTTTGTGTATGTTCCTAATCTTTGTTTACTGGGCATAGAGAAGGACGTTGTTGCACTAGCACCAATGACTTCTTTCCTTAATAACTGACCTAAATTGCTTTCAAACACAACTGTTGCCTCAGATGCCCTTTCCCAGATTTTTGTAGCAGACCCGGACCACTGTTCCTTTTTTATAAATCTATAGACATTGGATATTACTTCTCGTGTTTTTAAATGTAGCGCTTTATTTCCTGATGTGGTGCTAGGAAGCGTCATTTCTAAATGCTCTCTTGGAACCAGGAGACATGCCTATTTTCAAACAAGCTGTAATATTACTCAGTAGCTCTTCACTTCTTTACTTGCTCACAACTGACCTGCCCTCCCCTCCAGTAGCAACCGTTCTGAAGTGGACTTGTTCAGATACCACTGCACATCGCTCTCCTTCTGTGAAGATATAACAATAAATCTGTATATAATTTTCTCTTCCCCAGTTTTTCTTTGTCTATAACTATGTAACAAATGATCTCTACTCCACAACTTTTGTGTATCCTTATTCTCTATTCTGCTTTGAACCATTAACCGGAATCCTTCCAGATTTTGTTGTCCCCCAACCCAATAATCTTAATGAAAACTAAGAGGAAGAAGGTCATGGGTGCTGATATTGGAGGTGGAAGGAGTCATTCCTTTGTACATGTTGCATGTTACAGATGGGTGTTCTGAGGAAGTTTCTGCTGTTGTCAGTTCTGTCAACAGCCATTGTGATTGGCTACCTGTGGCACTCACTGAGCCAGATGCCAACTCTTCCCAAGTTGGACACCAAGTGGTGGGGTCCTGGACAACCTCGGAAAGTTGATGAATCCATCAGGGAGTTTAAAATAAACATTTCAGAACATGTAAGCATTGTTTGTTGTAGAATAGAATAGAATTTGTGTACACTAGCTAACTAAACCTGCTTGGGACCCAGGCATCTACAATTGCTGAGTAACCTAACATCCACTCTGTCATCTACTCTACTTTATCTGTCTCCCTTTGTAGTGCCAGCTTTTTTCCCATCTTTACTTTCCTTGCCCACTTTTTAGCTTTCCAAATTAAATATTTCATATTTTATTGATTGAGTCAACATGAAAAATTCAATTCCATGGCCGGGATTTGAACCACGAATCTCTTGGTTTCCATCCAGTCGCTCTAACCCATTGAGCTTCCATGGCCAACTTGCCATCATGACATTAAATTCTTCATTTGACTCGTATACTTTCCCGGTAAACCACTAGGGGCTCTTGCATTCGAGATACATTGTTTGTGGCGACTTATTATCTTAAGTACTTGAGTCCCAGACTTCATCATTTAACTCTTATTATTTTAGTTAATTGATGGAAATTAATCATTTCTTCTCACTAGCCATACGTAGGCTAAGGTTTTGGATATAGTCAACCATCAGTTAACTAAAATAATAAGAGTTAAATGATGAAGTCTCAGACTCAAGTACTTACAATAGTAAGTTGCCACAAACTGTGTATCTCGAATGTGAGAGCCCCTAGTGGTCTACCGGGGAAATATACAAGTCAAATGGAGAATTTAATATCAGGACGGCACGTTGGCCATGGTAGCTCAATGGGTTAGAGGAACTGGACAGAAATCAGGAGAACCGTGGTTCAAATCCCGGCCATAGCATTGAATTTTTCATGTTGACTATCTATCAAAGGCGTTAGCCTATATATGGCTAGTGTGAAGAAATGATTAATTTCCATTAATTAACTAAAATTTCTATTTCTACTTTATTTTTCCCTGTAACCATTTTTATAGCTATCTCCTTGCTTCATCTCTTAAGGATTTTCATTACTCTAATTCTATTACTTTATGAAACAACATTTCAAAGCTACAGTCCTCTGCTTTAAAATAAAACTTAATAAATTTATGCTTATGCTCAAAAATATTTTTCTGATAAACATAAACTTTCACTTCAAAATATAATTTCAAACTTTTACATCTTCATATTTTTTTATTTTATATAATTAGACCTTCACGACTCTTGGCTTTTTTCAGGGAGGAAATACAAAAAAAAGTGCAATGAACAGATTTCATTTAGTGCATGAATTTAAATAACAATACTATAAATACAACAGCTGACTATCATTCAGTTATATTTGCTGTTATCTTACAATTCTTCTATATCACTACAATTACAACATTCAAAATTGTCCAAATTGTTAGCTAGTTTAGCTAATTCCGCTTGAGTACATATTCTATGTCTTATTTTCAACTGATACTCTTACAAATATGGTCTCTTCCATGCAAGTGGCCCATAACCTCAACATACTTGTTTTTGTAAGCATTACCAAAGTGGCATCTATTAACAGAATGTGATACTAAGTGCACAAATAACAAATGTAATTACAGCAGCCAACAAATATTATACAGTGCGATCCATATAAACCTGAACCATTTCAATAAGCCATAATTTCCCTTTGAAAGCTCATAGAATGTAGAAATTCACTATGAGTGTGTTTACACTTTGAAAACATTGGAAGACAATTCCTTGGTAACAACATAGCGAGAATTTCGCAGAGAATTTAATGTACGTGATGTTCCGACAAAGGCAACAATGTTATTGCTCATAAGAAAGCTGGAGACAACTGGTATACTCATTAGTGAGAGTGGAAAACATACACCGCCATTGAATGCAGAGACTGTTACAGATGTTTGCAGAAGGCTATTGAATTCTCCAAACAAATCGTTGCGTGATTGAGCAACAGGTATTCATATAGAACATGTGAAAGGGCTACGACCTTACAGAGTGCATATGGTACAACAACTGAAAGAAGCAGATTATGATAAACGAATCAATTACTGTCAATGGTTTCAGGGTACTCTTATTCCACATCCAGACATTCTCTCCATAACGTGGTTTACAGATGAGACATTGTTTCATCTATCAGGCTACATAAATACTCAAAACACCAGATATTGGGCTGCTGTAAACCCCCAAGTGATTCACAAAACCCCACTGCATGATGAAAAGGTTGGAGTATAGTGCGTGGTGTCAGCTCCCAGGATCGTTGGTCCCATTTTCTTTGTCACGACTGTAGACAATGTAATTTATATGGGTATCTTCAAAACATTTGTGGAGCAGCTGTATGATATCGAATTGAGAGAAGGTTATTTCCAGAAAGATGGAGCAACATACCATGCATATGACACCATGGAACTTGTAACCAGTTTCTTTGATAATCGAATAATCTCAAAAGGTCTGTGGCTTCTGAGATCCCCTGACCTAACCTCACAGGATTTTTTCTTGTGGGGGTATCTAAAAATAGTGTACAGGAATAGGCCACGGACAATTGATGTTCTCAAGGAATCCATTCGAACTGAAATAAGTAACATTGGCGAGGATACTCTCTGTAAAACTTCAGAGAATATGGTGAGACGAATGCAAACATGTATAGATGCTGGTGGAGGACACTTCCAACACTTTCTCTGAGATGTAAATAGAGTAATGTAATCTCCCAATTGTGTATTATATACTCCCAAAGTTGTATGTGTGTCCTATTATTGGTTCAGTGGTTATAGCCTATTGAAATGGTTCAGGTTTATATGGATCACACCATAGTAGTAAATTTTGGAGCTTTAAAATTGATGGGCTCTGTAATTTTGGCTTGATAGCGAATGTGTTAGAGGATAATAAAACTGGCATATCTGGTAGAATATGAAGAAACTAAAAATCTTAGAGGAGGAACTAGAAACAAAGAAGTGGTTCAGGTTACCACAAGAAATTAGGAGCAAAAAGCTGTATGTAAGTTCAAAGAAAAATATTTAAAATATAGGAAATTATATATAAAGTTAAATTCAAATAGCTCTGGAAAATTAATAAATAAATTGAAGAAGAAAATGTGTATTAGACTATTTGAAATTATTTCAAATAGCAGACAAACTCTGTGTTTGGATAATTGATGGAAATTAATCATTTCTTCACACTAGCGTATATAGGCTAATGTTTCTGATAGATAGTCAACATGAAAAACCCAATGCCATGGCCGGGACTTGAACCACGGATCTCCTGGTTTCCGTCCAGTCACTCTAACCCACCGACCCACCATGGCCAACGCGATTAACTAAAAATAATAAGAGTTAAATAATGGAGCCTGGGATTTAAGTACTTACGATAGTAAGTCACCACAAACGGTGTATCTTGAATGCAAGAGCCCCTAGCAGCCTACCAGGGAAATATACGAATCAAATGGAGAATTTGGTGTCAGGACGGCACGTTGGCCATGGTAGCTTGGTGGATTAGAGCAACTGGGCGGAAACCAGGAGATCTGTGGTTCAAATCCCGGCCATGGCATTGGGTTTTTCATGTTGACTCTATCTATCAAAAACCTTAGCCTATATACGCTAGTGTGAAGAAATGATTCATTTCCATCAATTAACTAAAAATAATAAGAGTTAAATAATGGAGCCTGGGATTTAAGTACTTACAATAGTAAGTCGCCACAAACGGTGTATCTTGAATGCGAGAGCCCCTAATGGTCTACCGGGGAAATATACGAGTCAAATGGAGAATTTGGTGTCAGGACGGCATGTTGGCCATGGTGGCTTGGTGGATTAGAGCGACTGGATGGAAACCAGGAGATCCGTGGTTCAAGTCCCGGCCATGGCATTGGGTTTTTCATGTTGACTATCTATCTGTGTTTGGAGTTTATTTTAAGTTTAACATTGTAACTAATATACTCATTGTAGAGAAATATAACACAGAAGTGTTCCGCAGGTGTTGGTGGATCTACATAAACGTCTAGAGATGACAAAGCCCTTTGTTGCTCCACTAGAGGGAGTCGGTTTCGAATACGGCTTCAATACAAACTACATGAAGGAAGTGGTGGAGTTTTGGAAGACGAAGTATAACTGGCGAGAGAGAGAAACCTTCCTCAACAGCCTTCCTCAATACAAAACCTACGTGGATGGTCTCAATATCCACTTCATTCATGTGAAACCAAAGGATGCTCCAAAGACCACACGAGTTGTGCCGTTGCTATTGCTTCATGGCTGGCCAGGATCAGTGAGAGAGTTCTATGATCTGATACCTCTGCTGACAAAGCCTCAGAAAGATGCAGACTTTGTGTTTGAGGTTATTGCTCCTTCCTTACCAGGGTATGGCTTTTCCGAGGCTGCATCAAAACCTGGTTTAGGAACTGCCCAGATGGCTGTTGTGATGAAGAATCTGATGCAGCGACTGGGATTCAGTAAGTTCTATGTCCAAGGTGGAGATTGGGGTGCCGTCATCGCTACCAACATGGCAACACTGTTTCCAGACAGGTAATATATATGCATGAACTGCATTCAGAGATATGAAGGAATATGCTTTCATTTAATTATTTGTAGCTTTTTGCGATATCACCTTCATTTTTCCTTTTATCTATAAACCTAGGTCTTATGACAAATAGACTGAAAAATTGAATGTCATTGCCACGATTTGAACTACGGATCTCCAGGTCTCTGTCTGGTTGTTCTTAACCATTGTTTTTCTGGTGAACCACTAGGAGTTTTATATACAAGAAATATGTACTATTTGTGGTGACTTACTAGGGGAATGGTCATGCTGAAATGTTGACCATGGTAGTTCAAAGGTTAAGAGTAGCTGGATGGAGACGGATATCCATGTTTCAAATCCCAACCATGACTTTGAAGTTTTCAGTCTGACTCCAACCAAATCTTAGCCTACACACGGCTAATGTGGAATAACAATTTCTATTAATTGTTACTATAATACAGCCTTTCCATAATGGTATCTTCTACATTATCAGTTTGAGTTGCATTCTAAATTCTTCTTCCAATGTTTCTCTAACTGTACCTATGGTAAGTGAAGGGGGTATTGTATTCTCTTAAAAAAAACTGATACTGGGATATCTGCGAAAGTATGTTTTTATGTTCCTCTTCCTCCTCCTTCTCCACCTCTTCCACCTCCTTCTCCAACTCTTCCCCCTCCTCCTCCTGCTCTACCTCTTCCTCCTCCTCCACCTCTTCCTTCTCCAGCTCTTTCCCCTCTTCCTTCTCCACCTCTTCCCCCTCCTCCACCTCTTCCTCCTCCTTCTCCACCTCTTCCACCTCCTTCTTAAACTCTTCCTCCTCCACCTCTTCCTCCTTCTCCACCTCTTCCTCCTTTTCCACCTCTTCCTCCTTCTCCACCTCTTCTTCGTTCCTTACTTCTTCCTCCTTCTCCACCTCTTCCCCCTCCTCCTCCAACTCTTCCCACTCCTCCTACTTCTCCACCTCTTCTCCCTCCTTTATCTCTTCTCCCTCCTTCTTCACCTCTTCTCCCTCCTTCTCCACCTCTTCTCCCTCCTTTATCTCTTCTCCCTCCTTCTTTACCTCTTCTCCCTCCTTCTCCATCTCTTCCCCCTCTTTCTCCACCTCTTCCACTTCCTTCTCCACCTCTTCCCCCTCTTTCTCCACCTCTTCCACTTCCTTCTCTACCTCTTCCCCCTCCTTCTCCACCTCTTCCTCCTCCTCCTCCACCTCTTCCCCCTCCTCCACCTCTTCCTCCTGTTCCACCTCCTTCTAAAGCTCTTCCTCCGTCTCCAGCTCTTTCCCCTTCTGCACCTCTTCCTCCTTCTCCAACTCTTCCGGCCCAAATGACCTTGATGTCGACGGGCCCTTAAAAACCACACTCACTCATTCTCCAACTCTTCCTCCTTCTCCAACTCTTCCTCCTCCTTCTCCACCTCTTCCTCCTTCTCCACCTCTTCCTCCTTCTCCAACTCTTCTACTCCTCCTCCACCTCTTCCTCCTTCTCCTCCTCCTCCTCCTCCTCCTCCTCCTCCTCCTCCTCCTCCTCCTCCTCCTCCTCCTCCTCCTCCTCCTCCACCTCTTCTTCTTCCTCCTTCTGCACCTGTTCCTCCTCCTCCTCCTCCTCCTCCTTGTTCTCTGTTTTTCAACATATCTGTGAACAGCATTCTTAAAGATGAAATTAGTTAAATACTGTACTCGGTATTGAAGTACGTCATTTAAAAATGTTGTACATTTTCAAGAAAATCCTATAACTTAAGTGTTTTCATGGATAATTTTTCCACATTCATTATTTTGTCAGAAATAGTTTTTAATAACTTTTATTTAAAATAACCCATCTTTAAGATATTTGAATGCAATAATCTTTAATTTCCTGGGAAATGCCTATGAAATCTTTTTTATATGTAATGAATTCGTGCAAATGAGAAACCCTAAGAGTTAGACAAAGTATAGTATAAAAGTTACACACTAGTATATATTAAATGTTTTCTGCAAGCATTTACTATTTCTGGGATATTTCTAACTGCTCATTTAAATTTTCAGACACTTGAATATACAATTTTTGAAGTATGTACTAACACAACTCTTGTTTATTGTGATGTCATACAAAGGTATTGATGAGTATTGAATTTCAAAGCCAGCATACACTTATTCACCTTTTAAACATTTGACAATCACTTGAGTGTCCTGTATTGCTCTTGTAAATGTTTATCTATGTTTTGATTGTAATGTTCCACTTTAGACAGTCAAAGTATTTGTCATGTTACAGTGTGTTGGGAGAACACTCCAACATGTGTTTTGCAATGGACCCCTTGACAGAAGTAAAGAAGATTTTGGCAAGTTTCTGGCCGACGCTCATTGTGGATGAAGCTCATGTTCACAGGATGTATCCCCTCGGAAAACACTATTCATTTGTCATGGAAGAAATGGGTTACATGCACATTCAAGCTACCAAACCTGACACTGTAGGCAAGTACCAAACCTATGTTTTATCTTTAGTATATTATAAGTGAACTAAAGCAATATGCAAATACACTGAGAGTTAATAATAAAGATTGAAACCACAGCTGGATGAACAGTTCAAAGAATTTCAAGCTCTATAACGTGAAAATTGCAGCACTAAGAAGGAAATGTAATGAATTTAATACCACATATTAGATACAAACATTTGAAACCTATACAAAACGCGCGCGAGTCTGCGTGTGTGTGCGCGCACGTGCATATTATATTGTGTGATTGTGAACAATAAATTGATTGATGCTTGTGCTGTAGCTGTTAAAGATCACAGCACGAGTGCTAGATGGCAGTGGTGTACATGCAACACTATGACAGACTGCTACCACTCGGTCATATCTAGAACTGTGTCTAGAACTGAGAACTGCGAACCATAATGACTAAGTGATAGATGGCAGTACAGTAATAATTATACACTTTATTTGAGGAAAAATACAAGTGCAGTCAAATGATAAAGAAAATATAAACTTATTAGACAGCGTGTTTTATAAATAATAGATGTATATGAATTTCATAAGTTTATTTATCATAAATTCACTCTTTTTTATGATAAGTGCAGAAAACTTTAGCATTTTAGATCTTAATACTTATTATATTTTGTTTAAATTAGGATACTTAGGTCTGGATACCTGCTCATCTCTCCACTATGTGGAAGATGTTATTAGGCGTCGGCTTCCCTGCATGGCATGTGGGCACACCCAGTAACAATAAAGTTATTACAACTTCAAAATTATTACTATTTGAAAATTGATTAATCTTTCTAAATTAACCTCTTCCTAAATTTTCTCACACCAGCGGTGCACACAAGCGTTGCACCCGAGTTGGCTACCATGAGGAGCTACGGCTACCTCCCTTCTTTTCATCCACCTAAATTTAAACCACCACCCTGCAAAACCCCACATATCCTGTCATTAAGTGGTGAAGTCCGTTTAGGACAGGTACACGAATGACACACGTCGTGCTGACCCTCAGTCAGCCGCCATCTACTTGATTGATTGATTGATTGATTGGATACCTGCGGTAAAACCCTTAACGGGTGGGCACACAGCAAAAACCTTCTGGCTATATACATCCAGCCAGCAGCACATGGCATGGCATGGAAAAAAGCGTTCGGGTCCCCCGCATGGCCTGCGGGCACCCAAGATAACCCAAGAGCTAATCCTAACAGCAGCTAAAGCTGAGCTCCACATAGTCTCCTAAGTTGTTTGGCAATAAAATTCTCCCCAACCTAAACTAAATTAAAAACACCAGGGTGCTGGGTATTGCATCCTGTCCTTTCATCTCGAAGGTACAATAAAGGTAACCTCACAAAATTCATCAACCTCAAAACCTACATCATATCCATCCTACAAAATCCCGTTTCGAATACCTTACCTGCGGTAAAACCCTTAACGGGTGGGCACGCAGCAAAAACCTTCTGGCTATATACAGCCAGTCAGCACTACATGGCATGGTATGGATAAAAAGCGTGTATGTAGCTGATCTCCTTACGGAGCCGCAAGTCAACACTGCCCAGTATGCAGACGATGTGCTGCTATACCACATAGATCGAAATCCACGCAGAGCCTTCAACCCAATACTGCGACACCTAAGCCTCATTCACGACTGGTGCAGGCTTTGGCGGTTGTCCATCAACCTGGAGAAAAGCCAAGCCATACTCTTACCAAGCGCCACTTTCCTGCCAACTTCCCCTCTTTTAATTATTCTAGCAGAAGGCTAGAGTGGACAAACTCTCTCAAATATTTGGGTGTAAAGCTGGACAAGGGCCTAACTTTTGGGGGTCACATCCAGGAGGTAGCTCATCGGGCATGCGGAGCTTTGACTTCGTTATACCCCATGATGCGGTCAGGGATGCCGACACCCCTTAAGTTGTGCCTTTTTCAGGCTTTAATTCTTCCAATAATGCTTTATGCGTGCGAGGTCTGGGCATGGCCGCAGGAACCAATCTGCGACAACTCCAGCGTGTACAGAATAGATGCCTTAGGGCCATCTATTCTGTGTGCTGGTGGTTTCCCGTGAGATCTTCAAGAAGCCTCATCTCTCCACTATGCTGAAGATGTCCTTAGGCGCCGGGCCACAAAATTCTACGCGTGTTTGCCTCAACATCAGAGCGCCCTGGTTAAGTCTCTAGGGAACTACCGAAAATCAGAAAGACGCTTTAAGTTCTACCGGCTTTCCCGCATGGCATGCGGGCACACCCGGTAACAATAAAGTTATTACAACGTCAAAATTATCCCTACCTGGAAATTGACTAATAATTATTCTAAATTAAACTCTTCCTTAATGTTTCTCACTACAGCGGTGCACACAAGCTTTGCACCCAAGTCGGCTACCTCCTTTCTTTTCATCCACCTAAATTTAAACCACCACCCTACAAAACCCCTCATATCCTGTCATTAAGTAGTTACGTCCGTATAGGACAGGTACACGAATGACACACGTAGTGCTGATCCTCAGTCAGCCGCCACTGCTAGAGTAGAGAGGGAGAGGGAGAGGGAGAGGGAGAGGGAGAGGGAGAGGGAGAGGGAGAGGGAGGGGGAGGGGGAGGGGGAGAGGGGATCATCCTTCACTTCAGTTGTGAAGCGAACTGTCCGTAACCTCACTGTTCTCACTCCAGCTCCTCTCCATCCGGATGTTCTTCCCCTGGACATTTTACTCCTTATCCGCCGCTCATGGGCGGCAAAGCGGCTCTACCAGAGACACCGCACGCCTCATAATCGGGAGCTTCATCGGCATTTGCGCCGAGAGGTTCGTGCCCGCCTGCGCGAGTAAGGACGTGCGTTCGTGCGTCGGAGGACACGATGACTCGTATGAACCTCGAGGTCGGGGACGTGTGGAGGGTCATTAAACGTCTTCGAAACCGCCAAGGGACACCAAATTCCCCTCTCCAGGGCACCCAAGGCCTAACCTAGGAACCACAGGCCAAAGCTACTGTGTTCGCCGACTACCTCGAGAGGACCATGAGGCCTGGATAAGACCCCCAGGGTCCTGCCTTCTCTGACCGCGTTAGGTAGGAAGTTCGCCGATACTTTAGGCGACCCCCAGCTGAGGCGGACAGACTCCGTTATATAAGACCTAGTGAGCTCCAGGGCGTACTCCGGCGTCTCAACCCAAAAAAGGCGGCGGGACCTGATGGCATAACGCCAATCATGCTCCGTCACCTTCCCTTCAGGGCCATGTTATTTCTCACACGAGTCTTCAATATGTGTCTCGCTCTGTCACTTTCCGCGTAGCTGGAGGGAGGCTCGGGTGATATGCATTTTGAAGCCAGGGAAAGACCCGGTTGATCCTGCCAGCTACCGTTCCATCAGCCTCCTTTCTGTTCTCTCAAAAGTCTTCGAAAGACTCTTCTTAGCCCGCTTGTCCCCCCTGCTGGGAGACATTCAAGCCATCCCTCCTCACCAGTTTGGCTTTCGTCCTGGGCACTCTACGTCACAGCAGTTGCTGCATGTGGTGGATGCTGCAGCCCTGGGTTTCCAGGACAAGGCATTCACCTCAGCGGTCTCTCTGGACGTAGAAAAGGCCTTCTCAACGACCTGGCACGCGGGTCTCCTATACAGATTCATCCAACTGGAGCTACCCACTCACGTCATACATCTTCTACACTCATTTCTAAAACATGGATTCTTCATTCACAGTGGCGCGGAAAACATCTACACGAAGGTCTATCCGCGGCGGAGTCCCCGAGGGTTCTGTGTTATCCCCGACGCTCTATAGCGTCTACGTGTCTGACCTTCCCATTGAACAATACGTCAACATAGCGCAATATGCTGACAACGTGCTGTTATATTCCACAAATAGACACCCATGCAGAACCTTCAACCCCATTCAACGTAATCTCAACCTCCTCCAGGATTGGTGCACGCTTTGGCGATTGTCCATTAATACGGAGAAAAGCCAAACGATTGGGTTCACCAAGCGCCGCTATCCCGCCAACTTCCCCACATTCACCTACTTTGGGCAAAGGATTAGGTGGGAGAATTCAATCAAATACTTGGGAGTCAAGCTGGACAAGGGCCTAACTTTTCGGGAACGCATCCGGGAGCGAGCGCATCGGTCGTGTGCTGCCGCGGCATCGCTTTACCCTGTGCTTAGGTCTGCGATGTCTGTTTCCATAAAGTTGCGCCTCTTTATGGCTCTGGTCCTCCCTGTCATGCTCTACGCGTGTGAAGTCTGGGGTATGGCAGCAGGCTCAAACCTGGTACTGCTCCAACGTGCACAGAATAAATGTCTTTGGATTATTTATTCTGTGTGCACAATGTTCCCTGTGATATTACTTCACGAGGCTTCATCACTCCGTTATGTGGAGGATGAAATTAGGCGGCAGGCTACCAAATTTTTCGAGAGTTTGCCTCGTCATCAGAGCGCCCTAGTCAGATCCCTTGGGGACTATGTACCTCGTGAGCATCGCATAAAGCGACACCGGTTACCCCGCATGTCTTGCGGTCATTACCAGTAACCATATGATCCCCATTCCTGCCTAAACTAAATTACAGCCATCCAATATTAATCTGAGTAATTCAAAATTCTACCTATCTTCTTCCAAGTTCATTAACTTATTCACCAGCAGTGCACGCTGACTGTAGCGCCCGGTTCATCATTCTTCGAGGAGCAACAAGCTACCTCCCTTTTCTACACCCACTTAATTTTCACCCATCATCCTGCAACATCCACATCCCGTCACTATGTGGTTAAGCTCTTTCCAGAGGAGGTACACAATTTGAACCCCTTTCGGGCTGTTCCAAACAGCCGTGTGTGTGTGTGAGTGGGTGGGTGGGTGGGTGGGTGGGTGTGGGTGTTTTTTTTTTTTTCCTCTCATTTCATCCATATGTTCCATTACATTTGTAATATTACATGTTCTGGTTTGCTTTGCTTTCAGATTAATTGTTCATATTATCTGAGGTATTGAGATTATTGTGTTTTTTAGATTGTATTTACAGAGTTGCTATAGTCATTTAGAATTAATTTACTTATTTAGTTATTCAGCACTTTCTAGATTGATTGCGTTGACATATTCACTAAAGTCCGTTAGATATTGTCCCACAAGTGCTGGTTTATGTACTGGCCACTTCCCTCCTTTCTTGTTTATTTGTATCCTTAGTTTTTCCCTGTGGTCCTTCCATTTGATGCAGTCATACAGGATGTGATCTGTAGTTTTGTCTCCTCTGTTGCAGGTACCTGTAGCATCGTCAATTATGTTGAATCTCTTGTAATAAGTCGAGATTCAACTGTATCGAGATTCAACTGTATGTGTTAAAAAATGCGACTCATCTAAAATTTAATAATCTTGTAATAAGCTTTAAGCCTCCTGTGTCCTGTTAAAATGGTAGTGAGGTTTGTTGATACGTTAAGTCTTCGTTCTAATCGTTTTGCTACTGTGGGAAAATATTGTTTTGTCTCTTGTCCTTTTGATGTGTTTTGCCATTCTGTTTCCCATTTTTTGAGTGTTTCTTCTCGTATTTTTTTCCTGACAGAACTTTTTGGGATTCGGTTGTAGATTTCTATGTTATCATTTATTGTTGCTCGTTTCGCAAGTTGATCTGCAAGATCATTTCCTTCTATTCCTATGTGGGCTTTCACCCATCCTATTCTTATCAGCCATTCTTTTTTAGTTAATTGTTGCAGCTTCTATCAGTTGGTTATGATTTTTAGTACTGTGTAATGATTGTAGTGTAATTTTTCTGTCTGTATATATTGCTGCTGTTTTCAAGTCAGTTTGTGTTATTTCCATAATATCTATTTCTTCAAGTGCCTTTAAGATTGCAAGTTGTTCTGCTTGATTATTTGAGCAGTTTTTATTTAGTTTATACTGCAGCTGTTTAGTTAATTCTTTGTTTTGGTATATTACCACTCCAGAACCTATCCCTTGATCTGTTTTGCTTCCGTCAGTGTAAACTTCAATGTTATAGTTTTCATTTTCATTTGCTTCTTTTATTTCTGGAATGTCTGATAGATGTGGCCATTTCTTGTAATTTAATGCTGGTGTGGGTGTGGGTGTGGATGTGTGTGCGAGATCACATACACTCGTTCGTAGGAATTTTTGGAAGCAGGTAGTGCATTTAAGTATTATCCTGTTTATATTACTATCAGTGAATCATGTTACTCTATCCTACTAAAAGTAATGTCACAGACAACAGATGAGTTTCTAAGAAGTAAAATTAAATAATAAAGTAAATATTGATTTTTTTTTTTTTTGGTAAAAATTATGTCTCTTAGAGCCTAGTTCTTAAAAATGTAATACATTAAACTATTATGTGACCTAGGTTGCCTTATTCTTAATTACTATTTGTATTATTATTCTGTTAATTACTACTGCATTACTTTAATCACTATTGTATTATTTAACTACTATTGTATTATTTAATTACTATTGTATTATTCATAATTGTATTACTCATAAGAAATGTATTATTCTTATGGGTACAAATTTGACGAAGCCATGAATATTGTATATTCCTAAGGTGAATAAAACTATCTATCTAAAGTTCGTAAGTCTATCAGTATAATAATTCATATATCTTAACACGGATCTTGTAGTCAGCGTTCTAAGTATTCATATAAGGGAGTTGGTTTAATAATTTCAAATCTCAGTCCAATGTTCATTTTCATCAATTATGGTGAGTCAGCTTGCGCGTTTGTCATATCGGTCATGAATACTCTATACCCACGACAAGAAGGCTAGGGGGTTATGAAGGACAGAGGAGTTTGAACTGTTTATCTGCTCTGGTAGCGGATCTGTTTACTATTACATGGCTCAAATGGGATGATGTTTGTCCTTGAGCGCTACTAGGTGAGCAACCAATCGGAGTCCTAAGTGATGTGTGACGAGCGCCAAGCTAATCAATCTCTAATAAATACTATTCGCGCTAAGACAAAAATTCAGATTTTGCATAAACTGATCCATAAGGAAGGAGAGAGTAATGTATTTAACATAACCGCAGAAATGCCATATTTTTAGCTCAAATTGTTCTAATACAAATAAATAACGTAGATACCATTATACGAGGTACGTCCAGAAAGTAAGTTCTGTTTGGTAATAAAATTAAATTGTGTATAGATACAGAAAAATTATTTATTGCACAAAATTCTACATCTCTTAAACTACTTTTCCACATAACTGCCGAAATTTTGCAGGCATTTGTCATAGCGAGGCACAAGTTTTTGTATACCTTCTTCATAGAAGTTTGCCTCCTGTGCCTTCAACCAGTTGGAAACATTTTCTTTCAGCTGTTCATTGTCGAAGTGTTGGCCGCCAAGGAAAGATTTGAGATGCAAAAACAGATGGTCGCTAGGAGCGAGGTCAGGGCTGTACGGGGGGTGGTCATACACGTCCCAGCATTTGCAGTGTGTGGTCGTTCGTTGTCATGAAGAAACAAAACACCTTTTGACATTGCAAATTTTCCAATAGTATTCAGAAAACGAATCACAGATCTGATTTCACAAACGGCGGGATTTTCAATCAACACCGACATTGTAAACAAGCACAACAAAACGTATGTGGCTGACAGCGATCTCACAATGGCGCACGTTTCTTCTCCTTGATACAGAGCGTCTACTGCGCATGTGCGGAACTGTGATCGCAGCGCTGCAGCGGAACTTACTTTCTCGACGCCCCTTGTATTATAACTAGAGCCTTGAAGTTGTTGACCTAAAATTCTCTAAAAATGAACTATAAAATGCCCTTAAAATATACAATGACCTAACAATTTCTTTCATAATAAATTAATAACTGTCATAGACAAATAATGAATATAGGGTTGGAATAACCACATTTTAAAATTAACTTTCTTATAAATAATGCCATTATTGTTACTAAGTAATAAATAAATTAAAAGTTGATTTTCAATTTTATAAAATATGGAAAAATAAGTTGCTGTACCCATTAGCCAAAACATACGTTACTTGGCGTTGGTCATCTTGAAGTTATCAAAAGTAAAGGAACGGCGGTTGTCAGCTAAAACTGTTTTATACTTTGAGAAACTTCTCTCTACTTCCACAGATGTGGAAGATATATAGAAGATATATAGATGTGGAAGATTATAGATGCATATTTTAAAAACACCGTCACTGCCTGTTAAATATTGTTCAAAAATATCAGTTCTAAAGTTTTCTCCTGACAAGATATCGTCAATCTGGCAAACTGTTTGGTATCCTTTATTTTTGTCCAACATAAATTTTAGTTTTTGTCTAATTTTGTCCCCAATCTCACCTTTTACATTTTGTATCCTCTCTCCCGCAATAACTCAATCGACTTCACCAGCACTGTTAGCACGCTGACCTGTGTTAATTACATGTTTTCAACACTTAAAATGTATTATTTCAGAAAATATGTTATAAATAACTTTTAATCACATATTTTAAAACGCTCCAAAAAGTCCATGGGTCAGGGTCAGGTCGGCAAGGGGAATGGAATCCGGGTCCCCCGAATGGGGGCTGTAGATGAAAATGTGCAATATATTCGTGAAAAAGAAAGAAAATGACTGGAAAATGCATCTAAATGTTAAAAAATGACTATTATAAAAATGTGGGAAAAATGCATTTTGATTACTTATAAAAGCCATATAGATAACGTATTTGTTCCAGAATGCACTTAATTTCCAATAAGCATCGTTTGTGACTACTCAGAAAAAAGATGACTTTCCATCAAAATCCGGGCCCTAGTTATAACAATGCATTGCGACGTAAGCACTGTAATGAATATCATTATTGATTGGCATTATGCGTGAACGTATATTTGAAATTACTCAGAACTGAAACATAAAACATTTGACATGACGTGATAAAAGAAATATGTACTTTGAATAAGCCAAGGTGTTTGTTAAATTCAATGAGAGAAAACGATACACTTCTTGCTAGTCTGACAGAACGTGTCTGGTTACATTATATCTTTGTTTATGAATGGTTCGTAATCTCTGTTTACTCTAGAGAGTTCAAAGCAGCATTATTCAGTTACTCTTCCAGGAAAAAGTGTATTAGCTGAATCAATGAGACAAGATCCACCCCCACTCCCTACTACTTCCAGAACAATCCTATTGAGTTAACGTGGGCTCGAATTAAGTTGCAAACAAAAATAATATTTTTAAACTGATTGACGTTGAACGACTTATTCACGAAGAAATTGACAAGGAACACAACAAGACTGGGAAAGCTGCGTGAGACATCAAATAAATTACAAGAAGAAGACTTTTGGAAAGAAATAACACGTAACTAGATTTTGGAACCTATATCATAAATTTGCAGTACTCAGACGTTGAACACAATGACAATGATGAATTATATCTTAAGGTAAGTAACATTCACAGCTATACGGATGCACCGCTGGTATTTTCATTGGATTAGAAACATAAATAATTTATAAACGATAATTAAATTTAAACTAAATATTTAAAACATTTGCCTAATATACGAATATCTACGTGGTAATTGTGATTTCAACAACTGCTTTATTATAAAACTTTGGAAAATTCAATTTGTGTTAGCGACAAGAAGCCGGGGCATAACGTTAGGGCCTGCAATGCGGGCGGGCCGCAGAAAAAGAGAAAAAGCATATTATTCTTATTAATGAATATAACAATTTGAATGTATACAGATACAAATTCTGAAATGTGTATATCATAAATAGTAAAGTTTAATGTCAGTCTGCATAGAAAGTTAATGGTTAGATCATTCCAAGCAGTTTCACAGATTCGGTGAACGTTGAGTTGAGTTTAGCACAGCTGTGTGTGTGTTAACAATGCTTGTCCTTCACTACGAATTCTCTGTTAACACTGTTTTGTATTGTGACTCTGTGGGTTCGTAGAATTAAAAGTCCAAATTGCCGAAATTCTAAATGTTCTTTATTTGCGTAGAAATACACTGTTCAATTCTCGCGTAACAACATTACGTCACATACACACAGTCTATCAAGGTCAATGACAATAACAAACAGCTCTCAACACTCTCAGCTGTTCTCTGCTTACCTCTCCCGCGACTGTTTTACACTACTCTTGGTGAGCCGTCGCTCCCTTAAATACCTCACTGATAATTTCGAGAGATTTCTGGACCAAACAGGAATCGAATGTTCTAAACCCTATCTGTGCCGGCAGTTCTTCTCTGCTTACCTCTCCCGCGACTGTTTTACACTACTCTTGGTGAGCCGTCGCTCCCTTAAATACCTCACTGATAATTTAGAGAGATTTCTGGACCAAACAGGAATCGAATGTTCTAAACCCTATCTGTGCCGGCAGTTCTTCTCTGCTTACCTCTCCCGCGACTGTTTTACACTACTCTTGGTGAGCCGTCGCTCCCTTAAATACCTCACTGATAATTTCGAGAGATTTCTGGACCAAACAGGAATCGAATGTTCTAAACGCTATCTGTGACGGCAGCTCTTTTATCTCGCGCTATCTTTATTTGTTCTGGCATACTCCTTATCTCCAGGCTCTTTGTGTACTCAAGCCGCACTATCGCGATCGGGTTCGCGCCACTATCGTGTTTCTATGTCGTCACAAACGAGCGAAGCATAGTTACAACAATGAAAATGAATACCAAAATATTACATTAGGCAGAATGTTATGTGTAGAGTTCCTGATATTGTAATGTGCACATTTTTTCCCCTAAACATTTAACTTTTGTCACACTTCTCATTCGACAACAATGTCAATTATACATTAAAATGTGAATAACTGGCAGGTCAGTCAAGAGCCAACTCAGTTTCAGACAAGCTTTCTTCGCGGGAACTAGGTGCATTAAAAAGTGGTGTGATATTTTCAAAACTTTACTGCTTAAAAGTTTAATTTTTTCTATTTAACTGTGTACCTTTTCAGTAAAGTGAAACCTTTTAAAGTTAAGTACGAACACGTAAATGGTACACAAAAAAGAAAGAAGAAGCGTGAATTAGAAAAGGAAACAAACAAATTAATGAAAATGTGATTTTTTTTTTCTCCTCCTAGTAGTAGTACTAGCTCAACAGTTACAGGCGCTGATGACCGCTGTAGTTGAGCGCCCTTATACACACATCATCATCATCATCATCATCATCATCATCATCATCATCATCATCATCATCATCATCATCAGTTACAAAAGTTTGCAGCGTCATAAGTGAGTGCATTTCTGAAGTGAACACCAATAATAATTGTGAAAGTGAAAACAAAATAACAAACTCGCCATAAATATAATTATATCTTTCACAGACTATTCAAATGATGGTGAAGACTGTCAATTAGATGTAGATAATGAAACTAGAAAGTTCCTTGCTAGACAAAATCCTTGTCAGCCAGCGCGCCCATTCCCCAAAGATGCTAAGCAGGAAAACAGATCCTTCTCCATTAAATATTACGAAAAGTTCACATTGGCAGGACAAAGAATTTGGAGAGAGTGGTTGTAATTCATCTAAAAATTACTGTTTACTGTAAACCGTGTTGGCTACTTGGAGGGAAGGAGTTCGAGATTGGAGGTGCCTAACCAAAAGTATACGACACGAAACTAGCTATGCACATTTGAACGCACGCGTCGTTTTCAATTCGTGGCGTAAGGAAAACCCAGTTTACGTGGATATGAATTCAGAACTAAAGAAAAGTGAGAACATATGGAAACAGGTCCTTGAGCGTATTGTGAATGTGACTTTAACTCTGACATCCAATAATATAACTGTAATTGAAGCTATGTCGGTTACTGATCGGTTATACATTATATTTTAGGGGGCTCGTATTGCGTACGTTACGCCTCTGCTAAGAAGACTCGCAAGTGTGCGAGAGAGAGGGAAATATTAAATGAGTGGGGATAACGAGGTGGCAACGCTGTCGGCTCTAACGCATCTGATTCACTACAGGCGAGAACTCTTCCCATTTAAAACACATAATAGGAAATGAGTGTATGCGAGTGCATATGAGTCACCCATGCTGTCAGATCTAATGTTTGTTGCAACGATAGATGTTATGTATAGGTGAGTTATGTGACAACACTTGAACGAGCCTTCCATTCTTGTCATACTCGGAAGGCGAGTATACACCACGAAGAGACAGCAAAAGTGATTACGTTGTACATTCCTCTACCTCCACTTCTTGCCCTGGGCAATCAGTACGCGCTGACGCAATCACCCAGCCAGGATTATAAGTACTTTACGGTTCTTGGACTTCTCTCCAGTGTTGCCAAATCAGCTCTTTAGAACTAACTTTGGCTTCTCTTTAACACCATGCAGCTGACAAAATAACGATTTAGCTAGTGTCCACCTTGATCTACAGTAAAGCTGACTATAGGGAAATTATTTAATGGAACCAACATTTTTCAAATACCCTTAATATCCTTTGTTGCACGATTTAAAAGAAAAGGGCATAACAATCTATAGCTTTCTTCGGACCGTTCAGTATACTCTCACGCAAGATAAACACAACTGTGAAATATGAACAGTTGAGAGAGTTATCAAAACGTTGTTGCAGCATGCCTTACATCAGCTAAGTAGGTATAAGCAGCTTCACAATAATAAACGAAGGTAACTAAACTTAACTTATCTTAAAAGAAACTGAGAATTTTCTTATTAATTGATGAGGATCGCCATTTTGTGAAAACTTATTCACATCAACAAGAACCTCGTTGTCAACGTAATTTGGAAACCAGAACGAAAGAACATTTCCCTAACATCAAGTACAAACAGACTGATAAATCAGCCGTAGCAGATCATTTTTGGTCATTTAACCATGAAATAAATCCTGAGGTTAAATTATTTCAGTGTTCCGATAGATTTAGTGGTTTCGGAAAAAAATATTTATTTTAAAAAACAGAAATTGTGTAATTAATTTTGAAATACCGAGTCGATTCTGTTTTTAAGTATTTCATTTTCAGATGTTGGTAGTATTGACAAAACCATAGTGACATCTAGCGATTGTAACGTTGACAACGAGGCTGTTTGAGCTCAATCAGAAATGGTAATCGTCATCAGTTAATAAGAAAATTTTCTATAATTTTATTTTAAGATAAGTGAAGTTTTATTCTATAAATGATTATATGTGTATAGTATTTGTTGCTTCACTGTAATGAGCTTGATAGTATTTAAAAGTAGGCATGTTGTGCAGTTCGAATCAGATGACAATAAGTGTACAGGTGACTAAACTGTTTATAAACATAATTATATGATAAACTTATACACATCCTCAGCTGTTGCCATCGTTACAAAATGTTAGATGTTAATATGTTCTTGTTAGTACTACCAAAATCTAGAGAATTTTCTTATTAATTGATGAGGATCGCCATTTTGATAAAACTTATTCACATGAACAAGAACCTCGTTGTCAACGTAATTTGGAAACCAGAACGAAAGAACATTTTCCTAACATCATGTACAAACAGACTGATAAATCGGCCGTAGCACAATCAAAACAATTAAATTGATAAATACCAGATTTGTTATTATCAGGAATTTTTCCTTTTTTAGAGAAATGCAATATATTTTTGATATCTACTATTTATTGTGAGAAACTAAAGTTATACCAAATTCTTACAATTTTATTGAAATTGTTTATTAACCCAAATGTTTAAATGTTTATTAATTTTTTAAGAGTTTGGTATAACTTAGATTGTGATCATGTTTATATTGGAAAGACAAAACGTAATTTAGAAGCCAGAACGAAAGAACATTTTCGTAATATTAAGTACAAACAAACTGATAAATCTGTCGTAGTAGATCATTTTTGGTCATTTAACCATGAAATAAATCCTGAAGTTAAATTATTAAAACAATTAAATGGTCTGATAGATTTAATGGTTTGGGAAAATATTTATTTTAACAAACAAACATTGTGTAATGAATTTTGAAATACCGGCAGTCGATTCTGATTTTAAATTAGTTTTATTCTCAGATTTTTGTAGTACTAACAAGAACATAGTGACATCTAGCGTTTGTAACGATGGCGACAGTTTTGTTGATTCCGGCTGAAGATGTTGAAGAATTTTCCATGAAATTGCGATCCCGAACAATTTATAAGAACAGTATCATCATTTGTTATAATATAAGTGAAGTTTTAAGTTACAAATTGTTATATTTGCATATATTTGAATGCTTATATTTGCAAGTGTTTGTTTCTAAAATTTAAGTAAGATATTAGGCAGGTCTACCTTTTATAATAAACTAGGAGGGCGGTTCAATAAATCCTGTGTTAATGATGCCAATATTTTCAAACACTTATTATTTATTTATTTCAAGACAGTCCCCCTTTTAGGGATAGGCACTTCTACCAAAACTCCAAAAAATAAGAATTGTCAAGCTCTGCAACTCCTCATTTGATCTAAATGTTGTTTCTGCCATTCCTTCATGTTTGCAACAGGAGAATATGGGCAGGGGGTGGTGCCGAGGCAGGAATTCATTATTGTAATGAAACAGATCTTTCTCTTTGCCATTTGGGACCACGTCTTCAACTTCTTGTCAAATTGAAGCAATAACTTGCTTTAGTATGCTCCAGTAATTGTTTTTCGTTTTTCCAGGAAGTCAATAAGTATGACAACCTTCGCATCCCAAAAGACCATTGCCATCACTTTTCCAACGATGGTCTGTGCCATTGTTTTGATTGTTGCTCGGTTTCCAAAGTATAATGATGAATCCAGATCTCATTGAGTGACAACTCGACACGAAAAGTTCTTCAGATTTCACTTAAACAGCTTTGAAGTTGAATGTCGCACTTGCTTGTTGTCCACTGTAAGCAAATGCAGATCCATCGGGCTGGCAGAATTCTCATCTCCAACTTATCATGCAAAATATGAATTAATTAAATTTAAAGGGAGTCGAATAGCACAAAAAATGACTTTCCCAATTCATTGGTAGACAAAAAAGTGTATTAGCAAAAAGGAAGAAGCTAATAAAGGAAACCACAACCCTCTCAGCTACAGAAACTAATATGATTTTCAAAAAATTCACTCGCCATCCATGGGCCTTTGATAAATTCGAAAAAGTCTTCAAAAATCCAAACATTCAACTAGCACCAGTCAACCATTACTCCTTAAAAAACCTAATTTGCTCAAACATCAAAGATGCCATTCCATCTAACAAAACATTTGGTACATACCAAATTAAATGCTGTGAATGTAGTCTAATTTATATTGGAAAAAACCAAAAGAAATTAGAAACTAGAGCAAAGGAACACTTTAGGAACATAAAATACAAATAATTAGAAAATCAACAGTTGCCACGCATTTTTTGGGGGAAGAAACCACAACATAAATCCAGAACCAAAACTACTAAAACACACATCAGGAAAACAAGAACTATCCACATGGGAACAAATCTTCATTTCAAAAAATAGGAACAAAGTATTCAATTTCGACATGCCCCAGAAAGATTTGTTCAGCAAGTTCCTCGAACCGCCACCAGAGGACACCTATGACAAAGTATCGCCAGCTACACCAATGAGAACCAGTCAATGTCCAGTTGACAATGTTAGTTAGTTAGTTAGTTAGTTTTTATTCATCCTTTTGATCATATTACATGATATAGGACACGTCAAGTACTTATAACTAAAAATTATACAATATACATATATATAACACAAGTTTGGAATGAAAATTCAACTGTATGTACAGTATAATGATAATGATGATAGTAATAATAATAATAATAGTAATAATAGTAATAATAACAATAATAATAATAATAATAATAATAATAATAATAATAATAATAATAATAATAATAATAATAATAATAATAGTAATAATAGTAATAATAATAATAATAGTAATAGTAATAATAATAATAATAATAATAATAATAATAATAATAATAATAATAATAATAATAATAATAATAATAATAACAGTTCAGTTGTAGTTAACATATTCAAACAATTCACCTATACTATGGAGGCAAAGTCTCTGAAACATGTTCCGGGAAAATTTAAAAGTAAGTGTTGTTTAGTGTCATTAATCGACTCCCTTTAAATTTAATTTATTACAACACTGTTTTCAACACTTCCAAGAAAGGAATATGAATTGCTGTTCCCAACGATACACCTATGGCCTCTGCCACTTCAAGAACTTCCATTCAGCGGTCAGAAAGAATCATATGTACTTTTTCAATGACTTCCTCAGTAACCACATCTGCAGGGTGTCCTGGGCGCTCCTTGTCAAAAATGGATGTTTGACAATCTTTAAATTTGTTATATCAATATCTAACTGTTATTACAAAAGGCGAAACGTCTCTATAAACAGCATATAGAATTTTGCTTTTATCTCCTTACAATTTTTCCATTTTAGCAAAAACACATAGAGCAACTTATTGAAGTGTCTGTAAATCCAAACTAACCTCAAAATTTGTTTTGACAACGTGTAACAAATGACAGTAGTAGCAAAGTGTAGCGTGATGTTTATGAAAGCAGCTCCTATATATCTGCAACTTGTGGACTTGGGTTCGAAGCTTGTTGCCTGTGTAAAGGTAGCGCTTCCATAAACGTCATACCACGTGACAGTACATGATGATAACACCCTTGTTTTGAAACACAGGTATTTATTGAAACGCCCTGGTATACATATTCAGTGTAACTGTATAAACAAAACTGTTGGCTGCACTGCATTCTATATGCCTACATGCACAGTAGGTAAACAAGAGAATTATAAACCTGTTCTTGAGCATCAAATTATACTTAAAGGTATTTGTAAGTTGTACTTGGATAAACTGTTTTACCTCACATGTTGGAAGATTGGGGCTGAGAATTGATGTGCTGACCACATTTTACTTTGCAGGTGTTGCTCTGCGTGAATCCCCCGTTGGACTCGCTGCGTATATACTGGAGAAATTCTCTACTTGGACAAACCCAGAATGGAAGCAGCTTCCTGATGGCGGACTGACCAAGAAGTATTCCTTAACAAATTTACTGGACAATGTGATGATCTACTGGGTGACAGGATCTATAACTACCTCAGTTCGGCTTTACAGTGAGAATTTCTCCAAGGCACATTTTGCTTTGCAGCTTGACAGGTCAGTTCAAATGATTTGACTATCTTGTCCAATGTTTGCTTCTTATCTTGTCAGGAAACACATTTGTCCTCACAACATTGACAGATGTTGAAACATAGCATCATTTCAACTTCAACAATACTGTCATCTTGTAGAATTTGTTTAAATGTTTCTAATTTTATCCAGATCGCAATTTTCCGATAACACACTTCACGAACCCCATTTCCCTGGTACACTGTCCAGTCTTTGTACTACAACATCCACAGTTTTCGTGTAGCATATACAGGCTGTATATTCAGCAAAGTAACTTTCATTCTCAGAGACTAACGGTTATTGAAATAAGGAAATGTGGTAAGGGCACCAAATTTCGGATACCATTTTGGGGTACTCTCCATGTTACAGTACATCAATGGACACGAAATTCTGTGACAACGTTGTTTATTCATATTAGCTTAGTCCTTTAGTCAAAAAAGTCTTATAAAGTAAGTTCACATAAGACATAATGAAAACCTTTAAAGAGCATTTGGATTAGGTTACAAGAATATTGCCTAATTTCGGATAATTTTGTGGAATGCGATGAGCCAGTTGAGAGTGTCTTTAAATTAAATCCCTGAGACATTTTTTCCAGTCATACCGCTACTCGAATCAAATGGATACTTTACATCATTGATCAAAACTAGCTGGTATGCCATTCGTCTAATGTCCAAAAGAGCGATCATCCATAACCGTACAGTATGCAGCCAGTTCGGTTTCCAGCTCCTCGCCAAGTGCACACTCTTTTCCCCATTTTTGTGGTCAAATTGTCAATATCTTTCTGTTTGTGGTTTACATAATTCTCTAGTATGGTGCGAGGTATGCCATAGCATTTGGAAGCTTTTAAAAATCCCATTTTCTTCTCGTTGACGGCCTTTACTGCTTCTTCTAACCACCTCCTTCTGCGCCATGGTGCCATCTGATGAACAAAAAGTCTTTTAGATTGATAAAATATTGTTCATTCCTAATTTTGGATATCTGAAATTACAATGCCCTGTGGTATCCGAAATTAAGAATTCCGCCATTTTGGACAAATAACAGCTTGGATTAAACAAGATATAAGTAATTTCAGATGTTAATGTACATAATAAAACTATCACATACTAACATATTACAGAAAGTAATTACGTGATTTAGGACCTTACCTTAAGCTCAAGAAATCGCTCTGAAAAGTTGTCTTCAAACACTCTGATCATGAACAAAACACCTACAAATGCTACTTCACCGCAACTGAGTGCATAATGAATAGAGGTTCACTTTGTTCACCTGGTATTTCCTCCCCCTTGTTCACATGATTTCCGAGGGAGTGCAGTAGCTTACAGAGCAGAAAATGTACCATCCGAAATAAGGCACATATCCAAAATATGGTCCCCTTACCCCATATTTAAAAAGCCACATAAAACTGTGGCATTTCTATCACAAATTTATAACTTTTAGGGACTCTCCTTCAAATTGAAGATAGATTTGACACATTTAAAAAGGAATTCTGCCAAAGTTCCAGTGCACATCACCCGTAAAATGTGTGAACTGTGCTGGTGAACACCCTTCCAACTTCAGAGATTGCAAACGATTCCGCCTGGAGAAGGCGATTCAGGAGATCCGAGTGAAAGAGAAGATGTCCTTCTCGGAAGCCCGGAAACTCGCACGTACTCGCCTGCTCTCCGTTGTGATGTCCGGTACCTATAGCTCAGTTGTAGCTAAGCCGGTCCCGCGAGGGGAAATGGCAACTCAGACCAGCGATGTCAGTGAGGCTAGTATTTCTGACAGAATCCTTATTCCATCAGTAGCTCCGAAACCTGTCAGGACATCTCTGTCTACATCTACCTCGTCCAAAGCACCAGCAGGGAAGAAAACACCTCCCAGGTCACCGGTCAGAGCATCTACCTCTACGAAGCCTGCTAAGCCAGTTGTGTACGAGGCACCACCCAAAACTTTTAAGACCTCCTATCAACGGTCTGATTTTCTTAAGGATACGGGTCACCCGGTCTGCAGAAAGAAAAGTCCTCGGGCATCAAGAAGTTCCACCTCTGAGGAGTCTTCCGGAGAGGTCTCGGATCGATGACCGTCATCTCCGTCGATCTGTTTCCAATCGGTTTGGGGCTCTCGAACCGAAGTTCTCGATAGGGAAAGGGACCTCATCCGCTGAAGAAATGGAACAAGAGGATACGGACCACACAGTCTGGATGGCTAGTAAAAAGCGCCAGGATGAACCGGACGTAAAAGGTGTTAGCCCCACACCGAAGAAAAAGGGTAAACTCATTCGGCCACCGTCGAAATCGTCATAACGTTGCATAACTATTACCATCTTATCCCATACCTCCAGTGGCTATTCTTCAATGGAACATTCGCGTATTTCGAGCACATCGAGCAGAGCTTGATTTGTTGCTCAATAAGCATAACCCATTAGTCGTGTGCTTACAAGAGAATAAGCTACGTCCCGAACACACCTTTACACTCCGGCGGTACACGTCATTTAGGCATGACCTTGATCCGAAAGAGGGCATTCCAGCGCTTGGAGGCTCTATGGTGCTCGTCAGAGATGATACATATCTAGATATTATACCTTTACAGACTGCCATACAGTCGGTTGCTGTACGGATTGTTCTCCCGACAGTGCAATTCGCCGTCTGCAGTGTCTATGTTCCGCCATCTGCTGACCTCTCACTTAATGAACTACAGGGGTTGGTCTCTCAGTTTCCTGCACCACTTCTGTTGATAGGAGACCTAAATGCCCACCGCCATCTCTGGGGCTCAGCTCGAACCTGTGCCAGAGGCAAAGTTATGCCGAATTCCTTGATAGCAGCAACCTGGTTCTCTTGAAGACCGGAGAACCTACGTTTCTATCTGATGCCTTCAACACCTTCTCGCATCTCTACTTGGCAGTTTGTTCACCCCAACTAGCACTTTCCCTACAATGGAATGTCATATCTGACCTACATTCTAGTTATCACTTTCCGTGCCTTGTTAGTCTCTTAGCACACGACGTATACTCCGCCCGTCTGCCTATCTGGCGCCTCGATCACGCCAACTGGACCCTTTACACCCAGCTGGCTGTTTTTAGTTACGACGCGCAAGATTCTGTGGACGCCTTAGTTGAGTATCTTACAGAGCAGATCCTTTCCGCCGCAGAACATTCTATTCCTCGCTCAACCACCAATCCTCGTCGCCCTCCTGTTCCCTGGTGGACGACCGATTTCCGCAATGCTATTCGTGCTCGTAGGCGTGCTCTCAGGGTTTTCCAACGACATCTTACACTGGAGAACCTGATTGTGCCACGTCTAGGTATGTATTCAACAATAGCAAAAAGACCTCATGGATTGCATTTGTGTCCTCTTTCAATCGCCAAACACCTTCCTCTGTTGTATGGGATAAGATACGGCGCATGGCTGGCAAATCGACCCACTTGCCGATCGCTGGTCTGAGAACTCCTGCAGGCACCATCGTGGATCCGCTGGAAGTGGCTAACACTCTTGGCAGTGCTTTCGCTCACGTGTCTAGCTCCGATCAGTATGCCCCTGAGTTTCTCTCAATTAAAACTAGGGTAGAATCTCAAGGTCTCTGCTTTCGATCTCGAAACTTCGAGGACTATAACCGCCTTTTCACCATGGCAGAGTTGGAACACGCTCTTTCATCTTCGCGACTATCAGCGCCAGGGCCAGATGGTATCCACGTCCGCATGTTACAACAGCTCTCTCCTGAAGGCAAGACATTCCTGCTGGATCTCTATAACCGTATCTGGGTTGATGGCACTTTCCCTGAAAAGTTGCGGGAGGCCACAATCATACCTATTTTGAAACCCGGAAAGGACCGTCATCTCTGCTCTAGCTACCGTCCTATTCTATTTCTCTCACCAGCTGTCTGCAAAGTGCTAGAACGCATGATTAACGCACGGTTGGTGTGGTGGCTGGAACAACACAACTTGCTAACGAATATCCAATGCGGTTTTCTTCGACGCCGTTGCACAATAGACCACTTTGTGTCGATGTCGACACATATCATGAACGGCTTCCTGAAGGGTTGTCAAACCGTTGGGATATTCTTTGACCTAGAGATAGCACATGATACATGTTGGCGGGCAGGATTGCTCCGTACTCTACACAGCTGGAACATTCTTGGCCGCCTACCACTTTTTCTTCAGGAGTTCCTGAAACAGCGCTTCTTCCGAGTACGGGTCGGCTGGGTTCTTTCGAATCCTTTTATACAGGAGAACGGTGTACCTCAGGGTTCAGTCCTTAGCGTCACCCTGTTTGCTATAGCTATTAATCCTATCTCGCAATGTGTTCCTCCAGGCGTGTCGTCCTGTTTATTCGTAGATGACTTTGCGATCTATTGCACTTCTCCGCGCACACCTTTTATCGGGCGGTGCTTACAACAATGCTTAGACCATCTGCATGACTGGAGCCTGAGACACGGCTTTCGGTTCTCTGCGGAGAAAACCATCTGTGTGGATTTCTGGTGCCGTTGGAGTCGATTACCTCATTCACTCCGTTTTGGCCCGCATTTACTTCCGTATGCAGATAATACACAATTACTGGGATTGGTCTTCGACAGAGCACTTAACTGGTCATCTTACATAGCACAGCTGCGAGCGCATTGTGACCGTTCCCTACAAATTCTGCGGGTACTAAGTGGCAAATCGTGGGGAGCAGATCGCACAGTGTTGCTGCGACTCTACCGCACACTGATACGATCCAAACTGGATTATGGCTGCATCGTTTTTTCATCAGCACGTCCATCAGTGTTGAGAAAGTTAGATACGGTCCATAACTGCGGCCTACGGATAGCTATTGGAGCCTCTCCTACCAGTCCGGTCATCAGTCTGTACGCGGAAACTGCAGAACTCCTTCTTAGGTACCGGCGTGTTATTTTATTAGCTAATTATGGCTGTAGACTATTTTGCATGCCTACGCATCCCACATTCGCGTCATTCTCCAACACCACGCTAGATGCGCGCTATCGGAACACTACTCTCAGTCCAAAGCCACCCGGTTTTCGCCTTCGGGAGCTCCTCCGCCAGCACGACATTACAATCCCTAGGATGTTTTCTATGGGCGAGAGAGTGTACCCTCCTTGGTTGCGTGGAACGCCACCAGTTGATCTTTACATGGCAAAATGCGACAAGTCTACGATGGCTCCTTGTACTATCCGCAGCTACTTTTTAGAATTTTTATCACGTTATAGTGATCGTGTTTTAATTTTTACCAATGGTTCTAAAACCTCACATGGAGTTGGATGCGCTTATGTTTCTGGATCTGAACAATATACATTCGGATTCCATAGCCTCACGTCTATTTTTACCGCAGAGCTTTACGCCCTATACCGAGCCATTCTACACGTACGCCGACGAAACATGGGTGACTGCTTAATACTCAGCGATTCCCTTAGCGCGCTTCAGAGCCTACGTCAGCTGTACAACTTTCATCCCCTTGTACAGCGAATCCAGGACGCCCTCCATGTTATACACGCCTGCGGCGTTAGCGTGGTGTGTGCTTGGGTCCCTGGCCACGTGGGTCTTTCAGGGAATGAGCTAGCGGATTCAGCAGCGAAGACGGCGACCTCACAGCCCATGGTTACCATATCCACGGTGACAGTTAAGCGCAGAGGTTCTACTCCCATTAGTCCTGGACCCGTAGGACCAAGGACCCGGGCCTCCTTCTACCCGGGAGCGATGGAAACTCCGGGGCTCTTTCCATAGGGCAATATCTGATTTCTTAAAAAGCCCCCCCGCTGAGCACAACGTCAAGACGGGATGGAAGTGGATACGCCACTTACGCGCGTCAACCCCGCAGGGAAGACTACCGATAACCTCGGTGGGGCCGCAGGTGATCTAGCACACCCACTTCTAGCTCTGCAGGCTAGCACCCGGGACTATTGAGGCAACCCTCTACCCCCTCCGGGCGGCCCTGGCGGCCTGGCCGGAAGTACCCATTTACCCGTGGGCTAACGGGAACCACTGCCACCTCGAGACCAACCCATTCCGAACAACTCCCATTCGGGAGGGGCTCGGCTGTTCGGCCCGAGGTTCCTCTAGTAACGTTGACATCGGAAGACCTACGTCTAGAATTGCGCACAGCGGTGTTGTCCTCCTGGTGAGGGGAGTGGTCCGTCCTGCGCAGAAACAAGCTCCGCTGCGTCAAAGCTCTTCCGATCCCTCGGGTAACCTCCTGCCGTCCGTCCCGTAGGGAGGAAGTGAGATTGGCTCGGTTACGCCTTGGCCACTGCTATTTTACCCATAGTTTTTTTATTAAACAAGGCTCCAGCTCCGGTTTGCCCGCTTTGCGGTGCAGCGCTGACGGGCCCTCATGTGCTCTCTGCATGAGCTAGTCTTGCACGTCTCCGCAGTTCTCTCCAGCTGCCAGCCAGCTTGGCGGAGATTCTCGCGGATGACGAGACAGCGGTGGCCAAGGTTTTTAAACTATTCTTAAATGTCAATTTTAGAATTTAGTCTTTACGTTTTTATCCAATTTTAACTGTTTTATTATTTTACGCGTCTTTTAGCCTTTGACGTACGGGATGTGCTTGTTTTTTTATCTACGATGTATGTTCTGTTAGATTTTGTTTTATCTAGATTTTAGAACGCTTAGATCTTTTAGGGCGCTGATGACCGCGCTGTTGAGCGCCCTAAATCCACATAATCAATCAATCAATCAATGCCAAAGTTCCGATCTCTGATTGTCATCACTTTGTACAATTGTTTACCTAATTGTATATTAATTTACATATAATAGACCTATATTTATTTTATATTTAGTAAAAATGCAAGCCCTTTTAACGACTTTGAGAACCCTTAATTAGGCTTCACACAGAATGTTCAACATCTAGAAATAAATTAGATTAATCATTCGAATTAGGGCCTCTTATGTCTCTTAAGACGCCGAACTAGAATACAACTTCGATCTAATTGCAGCCTTTAAAAGGAAAGAAAATTCATCTTGCAGGAACTAGAGCATATGCCCTTAAACATCAATATAAGTTATCCAGATGATGAATAGACTCACATCTGTACAGATGGCTGTCTTTACAAGAGCTACATATAAAGTTTCTTCCTATAAGCATGTTGTAAATGTTTAATTTCCTTTCATGGAAGTTTTGAAAGCAGCGTTGTAGTGACAAATTAAATTTAAAGTTCAGTCAATTAAGACATTAAACAATACTTTTAAATTTTCCGGAACATGTTTTAGAGGTTACTTTCCTCCATTTTCAACCGGACATTCACTCATCGCTGCAACCCAAGATCTCACAAACAGGCAATCTTCAACAGTTTAGCACACAGACTGGTCAACATCCCTCTCACAACAGAAGAATACAAAACAGAATACAACAAAATTATTGAAATATCACAAAAAATGACTTTTCCAAATCACTAGTAGAAAAAGTGAACTTAGCAAAAAAGAAGTTAAATCTTTTGATTTATACATAAATCATGGCTTCGTCAGTAATACTACATAATTATATAACATAATACTGTCACGACAACAGGCATAAAGGTTTCGGCACAAATAAGAAAACAGTTGGCGGATAAAGTTTCATGGTAATAATGAGCGTTGCTAAGCATTTAATGATAGCGCGGCTATTATAAACAAGCACCGGCGGGCAACGATAACTGAGGTAAAGAACTCGCCGGCATAGATTAAGTTACGCTTCTAGAATGTGATAGAATGATTTGAAATTTCTGGACTGATAGAGATTGTTCGGGTTCTGGCTGACTTTAGAACCATCTAGAGTTACGAATTAGGTATTTAAGGACGTGACGGCGCGTAAAGTGGAGTAGTTGTGCAACAAGGGCGTTGTTGTAACGACAGCTAATGTAATCAGCTGTCACGGTTTATTGTCATCGACCTTGGAAGATTGTGTTATTATGTGCTGTAATGTTGTTACCTGAGAATTGAACAGTATATCTCTACGGAAATAAAGGATATTTTTAATTTCTGGAACTCGGACTTTTAATTCTACGAACCCGCAAAATCACAACTGGTGTCAGGAGTGCGACGACATGGAGGCTGCATTGGAAAAGATTCTGGAGAAGATTATGGAAATGAAGGCCGAACTCACCTCGGAAATGAAGACGGCAAATGACAACCTCGCTGCGAAAACAGAAGCGGCAAATAACAACCTGTCCGCAGAGCTGAAACAAATGAGGACGGCAAATGACACCCTCGCCGCGAAGACGGAAGCGGCAAACAGCAACCTCGCCGCTAAATTTGAGGAACAGCTGGCCGGCGTGAAGGAGGACGTCACGGAGCTGAGCAAGCGGATGGGTCAAGTGGACGAGCGCGTCGAAGACCTGGTGAGCCGCGTTAACGACCCGGAGGGAAAGGCCGACAGCAACACAGTCCCTGAACGCCATGGTAGAGGACATCGTCGGCAGGAGTTGAAGGACTGGAAGTACGATGTGCCGGGACGCGACACATCTGCGCGCGTCAAGCCTCCCAAATACGACGGCGCGACAAGTTTCGAAGTATTCCGCCGCCAGTTCGACCCAGTGGTCAAGCACAACAGATGGTCACCAGAGGAAGAGACCACGCAGTTAATAGCCAGCCTCCACGGACGGGCCGCGGAAGTCCTGAACGCGGTACAGACAACGGCGGCGCCCAAGGACATCTGGGAGGCCCTGGAGAATCGTTTTGGAAACCACCGCTTAGCCGCAGCGTACCGCAGCCAGCTAAAGCAAGGTCACAGCAGCCAGGGGAGACGCTGCAGGAGTTCGCCCTGGCAGTTGAGCAACTGGCTAGCAAGGCCCTAGTCGACCTCTCACCAGAGTTCGTATTCCGCGAACCTGCCTACACATTCGTTGACTGGGTACGAGACACGGAGATTCCTCAGCGCCTAATGTTCGGCGATTATAAAACAATCCACGAGGCGCTAACGGCAGCATTAAGGATGGAGGCGGCCAAGGTAACAGCTATCCCGAAGTCGAGAACGAGGATTGTGCGCTACACCAGAGACAGATCAGCCGAGGGACGCCGGCGAAGACCTAGTGGTCTGTGTTGGGGGTGTGGAGAGCCCGGACACCTGGAGAGAGACTGCGTACACTAGGAAGAGCAGCCGGAAAACAAGTAAGGGCCGTCGTGGAGAGGGGCAATTCGGCGCCATCACCACCATCCCCTCGAGTGACGCTGCGCGCCGTCAGCCGGCGTACGGATGACAGCCTCATCGCAGACGATTGGGTGAGATTGAAGCCGTGCCGCGTGCTGATAGACACTGGGGCGGCCGTCACCATCATCAGACCTGACGTGGCGAAGGGTTTGCCGATCAGGAAGCCGAGCCGCCCATACCAGCTTGTGACGGCATCAGATGACACATTGCCTGTGGAGAAGGAGGCCCTATTGAAGTTGACCTTGGGACGGAGTGCCGTACGTCTGTGGGTGTTCGTCGCGAAGGTGGCTGAGGAGGTGATACTGGGATTGGATGCCCTCAGGAGCCACGAGGTGACGTATGACGTCGGCAGGAAGGTCCTGCGTCTCAATGGAGAAGAGGTGATACTCCGGCAACCCGATGAGCGCCTTGGAATCTGCAGGATCATCTTGAAGAAAGACGTGGTGGTTCCCGCGAGAAGCGAGCTGGTGGTGACGGCGCGACTGGAAGGTCAGCGGACGAAGAACATGATGCTGGACCAGATGACGCCTGTGTACGGACTCTGTGTAGCCAGGACATTATTGCCGTGTCGAGAGGAGGTGCCAGTGAGGCTGCTCAACCTGGCAGACACCGATCACGACGTCCAGGCCGGAACGGAGCTGGAGACGTGCGAGCTTGTGGTCAGCGTAACAGCTATCGACAAGACACAGGTGCCGGTGCCGACGCAACACCTGGGGCCCCGGCTGGAAGGCTTATTGGAGAGGGCGGCCGACCACCTGACCGCAGAACAGCTGGGGAAAGTTCGACATCTACTGAGGTGATACCAGCGCGTCTTCAGCCAAGGCGACAGTGACTACGGCCGCACGGATAAAGTCCTTCACCGCATCGACACCGGAGACGCCCGGCCTATTCGGCAACCACCTAAATGCGTTCCATTGGCGAAACAATGGCGGTACGGGATATGGTAGACGACATGAAATCCAGGGGAGTGATTGAAGAGTCTGACAGTCCTTGGTGTTTCCCTGTAGTTCTTGTGACGAAGAACGGCGAGCTACGCTTCTGCGTGGACTACAGGAAGCTGAACGCTGTCACCCAGAAGGACTGTTTCCCTTTACCGCGGACTGACGAAACCCTGGACACGCTAGCTGGTGCGCAATGGTTCTCGACCCTGGACCTGAAGTCGGGTTTCTGGCAGGTGGCTCTAGATCCGAGAGACAAGGAGAAGACTGCATTCTCGAAGGCCAAGGGCCTTATGCTCTTTGGCCTCTGCAACGCACCAGCTGCGTTCCAACGCCCATGGAGTCAGTAATGAGAGGATTGCCATATGACGCATGCCTGCTATACTTGGAGGACATCAATGTTGGCAAGACGTTCGAGGACCATCTGGACAACCTGAGCAAGGTGTTACAGAGACTGCAGGCAACCAACTTGAAGCTGAACGCGACGAAGTGCCAGCTCTTCCGCAAGGAAGTGAACTACTTGGGCCACATAGTCTCAGCAACCGGAGTGGCCACAGACCCAGAGAAGACAGGCCGTAAGAGATTGTCCTCGGTCAAAGGATAAGCGAGAGTTGCGCAGTTTCCTGGGGCTGTGCAGTTATTACCGCCGTTTCATAAAGGGATTCTCCAACGTCGCCAAACCCCTTACCCGCCTGACAGAGGAACAGCGACCCTATGTGGACGGAGGACGCTGAACACGCTTTCCAGCACCTGAAGAAGACACTGTGAGTGCTCCTATTTTGGGATTTCCACAACCAGGCGGCAATTTCGTTGTGGACACCGACGCCAGTGACCACTGCATTGGAGGAGTCCTATCGCAAGTTCAGGACGGCCACGAGCGGGTGATAGCCTACTACATCAAGACGCTACCCAAGGCAGAGAAGAATTACTGCGTCACCCGGCGAGAATTACTGGCGGTAGTAAAGACCTTGGAGCACTTCCACAAGTACCTGTACGGTCAGTCATTCCACCTAAGGATTGGCCATTCCGCCCTAACCTGGCTATTGAGCTTTAAGAACCTGGAAGGCCAGACAGCACGTTGGGTCCAGAGGCTGCAGAATATCGTAGAGGGAAGAGCCACGTTCCGCAGACGCCATGTCTCGAAGACACTGCCCAGAGGAGTGCGGCCAATGCACAAGAGTGGAGGAGAAGGAGCGTGCCGCAGCAGCACGGCAGTGCCTGCGGATGGCTGGGATAGCGCAGGCATGAGGAGGGAGCCGCTGGTGGACGCAAACTTGGGGCCATTATTGAGAGAAATCGAGGCAGGGGCAAGACCAACCTGGGAGAACATCGCACCGAGGAGCGCCACCTACAAGTCGTACTGGGCCCAATGGGAATCCTTGAAGACAAGAGAGGGCGTGCTGTTCCGGGTTGAGCCCAGAGGTTCTACTCCCATTAGTCCTGAACCCGTAGGAACTGGACCCGGGCCTCCTTCAACCACGGAGTTATCCGAGCTGTCCCAAAGGGCGCTCGGCGTCCTCCGTGGGGCTTTCTATAGGGCAAGACCTAGAGACTAACAAGCCCTCCCATCTGGTCCTATGGACTCAAGACGGGATGGAAGTGGATACGCCACTTACGTGCGCCAACACCAAAGGTGAAGACTACCGATAGGACCTCGGTGGGACCGCCTGGTGATCTAGCACACCTTCTATTAGCTTTGCAGGCTAGTACCCGGGAGAATTAATGGCTTCCCTCAACCCCGTCCGAAGACGTACCCGATTCCCACGGGTATCGGGAACACACTGCCCCCTCGAGTCCATCCCAATCCGAACAACTCCCGAAGGAGGGGCTCGGCTGTTCGGCCCTAGGTTCCTCTAGTAACGTCAGAGGTACCACGAGTGCTAAGGGTCCGCAGCGCCCGCACTTTTGTAGCTGAAGGGGACGGATCCCCTCCCCTACAGTAGCTGTTCCGGGTATGGGAATCACCTGATGGGAAGACGCAGAGGGAGCAGTTGGTACTTCCCCGAAGTAGGGTCCCGGAAGTCTTGGAGGAAGTGCACGCTGGTACTTCAGGAGGACACCTGGGAGCAAACCGAACGATCGACAAACTCTTACAGCGCTATTACTGGCTGAGGCTCCGAGCAGACGCTGAGAGATGGTGCCGTCAATGTCATGTGTGCGCGGCAAGTCGCGGCCCCCAGACTAGGAGCCGGGGTCGCATGCAGCAGTACAACGTCGGAGCTCCATTCGAAAGGATCGCCGTCGACATAGCTGAACCATTCCCAGTGTCCGAGCGAGGCAACAAGTACCTGATGGTGATCGTGGACAACTTCACCAAGTGGCCTGAGGTGTATGCCATTCCGAACCAGGAGCCAAAGACAATCACGGACTGCCTTGTGGAGCAAGTGTTCTGCCGAATTGGAGTGCCGTTAGAGCTCCACAGCGACCAGAGCAACAATTTTGAATCCAACCTGATGAAGGAGGCACTAGAAAGACTTGGGGTAAACAAGACCCGCAGCACACCCCTACACCCGTAGACGGACGGCATTGTAGAGAGATATATCAAGACCTTAGAGGAACACCTGAGGAAGGTTGTGGCCAGCCATCAGCGAGACTGGGACGTCAAGGTGCCACTGTTCTTGCTGGCCTACCGCTCGTCTACACACGACACCACTGGGATGACGCCAGCCAGCTTAATGTTCGGCCGAGAGTTACGCCTCACCTGTGATCTGGCTTTTGGAAGCCCCCCGGACTCAAAACAGCCAGCAACCGAGTACATGGAGAACCTGGTGTACCATCTCTACGACATGCATAAGATGGCTCGTCAGAACATCCAGAAGGCGAGCGACCGCATGAAGACCTGATACGACAGGCAAGCCAACAGCCAAGGGTTCCAGCAAGGTGACCTAGTCTGGTTGTACCGCCCTACCCGGACCAAGGGACGATGCCCGAAACTCCAGCAACCATGGCAAGGACCGTACCGGGTGGTGAAGAGGACTAACGACGTCGTCTACCGCATCCAGAAGTTGCCCTGAGGGAAGATGCTGGTGGTACACTTGGATCGTCTGGCCCGCTACGATTGAGCTGTTCGGGACGACCGGCCTTGAAGAGGGAGCAGTGTCACGACAACAGGCTTAAAAGTTTCGGCACAAATAAGAAAACAGTCGGCGGATAAAGTTTCATGGTAATAATGAGCGTTGCTAAGCAGTTAATGATAGCGCGGCTATTGTAAACAAGCGCCGGCAAGGAGAGATAACTGAGATAAAGGACTCGCCGGCATAGATTAAGTTACGCTTCTAGAATGTGATAGAATGATTTGAAATTTCTGGACTGATAGAGATTGTTCGGGTTCTGGCTGACTTTAGAACCATCTAGAGTTACGAATTAGGTATTTAAGGACGTGACGGCTCGTAAAGTGGAGTAGTTGTGCAACAAGAGCGTTGTTGTAATGACAGCTAATGTAATCAGCTGTCACGGTTTATTGTCATCGACCTTGGAAGATTGTGTTATTATGTGCTGTAATGTTATGTGAGAATTGAACAGTGTATCTCTATGGAAATAAAGGAGATTTTTAATTTCTGCAACTCGGCCTTTTAATTCTACGAGCCCACAAAGTCACAATACTATATACAACAGTATGTACAATATGAAGTAGCTTATACAAGAAGTAATATTTACAAAGTTATTACAAATGTATGTCTTTAAATTCCTGGATGCTAAAAGGTGCATATTTTAAGAGTGCTTTTGTTAATGAACATTTAAATTTGCTATAGACCTGATCTTTGAAATGTCCAGGTAATGTATTGTATAGGCTAGTCCCATGGTGAGTAATGCTACTGCGACTCTTATTGGTGCGACAGAATGTGGTATGTATGTGATTTAATGATCTGGTGTTGTGTGTGTGATACATGTCATTTGTTTTGAACAGATTTCTATTTTTATGGATGAAGCATAATGTTTCCAGAATATATATGGAAGGGAGAGGTAAAATGTTTAATTCCTTGAATACTATTCTACTAGGTGTTCTTATAGGTACTTGTTTAATTATTTTTAGTATTTTCTTTTGTAATTTAAAGATGACATAAAGATTTGTGAACATGCCCCATACTGGAATGCATCAAACACAGGCAATGATACATACATACACACACCTCTACTCAGTGTTATCAGCTTACATCCTAACAGTTGATAGTGCAACATACAAACATTGTTGTCATTAATTTAGTGATCCATGCATATTCAAGGGCTTTTACTGAAACCTGACATTTCATAAAGATTCTAGGTAGATTATGAAAGGTGACATATGCTGAGAAAATGTAAAAGTAAATGCTCTGCCTTGAAACAACTGAGCATGTTGAGGATATAGTGTAATATTCTATATGTCATGTCTTTTGTGATGTGTCTAGGATCTTTGCAAAATGCCATGTTTTACCAAAAGCTTGCTGCACATGCACCAGTTGTTCAGTACAACTGGCATCCCACCTGGTGCACCAGACCAGGTTGAGATCGTCCTATCAGAGGAGGAAGTGTTTACCAGGAGCTTATCGTCATGTCATGCAGCGCTGAGACTTCCACCGACACTTCTACATTGAAACAGATCACCAGATATGAAATGATAATGGAGATGAAATGGAGGGACAGGAAATTCAGGAGATATAATTAACCTACCTAGAATTCACCTGGTGATCTGGGAAAACCTCCAAAAAAAACCATGGGTCAGGTAGGTTTGCCATGGGAATCAAACCAGCCTGCCTTGGTAGTGTAGATGGTAGCGTGTCTGCCTCACGTTCAAGGGGCCCCAAGTTCGAATCTCGGTTAGGGTGAGTTACCTGGATAAGGTTTTCCCGGGGTTTTCCTTATCCTGATAGACGAATGTCGGGTAATTCCAAGCTCCATGGACCCTGGATTTATTTGAGCATCATTTCACCCAATTCATTCACCATCTGATATGACTCAAGTTGGAGGACGTAAATTACAAACAAACAAAAAATGCAGGTCACAGACAAAATCATTTGAGCCGTCCTGCTCAGTTTAATGAAGAGAATTATGATGCTCAAATGGCAGAGAAAAGAAATGGCCATTGGTGTATATTTCCATAGCAAATGTTATATTAAGGTTTTGTATTATGTACAAAAAGATGTTCAGTTGTTTCAATAAATGATACAATTCAAACACTGCCTTGCTATATAAAGAATAGAACAATGAGTTGATAAAACTACTTGTAGTGCGTTTTAACACCCTGTCACTGCATTTATACATGCACACCTAAGTTATGGGGAGCAGCAGATAAAAAAATTTAGGCAACAAAAAAGAGCAATAAGAATGATGGAAAAAATCTCTAGGAGACAATCATGTAAAATTAGTTTTAAAAAACTTGAAATACTTACACTACCCTGTTTATATATATTTGAATGTCTCAGACATGTAATAAGAAACCACTTAGAAGGAAAAAAAAGAAACATTCATGAATATAACACAACAAAACAGAACTACTTTAGAAATAGGTTCATTAGCTGCCAAATGTATTGAAAGTACCGCAAAAAATTTATACAATCATTTACCTGACTCTATCAAGGCAATAAATGGAAGAAGTGAAGAAAATTTCTGCAATAACGAGTTATTTAGTGAAAAACGCTTTCTACTCACTTGACGAATACAAAATTGGAAGAGTGACTTGGCTTATTAAAACTTGTTAGTATTGTGATAAAATTTGTTATGAATTTATTTTGTGTACCTAAAATTGCTAATAATTTATAAATAGATTTATTTGTTTTTATTTTGAACTGTAAACATTTAATTTTAATGTTATTTTTTGACGATGCTTTGTAAAAAAAAAAAAATGTTGCAAATGGCAGAACAAATCTGAATCTGAAATTTTTATATTATTGAAGGACTAGTTTCAGAAGACATGTCGATTTTCAACCTTAAAGATCCGACTATCCTCTGTTATTGTCATCTGCTATCTTCTCTCTGGTAGTGCAACTATGAACTTCTTTATAACATTATCGACTGGTGCGATTTTAAAGTTCATTACTCTGTCCTTATTTTTCCATTTTCGAAGTTGTGCCACATTGCTGTTTTGGTTTATCACACCTTTCAATAACTTCAGATTTAGATCAAGGTCATCGTTTTTATTCCAAAAGTGAAATGCTAATGCTGACCTATCTTCCTGTTTCTGTTTGATGTTTCTAAAATTCTTTTTGACTCTGTTAAAATCGACTAAAAATAGTTTACTTTGGATGTCACTGTTACTTAATTGAAGCAGTCAGATACAGAAGTTGTTAAGTCAATGTTTTTGAGAAATCCTGTTAAACACATGATAAGCACTCTGAATACCAGTTCTGTAATAGTGCTGAAAGATTTGCGGATTCGAAGATGTTAGGTTGAACATATTATGACTGGCATACTAAATGAACATCAATTTCAGAAATAAAAGTTGTTAAGTCAGCCTTTTAGAGTTACATGTTGTTAAGTCAGGTAGTTGCCTCATTAGCCATTTTGTGGTGAAAGCTCTTTGATATCAGCTGTTGATTTAGACATTTTTAGATATACCTCAAGTGCGCTTTCAGAAAGTTTATCTGTACTTCCCGATACCAGGGCACTCTTTCATGCCTATTGACAGAATTTTTGGTAATATTGAGAATAAGAAACGATCAATGGATAAAAGCTTAGTCCCTTCCAGATGAACGAAACTGATCAAAGATTCACTACAGAAGCTCATTGATGTTGTCCATGTCAAATGTCCACTGACCGATAACGGGGACATGATGGCACTCCAGTTGTTGAAGTTTTTGACTTCCAAGATGCCCTCGACCATGTCCTTGTAAGAAGTGTTCCTGAATTCACTTTAATCCGAGGTGTCTAATTCCATAGAGGATGTGTACCAAAATGTGTTCCTCACTTTATCGTCCCCAGTCTCTATTGAGGAGAGCAGTGAGGTTGCAAGTCTTACACGAGGCATGTGATAGTGCGAGAAACACACCAGATAGGCTTCGGAAGATTAAGAAGACAAAATATTACGATGTTTGTTCAGTACTGGAACATGTCACTCTGCCAGAAGGTACCACATTTTATGACACAATGACATATGGAAGTGATGTAGTAGAGATGGAGTGATATTTTGATGACAATGTTTTATGTCAATCCATGAAGTGCATAGTTGAGATGTATTGGTGAAAATAAAGTAATAGTCTATCCATGACTACATATTATAATATTGTATAATGGAAAAACTGTTAACATTAAGAATCAGAAGCTGTTACGTCAAGTGACTTAACAACTTTTCATCTATTTTAAATTAAAAGTTGTTAAGTTCTAATAATAAAATATCCTGTCACACATGCTACATATGTAAAACCGTGAGAAACACAACACAGTACTTTGTACCTCCAAATGGACCCGTCACATAGAATTCTTTCATTTATATTACTATTTTGGTATTTAAAATTACTTTTGAAAACTTTGAGCAGCTCTCCTGCACAATTTTGAAACAGTGACTTAGCAACTTCTGCTTCTGATCGCTTCAATTCTTTTACACATACGTAATAGAGCAATAAACTTGTGCTCAGTACCAACACACTGTCACAATGTATTAACTGATTAGCTACAAAGGCTGACTTATGTTTTCTTTTACAGAATTCCCTCACAGGTACCTACAGGATGTGCAATGTTTCCCTATGAGATCGGGTATGCGCCAGAATCCTTCCTGAAGCGCAAGTTTGAGAAGCTTGTGCGGTACACGAATATGCCAAGAGGTGGCCACTTTGCTGCGTTTGAAGAGCCACAACTTCTTGCTGCTGATATCTGGGAAACTGTCAAGACTATAGAGAACATGAAGACTGCGTAAATGTAACATTTGTTTCTGATGTCTGTATATTTTGTGCTTAGAGATATAAATATATTTTTTGTACCTGAAAATGTCTCAATTTCTCTTGTGCCAAAATTATTCTCCTGTGAACACTTCAACACTGACAAAAAAAATAACAAACACTTAATACTGAATGCTACCGCAAATTTATTAATGATTTGAGATAGGAGACTTATGGCCTGTTGGTCAAATATGGAAGTTACGGCTATAAGTTTGTAAAGTACCAATACGCCACTGCTAATAATGATAATACAGATTTATATAGAACTCACACATTTCTTTCTTTAATTATTCCATTGGAAATTCATTCAATGATCCAATTTTAGCACCAAATTAAGCAGAATATTCTGGAATTTTGATTCCTTGTCACTAGATGCGCCGATGTTTGTCTCATTCCTAATTGCTAGTATTCTATTTATATCACACAACCTGTATAGCTGTGTTCTTAAACTGTATAAATTCATATGACGTGGTTCTTTTGTATATTTAACATTATACTGAACTGAAAATAAATAAATAAATAAAAAAATTGCTATTGTTGGCAGCTCTTTTTGACATTTTGTTCTAGTCAACGTGAAAATGCAGTACACATTAAATCAAAGACTCTTTCTTGTGAAGCAAAACTGGATTACGAATTCAATTACAGCCACTCAGTCATACCAGATGGAATTTGGTGTTAACAATCCTCTAAAAACAAACATAATACTGGGAATGGTAAACAAATTGGGAACAGCTGGATCTTGAGTGAGTGAAAAAGGCAAGCATCGTTCATCTAGGCTTCCCACAGTTATTGTTGACGTAAGAGCATGACTGGAGCAGTCATCCAAATCATCATCAAGATGTTTGTCACAGGAGACAGGGTACACCTACTCAGTATGTCAGAGAGCTGCGAAAAGTGCAGGCCTAAAGCCATATAGGGTTACAGGAACCAGATAGGGATAAAAGATTGAATTATTGTCAGTTTCAGATGTTCATTGTGTAAAATCCTGCCATATTGTCCAACACATGGTTCACAGATGAGGCATGGTTACATTTATTAAATTATAGAGGACTCGTACTTATTACATATCAGCTTCTTACGTACCTATATTGAGGACATGTTTCGCAAACTATCGTTCGCATCATCGGCTCTCAAACGACTCATGACGAGCTTACTATGTGAGAAAAGCTCATCTGACGAGCTCATCTGGGAGAAATATACATAGAAAACATAAAAACCAACTAATGAACTTCGAAATCCTGCCAGAAGACAGCTCCACATTTAAATTCATCACAAAATCAACAGATGGCAGCAGCAACTCCAGAACTACCCACACCATTGGATCAAGCTTTAGTCGCAATAGAGCTGAAGATGCGAACAATAGTTCACGAAACATGTCCTCAATATAGGTACGTAAGTGAAACTGATGTGTAATAAATACGACTCATCTATAATTTAATAATTGTTTCATTTCACTGTGGTGTTCCAATACAGTTAAATTTTGATATGGTTGCATTTATCCGGATGTGAACTCCCAGAACTCATACCATTGGACCATCCAGAATCCACATGTCATCCACAAAGCACCTATGTACCCGGTTAAAATTACAGTTTGTTGTGCAGTATCCAGACTGTGAACACTGCAGAGTACCGACTGATTTTCGTTTGTTGTGCAACTGGACAATGTACAGCAGAGTCAAGGATATTTTCAGCAACATGGCGCTACATGGCATATATCAAATGAATCCATGGAACTAATTGCAAGTTTCTTTTGATGACCAGATAATTTCCAGGAAGCTGTGGCCACGGAGATCTCCGGATTTTTAATATGTAATATAAATTTAACTGACGTGTCCAACAAACATGTATTGTGTTATAAAAGGATGAAAATAAATAAAAATGCAGAACACACAGGAGATTGAAGCTATTGACAACAGAGTCCTCCAACGAGTGGCCAGTAATATGGAACGGCATGTTGAGTTGTACCTTATGCAGCATAGAGGATTTTCTCAACATTTGTTATAGAAGTAAATCTCCAAAATTCCTCTACATTTTAGGTGTAATTGTCGCTAGAAGCACTCGTTTTGAAACAATTAATGAAAGAAATGTCATTTCTGTATAAATCACTCTATACTTGAGTACTCAACACACACAATGAAGAGATGTCAGAGCACTCCCTCTGGCACAGTCGTTATGACATTAGCTTTCAAGTGAAAGGTGAGAGAGTTCACGTATCCTTCACTTTTTTTGTTTTATATATCCTGTATAATTTTTTATTCTTGAGTAAATGTATGCATTTCACAGAATAATTTCACCAGGTCTGCAATTAATTACAATTCTGATTAACAAAGGTTGAATTGGACTTAATATTTCAGATGCTGTATGTCTACATAAATGGGAGGTGGTATAAAGGGTGAACCAACTGAAATAAAATAGAAAGTAAATGCAACTTTTGGAGAAACTTTCTTTTGTGCGATGCCAGAATATTTTCTAAGTCCAACAGTGCATGTATGCACTTGCACAAGCAGACAACCTGCAGTCCTTGTGTTGCAGCCAACACGAGAAAGATATGTAACACTTGTAGCCAACCTCTGCAAAAATGTCCCAGACATCTGTCCTACACTGGTGCAAAAGGGCATGTGGATGTGATTAGTGCGGATCAGTTTTGGAAAATACTCACCATGTTTCCGTTCAGGTTTTATTGCTTCACAGAAGTAGGCTTGCTGTCCTGCAAAAGTGCCAGTTGTACTGTTAGAAGTGAAGGCTGTTCTGTGCGTTCTTCAAATATTTAAGATTCGTTCAGTATTTTGTTGAAATTTGAGTTTGATTTATGAGTTACTATGTTTACACTCAAACTTCACTTACTTGTTGTATAATTGAAACGTTTTCAAGATCATTCGATCTCATCCTCAGCTGTTTGGTAACTAAATGAACCTTCCTCTTCTTCCACTACTACGGAGCTCCGATCACTCTGCCATCTGGTGTTAGGGGCACTAAGTTTTAATACTTCATTTAATGCCGGGATTTCAAGATTTATAACTTTATCACGGTTTTTGTTTATGAATATTTTTTCCCAAATATCCAATTCTATGGGTGTACTTAAAGATTTTAACAGTTTAATGTTGTGGCCAATGTTGTGGTTTTCTGTCCAAAAATGGTGTGAAACTGCAGATTTTTCTATTTGTTTCAACTTAATGTTCCCCTGGTGTTCTTTTTGCCTGGTTAACAAGTTTCTCTTAGTTTTTCCTATGTAGCTTTTTTCACAGGTTTCACAATTAATCTGATAAATTCCTGATTTCAAATTGTTGGGGATTGTATTTTTTAGTGCTTTATTTAGCAGGTTCCTCAGACTGAATTTTTTTTGGGGTGCTAGTTTTAAGTTTAGTCTTTTGAAGATTCGTTCAAATTTTCTAAAAGCCCATGGATGGTAGGTGAATTTTCTATATTGCCAATTTGTGTTTTTAAGTGGTGTGAGAGTGGTATTTTTTGATATTATCATCAGTTTTTCTTTTCTCTTCATCATGTACCTTATGATGGCTGGGTTGAATCCATTTAATACCGCTATGTCTTTTATGTGTTGTTGTTCTTTCAAAAATTCATCCTTACTCAGTGGGATGTTGTATAGCCGGTGAATTAGACTTCTAAAGGCAGCTAGTTGATGTGAAACGGGGTTGTATTCATTTTTCTTTATGTAATTATCTATGTGTGTGGGCTTCCTGTATATTCCAAAATCTACACCATGACGATTTCTAGTTATCTTGAGGTCCAAAAAGGGTAGGATGTTGTCTCTTTCTACTTCCATAGTAAACTGGATGTGATTATCTTGCAGGTTTAGTAATTTTAGAGAATCTTCTCTAAGTTTTTCCGGAATGATGGCATAAACATCATCAACATATCTCCGCCAAAATTTATAAATCTGTGGGAAGGTCTTTACTATGTGTGTTTCAAAATAGCTCATGTATAGGTATGCTAAAATAGGTGAAAGTGGGCTCCCCATAGCTAATCCTTTTGATTGTAAAATTTTTGGTTAAACATGAAGTAATTATTTCTTATGCATAAATCTGTAAGATTGATAGTGTCATCTATTTCTCTGGGGTCCGTTGTAGTCTGGGTTAGCCATTTTTTGAAGAATGTAGGTACTTTTTCTACTAGAATGCTTGTAAAAAGTGCTTTAACGTCAAAAGAAACTAGTATGTGATTTTCCGGGATGTTGTACTTCTGTAGGTGATTTATCAATTCTAAGGAGTTTTTTATTCCCAAACTTTGAAATTTGTCATATGATTTTAATTTTCTTACTAACCACTTTGCAATGTGGTATGTAGGTGAATTGATGCCATTGATGATGGGTCTCATGCTGTTGTCTTGTTTGTGAATTTTTGGCAGACAGTACAACCTTGGTAGTGTAGTATGGGGTTGGAAGATTTTAAGTTGTATTTTTCAGATATAGTTAATGTTTTTGTAATTGATAAAGCTTTTTTAACAGAAGTGATACTTCGGGTTAATGGATTTTTTGGAATTATTTCATATTCTGGACTGTCTAACCACAACATTGGCCACAACATTAAACTGTTAAAATCTTTAAGTACACCCATAGAATTGGATATTTGGGAAAAAATATTCATAAACAAAAACCGTGATAAAGTTATAAATTTTTAAATCCGGGCATTAAATGAAGTATTAAAACTTAGTGCCCCTAACACCAGATGGCAGAATGATCGGAGCTCCATAGTAGTGGAAGAAGAGGAAGGTTCATTTAGTCACCAAACAGCTGAGGATGAGATCGAATGATCTTGAAAATGTTTCAATTATACAACAACAAGTAAGTGAAGTTTGAGTGTAAACATAGTAACTCATAAATCAAACTCAAATATGAAGAATACTTCACTGTTAATAATGCTTCTGCTTTTAATATTTATGACATTTGGTATCACAAACCAAAGAAGCAACTTGGCGACTGAAGAAAATGGAGACGAGGTAGGATGCATGTTTACGAACTTTAATACGGAATTATGCTACAAAAAGAAAGACTTAAAGAAATACTTAAAATTGCAGACAAAAAGAAGATATGCAACGGCAGACATTAAATTCCTAAAACTTTGCCTCAGACACAATATCACGCCAACTTTTGTAAAGCAAACGGTCAAACACAGTAGTAATCACAGAAGACAAAAACTGGTGGAAAAATACGTGATAAAACTGGAAATTTCGAAACATTACAGCTACATAAATAAAATAGACCTGGAATTATACAACCTACATCTAAAACTAACCAAACATTTAGGAATACACATTTGGCAAAATTTCGAAATGCAGGTTCACGAAAAATTAAACATATTAATGATTAAGAAAAACGAAAGACTTGAGAATAAATTCAAACTGTTAAAAGAACGGCAACTGGAACACCCTCATCAGCTAAAACACCGGGATTTTAAAGAACAAGTTAATGTAATAAACCTATCACAACAAAAGCTTACAACCGAAGAAATTAGATAATTCCAGAAAGGTTTCAATACGTGTGTTAACGTCTCAAATAATAAAGAGGATTATATCGCCGACATAGAAATAGCCACACATAACCTAAAAAATGAAAACTTAACCAAAGCCAAAATTGAATGTCTGGATATAATAAAGCAGTTATCCCCAATATACAATAAAACTTACAACAAAACAATAAGAAATTTAAATAGGGAGCCTGTGGTATACCTAAAAGCCGACAAAGGTAATTCTCTAGTTATTATGGAGACAGAAGACTATATTCAGAGAGTAAACCTTATGTTAGACAGTCCAGGATATGAAATAATTCCAAAAAATCCATTATCCAAAAGTATCACTTCTGTTAATAAAGCTTTATCAATTACAAAAACATTAAGTACATCTGAAAAATACAACTTAAAATCTTCCAAACCCACACTACCAAGGTTGTACGGTCTGCCAAAAATTCACAAACAAGACAACAGCATAAGACCCATCTTCAATGGAATCAATTCACCTACATACCACATTGCAAAGTGGTTAGTAAGAAAATTAAAATCATATGACAAATTTTAAAGTTTGGGAATAAAAAACTCCTTAGAATTGATAAATCACCTACAGAAGTACAACATCCCGGAAAATCACATACTAGTTTCTTTTGACTTAAGGCACTTAAGTTAAGGCACTTTTTATAAGCATTCCAGCAGAAAAAATACCTACATTCCTCAAAAATGGCTAATCCAGACTACAACGGACCCCAGAGAAATAGATGACATTATCAATCTTACAGATTTATGCATAAGGAATAATTACTTCATGTTTAACCAAAAATTCTACAGACAGTCAAAAGGATTAGCTATGGGGAGCCCACTTTCGCCTATTTTAGCAGACCTATACATGAGCTATTTTGAAACACACATAGTAAAGGCCTTCCCACAGATTTATAAATTTTGGCAGAGATATGTTGATGATGTTTTTACTATCATTCCGGAAAAACTTAGAGAAGATTCTCTAAAATTACTAAACCTGCAAGATAATCACATCCAGTTTACTATGGAAGTAGAAAGAGACAACACCCTACCCTTTTTGGACCTCAAGATAACTAGAAATCGTCATGGTGTAGATTTTGGAATATACAGGAAGCCCACACACATAGATAATTACATAAAGAAAAATGAATACAACCCAGTTTCACATCAACTAGCTGCCTTTAGAAGTCTAATTCACCGGCTATACAACATCCCACTGAGTAAGGAGGAATTTTTGATAGAACAACAACACATAAAAGACATAGCGGTATTAAATGGATTCAACCCAGCCATCATAAGGTACATGATGAAAAGAAAAGAAAAACTGAAGATAATATCAAAAAATACCACTCTCACACCACTTAAAAACACAAATTGGCAATATAGAAAATTCACCTACCATCTATGGGCTTTTAGAAAATTTGAACGAATCTTCAAAAGACTAAACTTGAAACTAGCACCCCAAAACAAATTCGGTCTGAGGAACCTACTAAATAAACCACTAAAAAATACAATCCCCAACAATTTGTAATCAGGAATTTATCAGATTAATTGTGAAACCTGTGAAAAAAGCTACATAGGAAAAACTAAGAGAAACTTTTTAAACAGGCAAAAAGAACACCAGATGAACATTAAGTTGAAACAAATAGAAAAATCTGCAGTTTCACACCATTTTTGGACAGAAAACCACAACATTGGCCACAACATTAAACTGTTAAAATCTTTAAGTACACCCATAGATTGGGATATTTGGGAAAAAATATTCATAAACAAAAACCCGGCATTAAATGAAGTATTAAAACTTAGTGCCCCTAACACCAGATGGCAGAATGATCGGAGTTCCGTAGTAGTGGAAGAAGAGGAAGGTTCATTTAGTCACCAAACAGCTGAGGATGAGATCGAATGATCTTGAAAATGTTTCAATTATACAACATGTAAGTGAAATTTGAGTATAAACATAGTAACTCATAAATCAAACTCAAATATGAAGAATACTTCACTGTTAATAATGCTCCTGCTTTTAATATTTATGTTGTTGAAAATCGCAAAATGGCTTGACAAATCAGTAAAATGTATGTGCTCACGGACTGGTTCGGCTACTGCTGCAAATTGTGCCTGATTTTACCAACAGATGTTAAAATCGACATTAACAAATGTAATATAAAAATTGTTACAGTGCTAACACTAATGTTAAATTTATTTAGGTACTACTTTGTGTTAGTTTGTTAGTGCAATTTAGGGACAAGTAAGACTGTTGGCAGCATTGCATTCAGTGGAGAAACAAGGATAGTTTGGCTGCACTGAATTCTTCAGTATGGCTACATACACAGTAAGGAAATAAACAAACAATAACGTTAAAAGAATGCCCTCCAGCACGAAATTGCACTAAAAAGTAAAGAAATTATATTAAAAGTCCTGGTTGCATATAAAAGCATAAAAAAATGTGAAGGACGTAGAAAAAATTGCCACGTCGCATATTAGAAAGAGGAGCCAAACTTTTTTAGGAAGTGCTTGAAATGGCAACCTGTGTTCTCCATGCTGTCCAATAGGCAATCCTCGGAACACTAGTTGCAGTGTCCTCAGTCAAGGAAATCATAGTAGTGTTATTGCATTGACTAATCAGATTCACGTTCTTACTTATAATTCTTACCATTTCTTCCTATTAGAATTTACGTATTTTAAAGATGAAAAAGAATTACGTAACTAATTACCTTTGGAACAGCGGTTTTCGGTGTTACAGATTTGACCACCAGAACAATTACAGAAACACTACTTCATGATGCAAAAAGGCAGTTAAGTGCTGTTCAGCGTCGTATTGGTGGGTGATTAGTTTGAGATTTGAGAGATCTTTGAGACATTAAATCTTGAACGCCCATAATGAGCTGCTAAGAAGCTATATTTCTATACTCAGGAAGCAGTTTTAAAGACATTCTGATCCAACAATTTCACCCACCTTGTTTAAATACCAACTTACCAGCATCTGATGCCAATTAACTGCATTATCTTTAGCCACAGATCACGTCAATGTCAACTTGTATTTCTCACATCTGGAATCACTGAAATAATTTCGGTATAGTTCATTAACACCCTGTATATGAAAAAAGTAAATATTTGTTGTGTTTGACTCACTTTTTTTTACCAACTATCCTTATTCACTTCATGTTACCTTGTAGGTACAATAGGAATATGTAGCCTTAAGTAAGAGATCATTTAAGACTGACTTTATGTGATGTCTTTGAAATTCCAGTCTCTTTGCATGACAAGGGATACAGAAACACTGAATAATGATTTCTCATTTGAGAAAAGTATAATTATTGTGACTTTGTGGGTCCGAAGAATTAAAAACCCAACTTGCAGAAATTCAAATCGTTCTTTATTCCCATAGAAATGCGCTTGGTTCACTTGCAGCAGAACTATGTAACACAATTACAATCCACCAGTTTGCAGGTCCACACTGCACTCACTACTCGACACCTTGCCTTAAAACTCAGAACTCTGCATGCACATGCTCCTACGTATATGCAAGCCAGCAGTTCTGGAGAATTCTCCACAATGGAGAAGAAGACCTACGAGAGGCTTCGTGGTCTTTCGAGGTAGCTAGAGGAGGTGAACGGAGATCCAGCCACCTCCGTGGCTTTAACGCTATCCACCCCCTTCCCTTCCTGCCATCTAGCTTGGCTAGTCATAACTGACCTCGCTACGCTATTGAAGAATTCAAACTGATAGCATAGGAATACCTGAAAATAGATTACCTAAAAAAAAATTCAGTTGACATAAATTGTATGTTTTAACAAGACGTACACTTAGATTTTGACAGATTTTGTCTACCTCTTACAGTTTACTAGTTATACAGAGAATGAAAAAGAGTTCTGAAGATTCACTTGTAGTTTGTGAATATCTTTAATACAAATGGTTTAAAATAGCAAAAAACATGCCATAAGTGGTTTGTTCTTTAAAGAGAGTAAGAAATTAGGTTAGTTTTCAGATAAAGTGAAAAAACAAGTAGAACTGGACAGTGGAAAGACAGAAAATAATTAGTTAACCACAATGATAGGTAGAGAGAGAGGGGGGGCAACTGGATCTTGGGAATGATCGACGTGGAAACGAATGAAGTGCGGATGACGATATGCCCCAACAACAAATGCAAATATGCCCTACAGTCTAATTGCAGCACCCACAATGAAACTTGTGTTGTTCTATATTGCATTTGTCGATTTAAACAATGAGATCGGGACCGCCATTTTCCCCCCTTGCAGTATATTTGGTATCACTTGACATCATGCACACTTCACGGCAGTAGCAGAACAAGTCCGATACCTCATGCATGTATTTCCTACGGAGCACTCCATTATCGTCGTGTCGTAGGATTGTTTATGTGCAAAGCAGTGCATGAGTAGCAACATTCGACCAGGCAATATAGTGTAATTTTGGGACAAGTAAGACTGTTGGCAGCATTGCATTCAGTGGAGAAACAAGCATAGTTTGGCTGCACTGAATTCTTCAGTATGGCTACATTATGCAGTAAGTAAATAAATAAACAATAATGTTAAAAATCATGGTTGTATATAAAAGCATCAAAAAGTGTGAAGGAATTAGAAAACAAAATAGCCGTGTCGCATATTAGAAAAAAGAGCTGAAATATATAATGTTACATGTGAATAAGATATGACAGCCAACAAGTCTGGGCTAAAGCCATGCACATTCAAATGTTATTTGCTTAGCATAAAAAATAAAATAATCTCTTGGATAAGAGTAAAAGTGACAACAGTTTTTTAACTGAAGCTCCTGTAAGAGGCCTCTCTAATCCCAGTACACAAAAATAGCATAAAATTACATTTATACACCATTTTCTGCAAAATGCTTTTGTAAAAGGAATTGGAAATTGTCAAATGGCTTTCAACCCAAAGAACATTGAATCTTGCTACAGATGTAACATTTACATAACATATCTCTACAAAAATAAAATGATGATGATGATGTTACTATATTTAAAGTCTAGTCCATTCATGCAATTAATAACAAGTATTACTGAAACAGTATCCATGGAAGTTATTTTAAGATGCATCATTAGGGCTCATATTTCAATGACTTTAGATCCTTTTTCTGATAATGCTTTGTGGAAAATGCATTTTCAGTGAAATTAAAGTACCTTTTAAAGTGTTTTGATCGTTCAACATAGTTCCCGATTTACCAAGAAAATCCTCTGTTGCTGCATTTCAACTGATTGCTTGAATAAACATGTTCTTGTGTTGCAATGTAGCATTCCTCTTCATGTTGTGTAAAACAAAAAATCATAGCAACAACCCAATTATACATAAGCATGCAATAATAAACAGTGTTACACACAGATTAGTCAACATTCCCATGGATAAAGAAGAATATTTCAAAGAACAAAAAGCCATACTGCACATAGCAGAACAAAATGGATACAACAAAAGTTTGGGAAAATTAGAAAAGCTAAACTAAAGAAAATCATTAAGGAAGCAACCACATTTACAAAAGAAAAAGAAAGCAACATCATATTGTTGCAACCAGGGTTGTAAGGGGGATAAAGAACTTACAATCCTAAGCTACAACTAGGGACATAGTTATTGGAAGGGTTGGGGAAATCAGATGGGTACGAGGTTGAGGACATTTTAAGGATTAAGGATAACACCTAGTGTCAAACCATATTAACAAATGTATCCTATAATTTGGTGGAGCAGAACAAGGCACTCCCTCATCTTGAAGAGATCAGAGGTGCAATTGAAATATTATATAAATTATAAAATGATGAACTGTACCTTTGGTTCAGGGTTGTGTATGTATCTGAACTAACGGCTATATGAAGGATGTAGTCTAGAGTTGATCGTCTTCTTGTTTCGGGTTGAACATACAGCTACAGGCTGACAGACTTAATCCGTCGACATACTAACAATCACCTAATGGAAATTAACTGTTCTTTCACATTGGCCGTGTGTAGGAGACACTATGAAAGGGTAGAGCCAGACTGAAAAATTCAATGCCATAGCCAGGATTTGAACCACAGATCTTCTGGTCTCTGTCCGGTCGCTCTAACCATCGAGCTACTATGGCCAACATGCCAATATGACATTAAATTCTCCAACTGACTCATGTTTCTCCCAGTAAACCACTTAGGAGTTGTCATAAACACATGAGACAACTACCTTAATGGTGACTTACTATGCTGTAAGTACTTTAAGGCCCGGGCTTTATAGTTCGGACCACTATTAGGTACAATTAATGGAAATTAACTGTTCTTTCACACTAGCCATGTATAGGCTACAGTATGGAAAGATAGAGTCAGACTGATGTTGGGCATAGTAGCTCAATGGTTTAGAGCAGCTGGACAGCAACCAGAAGATCTGTGGTTCAAATTCTGGCTATGGCATTGAATTTTTCAGTCTGCTCTATCTTTCCATAATCATCTATCCTTCCTGCGCTTACTGACTTATATCATTTAAACAGGGATCCCACCAAAATGGCCGCCAATTGACAAGTCAGCGTTTCTATTAGCGTTATTATTATTATTCTCATAATTGTGCGGTCATTTTGGTGGTTCCCATGCCAAATTCATACTTCCTGCTTATGGCTTCCTAGTATTGCACCATCTTGTGCAGTTACTGTTTACATGAGTTATTTCAATTTTCCTTTGTTTTGTTGACAAAGCAGGAAGTATCCAACACTCTCAATGACTCTATCCCTTCATCTACCGATGTGAACCAACTGATTCACACAGACATATTCAAACTTGCAATAGAGGAAATGAGATGTTAATTTACAATAATTAGAATCCTATCCAAAATTTGTTCAGATCTTATACGCAACAATATTCAGTTCATTGGCGTAACACCCAAAAACATTTAATAAATTTAAAAAGATCTTTAAGAAACAAAATATAATTTTGGCACCTACTAATAGATACTCAGTATTAAAATTGTTAAATTCAAAAACAAAAGATGAAATCCCACCAATTAACAGATCTGGAATATACCAGATAAGTTGTAAGAATTGTTAAAAATGCTACTTATGTCAAACTAAAAGAAATCTAAAAACCAGAGTCAAAGATCACATTAGAAACATCAAATTGAAACAAGAAGATAAGTCAGCAGTAGCATTTCATTTTTGGAACAAAAACAATGACATTGATCCAAATACAAAATTACTAAAAGGAGTGATAAACCAAAATAAACTGACAACATGGGAGAACATATCCTTATGGAAAAATAAAGACCGAGTAATGAACTTTGAAATCCCACCAGTAGATAATTTGACAAAGAAGTTCATAGTTCCATCACCAGAGAGAGAGCAGACAACAACAAAGTTGGACCAAGGTTGAGAATGAAAGCAACAGCTTCCAAACCCAGCCCTCAAAAGTAATAATGTCAACATCAGAGTGTGACAAACCGATTAAAAATAGTTTGTTCAAACATTTGTGAAGTACAGATAAATGTGTCTCACTAAATGGTTCATGTCTCTGTAGGATAGACTTGGCTCTAAGGAGAAACTACCTGTTTCATTTGAGAGTCTCATTGAGCCTGCCCTTACAATGCTTGAAGTAATATTTATATTTCATCAGGCCAAAAGTGAAAATAAGCACTAAAAGTCAAACAGAATGATCTGCAAGACAAACTTGAGGTTGCAACAACGTGTAACAGGTGTTCCCTCGATTATTTGTCAATATTTGTCTGTTGTTGTCAGACAGTAAATTGCTACTCTCAGTAGGTACTGTCGCGAACGTCTGTTACATGTCAAAAGAGAGAGAGAGAAGAGGGGTGTGAGGGAGAGGGATAGCGTTAAGTCACGCCTACGGTAATGCGAAGTGCTAATGACGTGCCGAGGAGAGACGGGGTGGGGAGAGAAGTAACCAGAAGTCACTGGGGCATCTCTTTCCCCTCCTGCCGCCTTCGAAAGACCGTGATGCTTCGTCGAGTCGGGAAACTTCTAGAGAAAGATTGCCGACACCAGGAAGAGCAGCCGAAAGAACGGGTAAGGCCTGGCGTGGCGAGGGGTGCGTCGGCGGCGACATCACCACCATGCCCTCGAGTGACACCGCACGCCGTCAGCCGACGGGTGGATGACAGCCTCATCGCGGACGGTTGGGTGAGAGGGAAGCCGTGCCGCGTGCTCGTAGACACCGGGGCAGCTGTGACCGTTATCATACCTGACACAGCCAGGGGTTTGCCGACGAGGAAGCCGAGCCGACCGTACCAGCTGATGACGGCATCGGTCGATACCTTGCCTGTGGAGAAGGATGCCCTGCTGAAGTTGACCTTGCGGCAGAGTACCGTACTTCTGTGGGTATTCGTCGCGAAGGTGGCTGAGGAGGCCATGAGGTTGACAGTCGACGTCGACAGGAAGGTCCTGCGGCTTAACGGAGAAGAGGTCATACTCCGGAAACCCGAAGAGCGCCTTGGAATCTGCAGGGTCGTCTTGAAGGAAGACGTGGTTGTCCCCGCCAGAAGCGAGGTGGTGGTGACGGCGCGACTGGAAGGCCAGCGAACCAGGAACATGATGCTGGACCAGAAGACGCCTGTACACGGGCTATGTGTAGCCAGAGCATTATTGCCGTGCAGAGAGGATGTGCCAGTGAGGGTGCTGAACCTGACGGACACCGACAACGACATCCAGGGTGGGACGTAGTTGGGTACGTGCGAGCCCGTGGTCAGCGTGACAGCAATCGACAAGACACAGGAGCCGGTGCCGACGCTACACCTGGGGCTGCGGTTGAAAGGCTTATTGTAGAGGGCGGCCGACCAGGCTATCGCGACAGTACTTTGCTCGAATTCTCTTGCCAGCGGGCGAATTCATTGCACTCGCGTCACCTAATTGGGCCGAGGTTGGAAGAGAAACTTTGATAAAATCATGGAAAAAGTTATCTGTGGCTTGCCAGACGACAAGATTGAAGAAGAAAAATAAGTATGGCAGAAAATTTTATAGACATTTTTAAAAATATGGCTGCCTGTTCCAATGCTGAAGAAGACATTGATAATGACGGAGGTTATAAACCGATTACAGAGGAAGGCATTATTGCATCATGCAGTGTTACTGAAAATAAAATGTATTCAGATTCAGACAATGTTGGTGTTACTTAGGCTATTGCAGTACATACAGTGTACATGTTTTAAGGTGAACGTGGCTGATAGTAATTTCAAAATTCCAATAAAAATATTTTTCGTGCATGTTTCCATTTAATCATTTTTCCGTCTTTCTTTGGACAACCCGGATCTTCTTTAACTCCTATCTACCCTGGTCCCAGTTGATCCTGATACACGAGATTCTACTGTACAGTACGGCCACTGGATCTCCAGCTCTGACGTTTTGTGGTTGCAGGAGGTGGAGGGGGAAGGTCAATAGTTTTTTGTTTTTGAATTTACGTCCTCCAACGTTAAGTCATATCGGACGATGAATGGAATGGGTGAAATGATGCTCAAATGAGCCCAGGGTCCATAGAGCTTAGAGTTACCTGACATTCGTCTTTCAGGATAAGGGAAAACCCCGGAAAAAACCTTATCCAGATAACTCACCCTGACCGAGATTCGAACTCGGGACCTCTTGAACGTGAGGCAGACACGCTGCCACTACGCTACCGAGGCGGGTGAAGGTCAATAGTACCAACATACAACTGAAAACATATCTTTATATGACTCTTCACACTAGCCGTATGCAGGCTAAGTTGTTGGATTGATGGAGTCGACATGAAAAATTCAATACCACGGCCGGGATTTGAACCAGTAGATCTGTGGTTCAAATCCTGGCTGTGGTATTGAATTTTTCATGTCGACTTTATCATTTGAAAGCAGGGCCGTATTCCTAACAAAAAAGTGGGGGGATGCAGACCTAAAAACTTTATCAGATGCTGGAGAACCGATAAGAATTCTGCACTTCGCCTTCCTGCTTTGGTTATCCTCAGCATGCATATAACTTTTTATCCATTCTTTTATGTAAAACTCTGGGTTCCACATATACACTGGAGGTCCGTTAATAGTCATAAACACTATTTGAATTTATTTTGAATGTAAGGATATATTTTGTATTTTTGAAGTATTTTGAATGTTAAATGAAGAAAGGTAATAAATTAAAAAAAAAAAGTATAAAGAATATTATTAGTAAACTAGTGAGAGGACATCCGCGTTCCCCCTCCACTAGACCCTGATTGAAATACAACTTGCACTTTCACTATCTTGTAAGATATTCATTACATCACTCTATTCGAATATTTCGTTCACATCCTTTACGCGCACTAACTGCTTCTGTTGGTAGTACTGGGAGTCCGGTAGACCGGTGTTGTGGTCAGTGCCAATCAGCAATGTCGCTACTAGGTGTGGCTTCCGAATCCAACACCGTGTTGCCAGGTTAATTTTGTTGTGACCACGTGGCTACACTTGCTTTTGGTACTTGCGTTGGTAAAGTACGTTTGCTATTTTGTGCGTGCGTGAATTCCAATTTTTAGTGTCTGTAAGTTCTACTATTATCGCTATCATAATATGGCTACTGGTTCGTGAAATATGCAAATACGTGAAATACAAGGGACGTCCAGAAAGTAAGTTCTGTTTCAATTTAGCTCCGCTGCAGCGCTGCGATCGCAGTTCCGCACATGCGTGGTAGACGCTCTGTATCAGAGAGAAGAAACCTACGCCATTGTGAGATCGCTATCAGCCACGTACGCTTTGTTCTGCTTGTTTACAATGTCGGTGTTGATTGAAAATCCCGCCGCTTGTGAAATCAGATTTGTGATTCGTTTTCTGAATGCTAGGATTGCGCCGCGCAATACAGAATAAGTGCCGAGGAATGCTGTCAAAAGGTGCTGTGTTTCTTCATGACAACGTACGACCACACACTGCAAATGCGATGAAAAACATCCAAAAGGGATTTGGCTGGGACGTGTTTGACCACCCCCCGTACAGTCCTGACCTCGCTCCCAGCGACTTTCATCTATTTTTGCATCCCAAATCTTTCCTTGGCGGTCAACACTTCAACAATGACGAACAGCTGAGAGAAAATGTTTCCAACTGGTTGAAGACACAGGCGGTAAACTTCTATAAAGAAGGTGTACAAAAACTTGTGCCTCGCTATGACAAATGCCTGCAAAATTTCGGCAGTTATGTGGAAAAGTAGTTTAAGAGTTGTAGAATTTTGTGCAATAAATAATTTTTCTGTATCTGTACACAATTTGATTTTATTACCCAACAGAACTTACTTTCTGGACGTACCTCGCATTGTTCATCTGCTTGAAATTCCCGCTCAAGAACTGGCAATAACCTCCCCCTCTCGAGAAATGTCAGAGCCGGAGTACGGCCGGCCAGACTGTAGGCTAAATCATTTCCTTACTAAGGTCCTAAATGTTATAATTTGTTACGAGAGAGACCTAAATGCATAAATAGGAAGAGATTCATTCTTTGTATCCATGGCTAATTGAAAATCCTTTTTATTCACTAGACGACTTTTTAAATTTAAATTCTGTAAAGTTTTGATTTTCAGATCTTTTAAACGCACTGTGAATGCCTATAATGTACCTTATATCAAAGATTAATACATAAAATGAGATATTCTTCACAGCCAAACATTCCTACTGGATTTCGACACTTAATGGTATAAGCTGCTGTGTAGTAGAGTGTCTGGCTTGTCTGTCAGGCGGGAGGGGTACACTGAACCCGAGCCTCCTACAGTCAGCAGTGTTGCAAGACTTCACTCGGGGTCGGATGATGACAGTGAAATCACAAATACTACCGGCAACAATGCTTCCTTCTTTACCCCTTACTTGCCTAAGACTAGATCCCTTCACTGCTTGGAGGGGCATTAGCTAAAACGTTAGAGCTGCTCTAGGAGCAGGAACAAAAAGAAAATTTTAACTTAAATTTCCTCCTGCAACATAATTATAGCCACCAATTGAGATGGGATTTTACCTCCACAAAATATGGCAGTACTGCCTTGCCTATTTTCTCACTAGTGGATTATTGTAGAGGGAAATGCTTCTTTGAATTTCTCTAACGTCCGCCGCGTAGAAGGTCGGACGTTCGGCTAGAGTCCCACTTTGGACATGAGTGTTTATGTGTAAAACACAGTAAACAAAAGGAAAGAAAAAGGTAAAATTAAGAGAACAACAATATAATTACCTAGTCTAATTATACGAGGGCTGTTCAATAAAGAATGACCACATTTTTTTTTGACAATGTACCTTTGCTCATCCTCATAATTTTGATGATCCTTTTCAAAATAGTCTCCCCTGAATGCGATGCACTTGTCCCAGCATTTCTGCCAGTCTTCAAACACATGCTGTAAACCATTTTTTGAGGGATCCTTCAAAATCGCCTCCGCAGTCTTCACCACTGCATCTGATGATGGATAATGCCTCTCAAGAAGACGTTTCTTCAAGTTAGGGAATAGAAAAAAGTCACATGGGGCTAAATCCGGACTGTAGGGAGGGTGAGGGATGCACTTCACATTGATTTTTGCAAGATATTCAGCAACATTGGCAATATGCGGCCGCGCATTATTATCGTGGTGCAGCATCCAGCCTGCTTCACGGAAATGTGGTCTTTTGCGCCTGATATGGACTTGCAATGTTTTCAGGACATCCCTGTAGTATTGTCCAGTTACTGATGTGTGTGCAGGTACAGCATGCTGATAAACCATTCCATGAATATCAAAGAATGAGATGACCATAACTTTCCCAGCAGAAGCAACCACTTTTGCTTTTTGGGGGATGGTGATGAAGGAGATTTACACAGTGAGCTTTGCTGTTTGCTCTCAGGATCAAAATGATGTAGCCAAGTTTCATCAGCAGTGATTACGTTTCAAAGAAACTCCGGATCTTCCTCTAACATCAACTTTAACTGCATGCAGACCTGCATGCGAATGTCCTTTTGTTCCGGAATCAACAGTCTTTGAACCCATCGCGCACAAACACGTCTCATGTGTAATTTTTCTCTCACCAATGTGTGGGTGGCACCCAATGAAATATTCGGTATTTCAGAAAGTGATCTTAAGGTAATTCGTCGATCCTCTCTCACAATGGCAGCAGCAGTGTTGATATTTTGTTCCGTAAGGGCAGTAACTGGAGCACTGAGTCCACCTTCCTTTCAAATTGATTGTCTCCCCTCTTTAAACATTTTAAACCACCTTCGAGCTGTGTTGTAGGGAAGAGCAGACTCCATAGGCCTCTTGTAACATTGTATAGGCCTCAACTGAAGATTTGTTGAGACGAAAGCAGAATTTCAAAGTCGCATATTGTTCCTCGCGTGTTACCTCCATTGCAGCGGTAGGCGATACTGACCATGTCTGAACTTGCCTGGTTCTCACAGGCGGGAACCAGGAGTACCAACAATGGAACTACTACGGCGTGTTTGTGTCACATTAAGCTAACAGAATATAATAAGATTGAATTTTAGTGCGAAAAATTATGAGCGTAAAAAATTATGATCATTCTTTATTGAACAGCCTTCGTATTTTTATATTATAAAAAGTCTCAAGCAAGAAGCTGCATTGCACGCTTTGCCTTTAGTATTTCCAGTGAATTGTTGGCTGGAATGCACTAGATGGGTACTGCATAAGTAAGCAACAAGTAAATGTAACTTGAAATGCAGTGGATACTTTTGCAAAATGAAAGTATTACTCGACAGAGCGTTGAGGTGTATGTTGACTTTTAGGTGACCAGCGCTGTGATCGTCTCTTATCGGATCTTATCTGGTCGATTAGAGGAGTGAAATATTAGTAAGTTGACATATACTAGGTTACGAAACACAAATAGAGTGGTTGAAAGCTGCGTGTGTCTATATTGTGACTTTTTGGGTTCATAAAATTAAAAGTCAAGTTTGAATAAATTGAAAATGCTCTTTATTTAAGTAGAAACACATTTTGGTCAACCCTTACAGGCTCTAAAAATGGCGTGTCATACACACAGCAGTCTCTGGTTGCTTCACCACACATAAACGAAAGAATTCACCCGCGTCAAACTTCAAACAGCTGCACGTACACAATTAGCAGTTCAACTCGCAACTGCGGTACAGTTCAATTGTCCACACACTGCACATCTGCAACTCAATTCACTGACTGAACCATCGTTTCTCGAAAGTTACCGAACTAGCATGATCTTTCGTGATGTAGCGAGAATACAATGGAACTGTCTCTGTCTCTTTCTCCCTCTGTTGCTCTCTCTCTCTGGGCGTGGCTTGGGCGCTATCTGTCTCGTTCACTCCCCGTTACTCTCTCTCTCTCTCTCTCTCTCTCTCTCTCTCTCTCTCTCTCTCTCGGCGCTTATCTACAATGCCTCGCGACAATATATGTTTTCTCGCACCTGCAGATATATGACACATTGCTGTCCAGAAGACATGATTATATCTGAACAGACTATACATACGCAGGACTCACCGTGTATGTGCGATAAGCTGAGGTTGCGAATTATTTCCGATACGCCTTCTCGCTTTGCCATGTAGTATGATATAATGTGAGTGGTTTGTGCCTACGCGTCACACTAAGGAAGTTGAATGCTGCTGTTTGTGACCTTGAGGTACCATAAGGTAACAATATTTCACACCACGTACTTACCTACATCCCACCCAAAAGCTACTCTCACTAAAAAGAAGCCATTATAAAGACCCATGTAGGTAATCAGTGAACATATGAAATAGTTATTTTGGGACTTGCGATGTAAGTTGTGTTTATTTGCGAGTGAACAAATTTAACGCCCGAGGCTTAGCGCCGAGCTTAAACATCAAACCTGGCAGTCCCATGCGTAATTTTTATCCATTATCTAAGAAAACATGCACTTAATTATAAAAAAATATGTATGTTTGTTTCTTGTTTTTCAGATAACTAAAGAAAAATTGAATATCTACGAGGTAATCGATAGTCAAAGAGATTATAACGTCTTTGACACTATACTAGAATCGGCGATGTGTTTTTGTCTCACAAATCTTAACTTTATTTTTCTGCTTGACCTATTGACTCTGGTAGAGATAATTGCAGAGATTATTCATGTCTAACAGTAAAAGGCCTATTTTACAGTAACAAAAGTATCGCGCAATGATGTGTTTTTGTCTCATATTGACTCTCGTAGAGATAATTTGACTCTTTACAGAGATTATTCATATCTAACAGTAAAAGGCCTCCTTTTCAGTAACAAAATAATCGCGTAATGGTGTGTTTTTCGTTATGGTGGTGGATAGAAACTATTTTTCCAAAAATAGCTCTGTTTTAAATAAAATGCCACATCTTTAAGATATTTTCATGATAAACGGAATGTATATCTTAAATTTTCTGTGAATGTCGTTAGAAAGGGATAGACAAGATATTACTACGTATTGATAAAAAGCCGATTTACATATGACACCTACATTCCGAGATATTCTTTGCTATTTGTTTGGATTTTCCACTACTTTTTTCGTGTTTTTATTCTGTGGCGATACAAACGCGTCACATAGCGATGTATTCACATTACGGAGTAGATGTGGAACCTGTCTGGTGCTGCCACACAAATTACTTGGCGGGATTACAAATTGTGGTGGGAAGGTCAGATTGCGCTGGTGGTCAGTGTGTGCTCAACCAGGAGGATGTCAACATCCGGCATGAAGACATCGACAGCCAACGACGACTCGACACATGTGTAAGTTTGTATTGCTATTCACTGTACGCCCCCATTCACTCAATGTTTATTCTTTCCAGTTTTTGTTAACGGCATCTGCTTATTACTCATTTCCACCTACGTACAACGGAATATGGCAATACAGTAGACTTCAGGTGATAGTCAAATGTTTCAAACAGCTGGTCAGTGTTTGATGTCATTCTCCTGGTATGCTCTACTCATAAAAAGGACATACAAACAGCAATTTCTTATGCCAAAAAAAAACTACGAATTTAGGAAAATTCAATATATTTGTTTGTCATAAACTATATGTTTTAAAAAGATCTACATTTTTGTGAAGTAATATTTTATCTGTCGCTTACAGTTTACCAGTTATACAAAATTAATCCAGAATGTAGAGCACTTCTGAAGGCATTCCTAGTAAATTCAGGATATATATTTAATTTGTCATGAAAATATTTGAAACATATCGTACTGTAATACAGTTAGAGCCGTTTGTTAGAAGAATTAAGATTTTCGAAATATTTCCATGGAAGGGGAGGTATAATACATATATAATTTATTATTATTATTATTATTATTATTATTATTATTATTATTATTATTATTATTATTATTATTATTATTATTATTATTATTATTATTATTATTATTATTATTATTATTATTATTATTATTATTATTATTATTATTATTATTATTATTATTATTATTATTATTATTATTATTATTATTATTATTATTATTATTATTATTATTATTATTATTATTATTATTATTATTATTATTATTATTATTATTATTATTATTATTATTATTATTATTATTATTATTATTATTATTATTATTATTATTATTATTATTATTATTATTATTATTATTATTATTATCATTATCATTATTATCATCATCATCATCATCATCATCATCATCATCATCATCATCATTATTATTATTATTATTATTATTATTATTATTATTATTATTATTTCTTTGTGTCCCATCATTGTTTTTTGTTTGTGCTGATCTTGTACAAATCTTAGATTTCAAAACACGTATTTCCGGAGAAATCTCGGTTTCTTATGTTTGGTGGAAAGCAATACTTCCCTTACTTACTGTGAATATGTAGTAAAGATGGTAAACAATTATGTTTACAGGTGTGTGTGTGTGTGTGTGTGTGTGTGTGTGTGTGTGTGTGTGTGTGTGTGTGTGTGCGCGCGCGCGCGCGCGTGCCGACCTACCTGAACATGTACTTTTTTCAGGGAGTTTTTTCCGGGTCGCTAGATGAATGCTGGGTAGGTTAATTACATCCTCCGAATTTCCTTTCTCTCCATTTCATCTCCAATATCATTTCATATCTCTCATCTGGGTGCTCGGCTCCTGATAAATGCCTTCGTCCTTCGGTAGGACGGTCCTCTCCTTATTACGGTTATCATTTTCTAAAGTGCCAGTACGCCACTGATACCACTTGAGTGCACAACACACGAACATGAAGAGACTTGTTTATGCACTCCCTCTGGCGCAAAGGTTATGACATTAGATTTGGAGTCAAAAGTTGATGAGTTCGAGTCCGTTAATTTTTGTGTTTTTTATTTGTTTGGTTGTTTTTCAATATGTTGTCTAAGCTTTTAATGGTTGTATAAATGTATGCATTTCATGGTGTAATTTCACCTTGTCAGTGTAGTTACAGGTAATTACAATTCTTTGTAACAAAGTCTGAATCCTTCTTAATACTTTCACACGCTGTACGTCTACAGGGTGAACCAACTTACTTAAAAAGTAAATGCAACTCTTACGTCAGGTTTATATGAACTGCTCGAAATGGCGACCTTCGTTTTAAATGCAAAGTTGACAATGGCGAAGCAACTACTGTCGTACTCTGTCCAAAATTCCTTGTGTCAAATAACTTCACATGTTGCTAATATTAGGGCGGTTACGTCCTCTTCTGAGGTAAAAGGTGTTTCATAGATCAGAAACTCGAGGTGACCTTAGAAAAAGTGTAGTAGCATTATTGCACTGGCCAATCACATTCACGTTCTTAGTTACGAATCACGCCATTTCTTCCTGTTAGAATTTACGTATTAAGAGACAAAGCAAAAAATTAACTACAGAACAGGAACCGAACTTCTGACTTGTGGAATATTCGATTTTGACGTTATGTATTGAGCCAGAGAACATTTAGAGAAACAGAATTAGGGTAGGTTGGTCACATGATATAAGAAGGCTGTTCATCGCTATTTAGTGTCGCACTGGCAGGTGATTAGTTCGAGATTTGAGAGATTTTTTTTTTTTTTTTTAATTTACGTCGTCCAATGTTAAGTCATATCGGAGGATGAATGGAATGGTTGAAGTGATGCTCAAATGTATCCAGGAGCTTAGAGTTACCCGACATTCGTCTTTTAGGATAAGAGAAAACCCCGGAAAACAGCTTATCCAGATAATGCACCCTGATTCGAACTCGAGACCTCTTGAAGTGAGGCAGACACGCTACCATCTACGCTACCAAGGCGGGCGAGATGTGTTTGAGGCCTTAAATCTTAAGAACGCTAGTAACGAGCTAATAAGAATCGATATTTCTATACTCTAAAAAAAGTTTTAAAGACATTCTAATCCAATAATTTCCCTCACCTTATTTAAATACCAACTTATCAGCACGTCGTGCCAATTAGGTTTTAACCCAATTAACTACGTTATGTTTAGCCGCAGACCAGCATTGTCTATCTCAACTTGTTTATATTAGTCACATCTACAGTCGCTGAAATTATTTTGGTCTAGTTCATTAACATCCTATATAATTCAAATTTCAAATTTATTCATCCTTTAAAATCAAATCTGTACATAGTACCTTGATATAGGATACGTCAGTAAATTTACACTTTATATTACAAAGTTAAACATCATATATGCCTAACCTACATTCAGTTATAATGTAACACAAATTGGATTTAATTATAAATGAGAGAAATGAACAAGCTAAGTAAATTCATGTTTTATGATTATTTGGATTTGTTAAATTGCAGATATTCCTTTACTGTGTAAAAAGAAAGCCTTTGTTCTAGTTTTAAACACGTTGTAGTTATCTATGCTTTTTGTGTCATTAAACTATTGTACAAGAATGCAGTACTCCATTCTGATTGAGGTTAAGTGTATATCCTTAATATGCCTCGTGTAATGCATATGAACACTTCCGTTGTTTTGAAAGTTAAATCTATTTCTTTTTACAAATAAAGCTGTCTCTAAGGAAGTATGCAACGCTTTTTGAACAGTGGCTTACATCAACATAACATTTTTATTGCTAATAATTGGAATGGCTTATTTTTTATAAATAGACCAAATTTGGACCTCCGTGCCGAATACCTAATTCGGCGTATATGTGGGTAAACAACTCGATAATTGACATTGTTTCCAATACGCTTCCACGCTTTGTCATGTTAGTAATATTTCCATATGTAATTTCTGTACCATCATTACTGCAGCAAGCCTCTCGATAACAAGAACATCAACATTGGCATTTTAAGTACATTAATAAAGACAGGAAGTGCAGACCGTGTACCGAAAATGGCAGACGTGTTTATGGTTTCCAAGTATGTTCATTCACTTGTTTTGTTACAAACATGGAAATATCAAACTATTGTTTACACAAATATAAATATGTTATTACAGAATTATACATTAAACATTTTCAGTGCAGGAGTATATTTGACAATTCTGAATAAACATTTGCTACAATTGGAAAATGCAGTCAGTTTGCAGACTTTAGATTATGCAAAAAATCAACATGAGTATCTTGAAGTTTCATTACTAAGATATATAGCTGTAAGGCACTACTCTCTACTACATAGGAGTCTGGGATATACCAATTTTAGATTTGTCTTGACAGAGTTTACACAGAAATACTTTTACAAGTGTGTGAAGGAAAGGAATGTATCCTTGCTTGTTGGAGAGCTAATTAGAAACACTAGCGTCACATCACATCTGACTAACACTTTAATAATTACACTGCAATGCAATCACGGAATTCAAACTGCAGAAATAATATCATATACATCAGTATGGTCAAATGTTAATATTTTTTTATTTTCTTGAGGGTTTTGATTAAATACTGTGACAGAGTAGTTGTGCTAAACTCACTTCATTTCAGGTGCGGTTCTGGGTGAATTGATTACGTGACTTTGAAGATTGGCTAACCTAAATTCGGAAAATGGTATTTTATATTGGAATAGTGGTTTTGAATTTCGATGGGTCTTCCCTCTGTATATGAATCCTCGCCTTCATTATGTCCACGAAACGTCATTTCTTGTCTGCTTCCCTAATGGGCTATTGCTAGGCAATAAGCATTTTGAAATCAGAAATTTGGCATTTTGATTTTTACATTTAGCATTTTATAGCATTTAAAAAAGTTTAATTTGCGTTAATTTTTTTAAATGATGAATATTGGCATTATTTATATTAGATCTAAAACACATTTATGGAGTGTTATTAATGACAGTGAGTTAAAAGTGCATTAATTGTCAATTTATTTTATATTAATATAGGTTAAAGCAATACACAGAAATATAGAACACGTTGATACAGACTAAAGCATACTGCATAACACAAAAAGATACATCCACACTGATGTAAAACTAACACAATAAAGAAAATGCACTTACTGACATGACCTACGCATAGAATGACTGAAAGTTGCGTGAAAAACCGAAGAGAACTTTAGCAACTAAGAACTCCAACTGGAATTAACATGTGCTTATCACTTTGTTGGTTTTCAGAAACAAGGATTGAAATTTTCCGTTAACAAAGGTGTGAAGATAGATTTATGAATCATTCGGTGTCGTAAGAGGGGTTACTTTTGTAAAACAACTGAACTCACTTCAGTACCTAACATACCTCAAATGGGCAATGGTGGAACAATAGGCTAATTTAACGAGAAGGGTTGCTTTCCACATTCCAGAAGAGTGGTCACTTACTTTATAACTTTCTAAACATGTAAAGCTTCTACAGACTCTTCAGTTAAAGTTTCCAAAAGAAAAAGCATTGGGAAAAAATAATTACTTAGGAAAATCTTCGATTTCGCATTTATATATCATTTTGAGCCAATTTCGCACTATATCGCTTTTACGAAAAATCACCACCCCTAGATATTACATGAAAACCCTGTTAAGCTTAACGTTCTCATTGTATTTTACAATATATTGTGACTTTGTGGGTTCGTAGAATTAAAAGTACGAGTTGCAGAAATTCAAAACGTTCTTTATTTGCGTAGAAATACACTCACAGTACATCACATACACAATTACAATCTTCCAGTTCGTCTGCCGTAAGTCCACACTGTACTCACGGTCTCGGCTCCTTGCCAACAACTGAAACTAACTCGTCCAATGCATTCTTATACACACCAATTGCAGTATCTAGAAGTTAACGAAGCATCACAGTCTTTCGAGGCGGCAGGAGAAGGGGAAAGAAACGGTTCAGTGACTTCTGGTTACTTCTCTCCCCACGCCGTCTCTCCTCGGCACGTCATTAGCGCTGCGCACTAGCGTAGGTGTGGCTTAACGCTACCCGTCTCCCTCACGCCCCGCTTCTCTCTTTCTCTTGCCACGTAATAGGCGCCTCGCAACAATATAGACGTGAGTTTTTCCCGAAGAGCTTCTGCAAGTTTTGTTAGTGTTTTTTCTCAGCTCCTTCAATCCGACACAATTATGTTCCTCATACCAACAAGTCTTTAATATCCTTGTGTATTTTGCCAGAAAGCTTTTATAAACATAGCACTGATGTTAGCCTACCGATATTTACCACGTCGCGTTTGTCATTATTTTTCTATAAACAAAAGGATGTTTGGAGACACAGCAAGTCGTGTGTTGGATTCATTGTAAATCCCTTAAATATGACAAATTAAACATTTCACATATACAGTGATCACTGATCACATAAAAAGTCACGTTTTTTACTCATAATCCAAACTGATACTAAACAGTAGCACATGACACGCGAGGCTCGCTTCAAGCGGGTTATCACTTCTACCAACAAAACTCTTTTCAAATAAACGAAAAAGTAGGGAAGTAAGCTAGCTGCATTATCGACACACGAGCGCCAAGAGAGCGGCTCCATTACAAAATGTAATTTGGAGAACTTTTATAAATGAAAATTAAATGCTAGAACATAAATCATAACCATGTAATTTATTCAAAAACAAGTAGGTGACCCGGCGATTCAAACGCATCAAGGAAGAACCGCCCCTGCTTCATTTGTATTTTACAGAGCAAACACAACTCTTGCACACGCCAAGTGACGCTGCTTCGATGCTCAGTTTGTCTACTACATGGCAAAGCAAGGAGGTGTATCGGAAAATATGGGAACTGAGATGTTTATGTGAGCCAATCGCACATGGAGTCCAGTGTATGTACTCTCTGTTCAGAGGCAATCATGTCTTCCGGACAGTAACGTGTCATACATCGGCAGACGCCAGAAATCTTACAGTTTATCAGTTATACAAAAGTCATCGAGCACTTCTGAGGACATTCCCAGAAAATTCAAGGTATACATTTTATTTATCGTGATATATCTCAAACATATGGCATTTCAATTAAAATTGTTAAAGCATTTTTTGTTTGTTTAAATAATCAACGTTTTCCAAAAATGTAGCATGCACAAGATAGTGAGGGAATTTGTTGAACTTGGAAGTTAACTGAATTTAGTTGAGTCACGCTGTTCACATGACACACGACAGAGGGTTGTGAATTCTTGGACTGTGTGATATAGCAACGTTTGGAATTTGTCCATGTCACGTGATGCCGCAACGAGACAAATGACGATATGTAATTAGGTGCGGATCAGCCCCCAAATTGTTGACATCTTTTTCTCTTTATATGGTCAAGTTCGCATTACATTTTTCTCAAAAACGGTTCATTAAAATATCTACCAAATACTACATAAATTATAATTATTTGTTGAAAACTTCACTTATCTTTCTAAGAAAATAGACGAAATTTTCACAGAATTCAAGAGAGTAGTTTTACAAATCAAACATTTGCATATCCGTCACTTTGTTTTTTTCTTGTTGTCATGGTTACTGCCAATATATCTATTATTTTTGTATTTATTAGTAACTCTAAAAATAAACTTAAATACAGAATCAATTTGCAGTATTTCAAAATTCATTACGCGATTTCTATTTTTCTAAATAAATATTTTCCCAAACCATTAAAACTATCGGACCGTTTAATTCCCTTAATAATTTAATTTCTGTAATTATTTAATGGTTAAATGACCAAAAAACTGCCACGGTCCATTTATCAGTCTGTTTACCTAATATTTCTGAAATGTTCCTTCATTCTGGTTTCTAAATTACGTTTGGTCCTTCCAATGTAAATCTGGTCGTAATCTCAACAATTAAATTGATAAATGCCAAATATTTTACTATCGGGAATTTTATTTATTATTATTATTATTATTATTATTATTATTATTATTATTATTATTATTATTATTATTATTATTATTATTATTATTATTATTATTATTATTATTATTATTATTATTATTATTATTATTATTATTATTATTATTATTATTATTATTATTATTATTATTATTATTATTATTATTATTATTATTATTATTATTATTATTATTATTATTATTATTATTATTATTATTATTATTATTATTATTATTAGTATTATTATTATTATTATTAGTATTAGTATTAGTATTAGTATTAGTATTAGTATTAGTATTAGTATTATTATTATTATTATTATTATTATTATTATTATTATTATTATTATTATTATTATTATTATTATTATTATTATTATTATTATTATTATTATTATTATTATTATTATTATTATTATTATTATTATTATTATTATTATTATTATTATTATTATTATTATTATTATTATTATTATTATTATTATTATTATTATTTTAGAAAACTCAGCCAATTTTTTATATTTCTTTTGAGGAACCAAGTTTGTAACTGTTTACCACCCTAAGGGTGGTAAGTAAATGTTTTAGAATTATAATCATCTTTTATTTTGTTAAGGATAGAAATATTATTTATATATTTTTTGTATTGAAATTTTTGAAGCGGTTTAATGGGATGATGGTAGATGCTGAAGAATTTGTCACCTTTGGTGAGTATCCTGTAGAAATCTAGTAGTTTCCCGGGCAGATCTGCATCTGGAAATCACGTCAGTAGCTCTGGAGCGACGAGTAATATCGCAGCAGAGGAATTATTGCTTCTACTGATGAATAATAATTCACACTTGTATTCTAAAGCAGAATATTTAATTCTGCATAAAACTTTCTCTACGTGCTTTCACACAATTTTAAATGTAACAAAAATCTATTTTTTTTTTTCTAACGGCGAATGATGCAAAGATTAACTATTTCTTAATAGCGCACTAGCTACTGATGCATCACACAATTGCATTCACATAGGAACATTTCTGCAAACTTGTAGAGCATCAAAAAACACGTCTTGCCTCCGCGATAATCTTATGCACAACAACCAAAACCTTTTCTTAAAAACATTTTTCAACTTCTCATTATCAGGTTGTCATGGTTACACCATCACCTACCTTACATTTTATCCATTTCTCTATTTTATTACGAATTTCAATCTCTTTGACTATTCTTCTTAATCAAAACATGAAATATCTGCTACATTTTTCAACCTTTTTATATATACAATCTTTATTAAACCCGTTAATTAAAGCAGTATTAATAATATGTTTATATTCTTTATTAAATTCCTCTTTATTTAGGGGTATAGTTATTAATCTATAAATCAAACTATTAAAACAGCAAATTTGTGTGAAAATGGTTTAGAATTCTTATTTTTTATGTAATTGACGAGGGAAACTTACAAACACGGTATCCTGCATATCTCTACAAAAGCGCTAAGTGAAACACAGAATAGCTTGGTTACAAAGTTGCTCAAAAGAGAGCACCATTGGTAAGTAAGGAAGCTATTTCTTTATAATGGTGTCAATAGAAAATTCATTTCCCGCGTACATTTCGCTCCTTTAGCTTGCTCCAACAACTTGTACGTGGCTATCAATGTGTGGTTACAATGTTAATTGTGTACACATAAATATGGAAATAAATGGCAAAAGTCATATCGGACGATGAATTAAATGATGTTCAAATGAGTACAGGGTACTCAGAGCTTAGAGTTACGAGACATTCATCTTTCAGGATAAGAGAAAACCTCCAACATTAAGTCATATCGGACGATGAATGAAATGATGTTCAAATGAGTACAGGGCACTCAGAGCTTAGAGTTACCAGACATTCATCTTTCAGGATAAGAGAAAACCTCCAACGTTGTCATATCGGACGATGAATGAAATGATGTTCAAATGAGTACAGGGTACATAGAGCTTAGAGTTACCAGACGATAAGAGAAAACCTCCAACGTTAAGTCATATCGGACGATGAATTAAATGATGTTCAAGTGAGTACAGGGTACATAGAGCTTAGAGTTACTTCACTTTTCGGAATAAAAAAAGACACCTTATTACCTGACCAAGATTGGATCTCGGAACCTCCCGGGGTAGACACGCTACAGAGACGGATGTTACATTCTTTACAGAGATACCCCTTTCTCTAAAATTACTTTTTTTTTTTTTTTTTTTTTCCAGTAAATGTCAAAACGGTGAAATCTCGACATGTAATTGTTAGTGTATTTTGCCATTTTTAAAATGTTACTTCTGGGTCCATATGATTTATGTACTCATTTACTGTTAGGTAGTGTACAACACAATGGGCAGTAGATCTTCATCGTTCAAATGTACTTTTGATTGGTTAATGTTGAGGTTTTGTCGCCAAACCTCCCAGGCAGGTCACACTTTTTATTTGGTTTTCATTTAACACATCACTTGAAGTTTCACAAGATGTACATTTGTTGTGTAGTATCTCTTACGTTTGAGTAGTTATACAAGTTACTCAAAATGAAGAGCGATTCCCTCACTGCCAGAAAATTCAACTAATGCGAGAGCTGTTCAATAAAGAATGATCACAATTTTTTTTTTTGACAATGTACCTTTACTCATCCTCATAATTTTGATGCTCCTTCTCAAAATAGTCTCCCTTGAATGCGATGCACTTGTCCCAGCGTTTCTGCCAGTCTCCAAAGACATGCTGGAATCCATTTTTGAGAGATCCTTCAAAATCGCCTCCGCAGCCTTCACCACTGCTTCTGATGATGGATAATGCCTCCCACGAAGGCGTTTCTTCAATATAGGGAATAGAAAAGTCACATGGGGCTATATCCGGACTATAGGGAGGGTGAGGGATGCACTTCACGTTGATTTTTGCAAGATATTCAGCAACATTAGCAATATGCGGTCGCGCATTATCGTGGTGCAGCATCCAGCCCGCTTCACGGAAATGTGGTCTTTTGTGCCTGATGTGGACTTGAAATGTTTTCAGGACATCCCTGTAGTATTGTCCAGTTACTGATGTGTGTGCAGGTACAACATGCTGATAAACCATTCCAAGAATATCAAAGAATGAGATAACCATAACTTTCCCAGCAGAAGCAACCACTTTTGCTTTTTGGGGGGTTGGTGTTGAAGGAGATTTCCACGCTGAGCTTTGCTGTTTGCCCTCAGGGTAAAATGAGCAGTGTTTACGTTTGAAATAAACTCCGGATCTTCCTCTAACATCAACTTTAACTACATGTTGCCTCCATTGCAGCGATAGGCGATACTGAACATGTCTGAACTTACTGGTTCTCACAGGCTGGAACCAGGAGTACCAACAATGAAACTACTACGGCGTGTTTGTTTCACATTAAGCTAACAGAATACAATGAAATTGAATTTTAGTGTGAAAAATTATGACCGTAAAAAATTATGATCATTCTTTAGTGAACAGCCCTCGTATATTTCTTATGCTGTTTTAATTAGGGATAGTGCTCGATACTCGCGATACTTGCATGGTATCGACATCGAACAATACTTCACATAATCGTTCGATACTTTTCGACACTTCTGTGGTGATTCTACAATTTTTATTGCATTTTAGTCACAATATATTATTGCCTTAAGTAGAACATTACAAAGCCCAAGAAATTGTCAGGAATGTGATACCTGTACAGTAACATTATACAAGAAAATAATCGTGTGTCAACTGTCAGTTAACAGTTCACTACATATCTCACCTCCTCTTTCTAGTACACTGGATTACTGGAAAACAAATTCAACATTACCAAAACTAAACTACATAATTAGCCGCTAAATATTTGTGTATTCCACCTGCTACAGTTTTCTCTGAAAGACTATTTAGTACAGCAGGACTCATATGTGACAGAAAAAGTAGATTTTTGCGCTACTTACTGAAAGTGCATAAGTCAGCATCAGATGAAATTGATATAGGTGCATTAAAAGCAACATACGAAGGGAATCAGGATATTCTTTCCTGACTACAAAACTATTTCGTTAAATGTTGGAGATGCGAATACAACTAGATTCACAAAACTCCTTTACAGCCAAGTTGCTGTTACGTTATTTCCACATGTTTAGCCATCTTGACTGAAACAGTATCAAAACCTCTCAATAACCTTTACTCTAATTCTGAAGTTGCTGTTTTAGTAACCTCCATAATAGAAAGTTTTGTTTTCCTTCCTTTACACAAACAAGTCATTAGCAAGGCCATGCGAAATTGTATACGAGAGAAAATTGCTTAACATTACAAACCAGTAAACTGTTTTTATATTAATTAAAATATTACTTTTCTACATAATGTCAGACTATTTGAATTTCCCAGAGAAGTTAACTTGGGTCTTGACGTGCGGATTCTAATTTCGGTTTTATTTATATCGGACGATGAATGAAATTGGTGAAATGATGCTCAAATGTGCCCAAAATCCATAGAAATTAATTTTAGTAGACATTCATCTTTCTGAATAAGAGAAAACCCCAGAAAAACCCTTATCCAGATAGCTTATATGACCGAGATTCGAATTCACAACCTCTTGAATTGAGGCAAATAAGGCAGATGGTAAGCTATTAATAAATTGGTGTTAATACCATTGTTGGGTCACACTTTCTTCAAAGAGTCTCAAAACCTAAGTTGGAGTCAAGGTTGGTAGGTAAATGTGATGAAATAGAGCAGGTCACGGATCGCTGGTGTCTCGGTTCGCTGTTCTGTGATACGTGGGGTGGAACCGCTTTCTTGACTCTCACGTTCATTCACTCGCCATCCGCCACTGCGCGAGAAACAGCTGAATGAGATCACAACAAATATCGAATGTCACATTACCAGTCACACAAAGGTAATCCAGAATGTAAACATTTCCACAACATTCGGCAAATACTGTACATTTTATTTGTGGTGAACATATCAGCATAGCTACGGTACAAAACTCGTTAAAGAGAGCCTTTTTCGAGGAAGAAACGAAACGTCTCACACGTAAAGATATGTAGTTTGGAGCTTCTTGAAAATCTTCGAGATTCTGAAATTAAGTACCGAGTTCCATGTTTATTCATTTCGTTTTGAGTCCTGCAAGGACAGACTGCACAGACACGCGTCAGTTGGTTACTGCTGGTCTAATAGTCCCAAGGTCATGGGTTCAAACCTGGCCCAGACAACTCCTGCGGGCCAAATGATAAAACATTCGCACGCACACAGTCAGGCAGTCGCCTTTGGTTCTCGAGGTCGCGGGTTCAAACTCGGCGGAGGGCGTTGCATTTTTTCTGCCGTAAAAATCCTCAGCATGACTTCCTTCGGAAGGGAAGTAAAGTTGGTGGCCCCGTAGATCACATCAGTTTGATTTAATCTCTCCAAGACAAACATACAACGCAAATAAAGGAATTAAGTGCACTTTCTTCTGTGATAACAGTTGAACAGTTGGCACTCTTGCGCATTATCGATATTGTTACAGTTCTTACTTAAGGAAATGTATGACTGAAATTTTGAAATTCTAAAGTACTAAAGCTATCTTTCTAATATTTATACCGTAGATGTAATATTGTGCATATATGATACTGCCAAATTTTATCATTTTCACTTTGATATTTTGGAAATTATGCTCAAATGTATTGGTTTTGTTACGTTAGCAAAAAAAAGTCCCTTGCGACAAAATAACTGAAATTTTGGTCTAATATTTTAACAACAGATTCCCAAAACATCCCTTTTTGAAATTTTCTTAGGTTTTTCTGTGTCTCAATAAGTTTAGGCTCCAAAAATTTTCAAAGCTATGAATTTGGTCTTTTTGCCCCCCCCCCCCCAAATTGAAATGTTTGTTTTTAAGTACCAAGGAAGTGTGCTTAAATGCAACTCACAATAAAACCCAGGGCAGTTTCTACACGCTGTGTCTCTCTGGACGTTTGTAACTCATTTCACCAAAACTGCGTCATAAGGAGCGTTTTAAAGGAAGGAAAATGCTGAACATTTCAGTATCGAGAAAACGAGGATAAATAATTATATTACAATTCATATCTAACACTTGCATTTGCATAAATTTCAAACTCGATTATAGCACTTAAAGTGGCAAGCGGAGTTTGTCTAAACATTCTTCGGATTCAGGAATGCTTACACTATTTTACAGACTGAAAATAGGAAATGGCGATTCTTTTAACATAACTCATAGTTTATCCAGATTCTTAACATCGCTTAGTTCTATTGTTTTGTATTGGAAATAAGTTTGTTAAGAAATTGGACAAACTATACATATCCTATATATCCTTAAGATTTCAGGAAATACTCTATTTATGTGAATGGAGTTACTAGAAGCTCAGATTTGAATCTTAACTCTTGAGGTACTTGCACAAAATCTCGACTTATTATCAAGTTAACTATTTATATGTTAATTACGTATTGAGCTAAGCTTGTTTATTTGTAAAAGCACGCGTCCGTACTGAACCTTGGATAGTAAATGTTGTAAAACCCTGCTATAACGTTGTTTAGGCATGTTCCAGTTCCTTATCGCACTCGAATCTAGGACCTAGGAAGAAGCATTTCCAATGTCGGTTAGGTCAAATAAATCCTGTTTTAATCGGAAGGCAGGTTGTCAGTTCGTGCTGTGCACGATACAGGAAGACGAAAGTCAGCACTTTATTAACGCTAACGCAGCAATAGAGGGAGAGAGGAGTCGTGCCTTGCAAACCAAATGTGACATGAGAGGAAATTGCCGATATTATCCTGAGTATGACTTGTATGCTTATTGCTGTACTTACGTGTGAAATGTTGTTGTTTATCTTGAAGTGAAACAAAAGGCTATCGCAAATATTTCTCATCATTTAAAGAAAAACGAAATTCGCTGAGCGGATCTAAAGCAATTTTAGTACCAAGCCAAGCAAATCTATAAGAATTTTGGTCTCATTTCTTGTTATTGATTGCATCAACTTGCAGATTGTTTCAGTGTTTGCTACGTTTTCAAATTACGTATTACTTCACGTCTGAGTTCAGATGCAAATGGAATAGTACACCTATTACCTCTGTGTGGTGGCAATGAGTGAAACTTTTCGTCATTATATGAATTACCCTCTATTTCTAAGGTAAGTTGGTATTCAAACATGGCGCGCTCATCATCCTACAGGTCGACGCGTGTAGCTTGACATTGAGTTGTAGGACTGAAGCGGTCAATATCCTTTATTACTAAAGAACTTGTCAGAGGGTAACAATGGTATAACCTCAACCACGAGGTAACTTGACGCCAACTCGACTTGTTTGCACTACACACAAACAAGAGTGGGGAGTGACTGTCCTTAAAAATATACTGCTTGCCTTTTGAAGTAATATTCCGCGGGAATAGACAAACTCACACTAGAACGAAAATATCTCTGGGAAAGCCGCATAATCACAATATTAAACATTACACACTTAATTTAAACTTGTATACCTAAAGTTTGCAGTAACTGACTGTGCTAAATGAAACATGGGACTCGAGCATTTACCTCTCCTTATAATCTGGATACTAAACTGGAAAAAGAGGAGCGAAAATGTCATCTCGACTAGCTAAACAAACTTACCATTTCCGGTTTGTTTATGTCTAAATCTGTAATTTCAGGAGGATTTACTTGAAATGTTAATACAGGGATGAGGATTCAATGTCGCTAACTTTATGCATCTTTTTATATTAATGATGGAGATACTTCACGGAGTACAGTTAGTCTTTTCTGATACGTAAACTTTTTTATATAATAACTATATTAATCAGCTGTACAGATAAATTTGTAATTAACTTGCTAGTTTGGATAACTCAGTTGAATGTTTACAAATGCATGCAATATGAACATTGTTTATTAATGCAACAAAGACTAAAAATTTCACTTTAAATCCCTTTGTCACTAAATCGTTAACTCAGTCCTAATGTACAATAAACCTCGCTTTTACAGAATACTTGGACACTCACATCCTTTGTGCTGCACGGAGCTACACGTCGATTCTGAACACAACTCCGATATTCACACAAAACTGCTTAATTGCCTGATGCACTGCCCACCGATTACTTATTACGGAGCCCCACTCACTCGAAGCTCTAAGCACCAAACAGTCTGCTCTCACTGCTACTCTTGTACTACTGACTCCTCCAGGCTTTGTATAGACTTTTATATAATCCTACAGGGCGCGGTACATCGTTCCAGAATCCGATTGTTCTCGTCTTATATTCTGGAACAGTATCGCACGATATTTGCGCAGTAACAACACAGTTCCACCCCGGCTTCATGACGTCAACCACCGGTAGTCCTAGAAGGCGTGCCCCTCCCGTCCCGCCAGCCAATAAACAAGGAGAGGCGATTCCCCTACGCCATTTATCTTTCGCGATGGGGCTGAGTTGTCCGAGTTCACCCTGCCCCTTCACAACAGCTTCATGTTCGCCATTGTAAATGTTGGCAAAACGTATCGCTTTGTCCGTGGCACTCACATTAACTTTATTCACTCATCGCAACTATAGTCACAGACTTGTAATTTTAAAAGTTAGTCACATTCCAAGCATTAAGAAATTGCTCATTTCTTTGTAAGCTTTTTCACGTAATTCCTTGGACTTCACTATAACTTTTGTCTGCCATCGAGTAAGAACATGACAATTTCTGTATCACAAGGTTACGACGTGTCTCACTTTTCTTGTCACATGAAGGTTGTGTGTGGTATCGCACCTTATGAACCTCTGTACACCACAGACTTCGCTCAAGTGATTAACCGGCACAAGCAGAGGAAATTGAACCGGTAAAAACAGCACACTGCAGGGCAAAGAATTGCCCGTAGCATGGCCACGCGTCCAAAAGGAAACTGTGTAATTAAGTCGCAAGTTGACAATTGAACCTCCTTTAAGATGACATTAAGATGCTACTTGTATTAGTTGAACTTCTTGGCAAAATATGGAGTGTACACCCGTCTGTGTTCTCAGCTCTCAGCTTATATTGGCTGCATAAAACTGCTGAATTTTTCTCAGAGGTCTCTATCACTAGAGGATTTTTTACAATGTATGGCATGGAACCGCCAGCATTACTTCCCTTCCGAGTGAAGCCACACTAGTGTTTTTATGCCTGTTAAAGTCCGTCAACATTAGCTAAGAATGTTAGGAAGTTCCTAACGGAAGATATTCTAGATAAATACTAGCAATAAGTGGAGCACTGAGTATTACTTCAACTCATAATTATATTAATTTTATGCTTCATTGTATCATAGTCCTTACACATAAGAACCAAAGTAGATATTTATCTACAGTGTTTTCTAAGAGTATAACACACATTTCATAAAATCCCTCATTACAAACTACATTTTAAATAAACACTTTTAGTTCTGATATTTGAAAAAATGTTTGTGACAATTTTAATTAAGATACCATCATGTGTAAGATACAACTAACGAGCTAACACAAAAAATTCCTGGATATATGCACATTTACGTTCCCTTCATTCTGAATGACCATTCTATAATTTAAAAAACCAAAAGAAATAGAGAAAATCTAACTAGCTGACACAAAAAGTCCTGGATATATGAACATTTACGTTCTCTTCATTCTAAATGGCCATTCTATAATTTACAAAACCAAAAGAAATAGAGAAAATCTAATGAGCTGACACAAAAAATTCCTGGATATATGCACATTTACGTTCTCTTCATTCTGAATGGCCATTCTATAATTTACAAAACCAAAAGAAATAGAGAAAATCTAATGAGCTAACACAAAAAATTCCTGGATATATGCACATTTACGTTCTCTTCATTCTGAATGGCCATTCTATAATTTATAAAACCAAAAGAAATAGAGAAAATCTAACGAGCTGACACAAAAAGTCCTGGATATATGAACATTTACGTTCTCTTCATTCTGAATGACCATTCTGTAATTTACAAAACCAAAACAAATAGAGAAAATCTAACGAGCTAACACAAAAAATTTCCTGGATATATGCACATTTACGTTCTCTTCATTCTGAATGACCATTCTGTAATTTACAAAACCAAAACAAATAGAGAAAATCTAACGAGCTAACACAAAAAATTTCCTGGACATATGCACATTTACGTTCTCTTCATTCTGAATGACCATTCTATAATTTACAAAACAAAAAGAAATAAAGAAAATCACACTTCACAACGATTAGATCAGCTTATTAAATTATGTGGAGTAATTTGTTGTACCATTACCCATTTATGATATATTCTTTGTTCTTATTTCATTTTTTAGCTGCTCTTTTGGTTACTGGTATGCCACTTTTTGCTTTCTTCTTGTCTTACAGAGAGAACCTTCACATATGACACATTTTTTTTAAACATTCCAAGGTACTGCACTTGCATTATTTTCTGTATTTTTTGACAAACCCTTTACTGTTTACGGTGACTAAAAATCACTTCTTGTTTCACTTCTTGTCAACACTTCATGAAGTTGTCTTGTTGCAGATAGTGTCTACACTTCAAAGGTAGTCTTGTTGGAGAATGTGTCTACTAGATATTTCAGGTGATATTGTGAACAATTCATGAATGTATTGTTGGAGATCATGTCTACTTCATGTTTGTCTTGTCAGAGATTGAGTCTACTTGACGTTTCAAGTGATATATCAACACCTTATGAACATGCATGATGGAGCTCGTGTCTACTTTATGTTTCAGGTGATATTGTCAACAGTTCATGAAGTTGTCTTGTTGGAGATTGTGTCTACCTCGTGTTTCAGGTGAAATGTCAACACTGCATAAAGCTGTCTTGTTGGAGATCATGTCTAGCTCGTCTTTCAGGTGATATGTCAAAACCTCATGAAGTTTTCTTCTTGAAAATTCTGTCTACCTCGTGTTTCATGTGATATGTCAAAACTTCATGAAGTTGTGTTGTTGGAGATCGTGTCTACGTCATGTTTCAGGTGATAAGTCTACAATTCATGAAGTTGTCTTGTTGGTGATCGTGTCTACATCATGTTTCAGCTGATATGTCAACACTTCATGAAGCTGTCTTATTGCAGATTGTGTCTAACTCATGTTTCAGCTGATATATCAACACTTCATGAAGTTGTCTTGTTGGAGATTGCATCTACTTCATGTTTGTCTTGTTGGAGTTTGTGTCTACTTGATGTTTCAGGAGGTACATCAACACTTATTGAAGATGCCTTGTTGGAGATAGTGTCTACTTCATGTTTCAGGTGATAGTGTGAACCGTTCATGAAGTTGTATTGCTGGAGATCATGTCTACTTCATGTTTCAGGTGATACATTAACACTTCATGAAGTTGTCTTGTTGGAGATTGTGTCTACTTCATGTTTCAGATGATATTGTCAACACTTCATGAAGCTGTCTTGTTGGAGATCATGTGTACTTCATGTTTCAGGTGATATGTCAAGACTTCATGAAGCTGTCTTGTTTGAGATTGTATCTACTTCATGTTTCAGGTGATATTGTCAACACTTCATGAAGTTGTCTTCTTGGAGATCATGTCTACCTCGTGTTTCAGGTGATATGTCAACACTTCATTAATTTTTCTTGTTGGAGAGCAGGTCTGCTTCATGTTTCAGGTGATATGTCAACACGTCATTAATTTTTCTTGTTGGAGATCAGGTCTGCTTCATGTTTCAGGTGATATGTCAACAGTTCATAAAGTTCTCTTGTTGGAGATTGTGTCTACCTCATGTTTCAGGTGATATGTCAACATTTTATGAAGATGTATGTTTGGAGATCATGTCTACTTCATGTCTCAGGTGATAGGTCAACACTTCATGAACTAGTCTTGTTGGAGATTGTGTCTACCTCATGTTTCAGGTCATATGTCAACACTTCTTAAGTTGTTTTTTTGGAGATTGAGTCTACCTCGTGTTTCATGTGATATGTCAACACTTCATGAAGTTGGAGGTTGTCTTGTTGGAGATTGTGTCTAACTGGCGTTTCAAGTGATATGTCAACACTTTATGAAGTTGTCTTGTTGGAGATTGTATCTACTTCATGTTTCAGGTGATATAGTTAACACTTCATGAAGTTGTGCTGTTGGAGATCATGTCTACTTCATGTTTCAGGTGATATTGAAAACCCTTCATGAAGTTTTCTTGTTGGAGATCGTGTCTAACTTGTGTTTCAGGTGATATGTCAACACTTCATGAAGTTGTCTTGTTAGAGATTGTAGCTACTTCATGTTTCAGGTGATATTTTCAACACTTCATTAAGTGGTCTTGTTGGAGATCACGTCTAACTCGTGTTGCAGGTAATATGTCCACACTTCATGAAGCTGTCTTGTTTGAGATTGTGTCTACTTCATGTTTCAGGTGATATTGTCAACACTTCATGAAGTTGTCTTGTTGGTGATCATGTCTATTTCATGTTTCAGGTGATAATGTCAACACTTCATTAAGTTGTCTTGTTTGAGATTGTATCTACTTCATGTTTCAGGTGATATTGTCAACACTTCATGAAGTTGTCTTGTTTGAGAATGTATCAAATTCATGTTTAAGGTGATATTGTCAACACTTCATGAAGCTGTCATGTTTGAGATTGTATCTACTTCATGTTTCAGCTGATATGTCCACACTTCGTGAAGCTGTCTTGTTTGAGATTGTATCTACTTCATGCTTCAGGTCAACACTTCATGAAGTTGTCTTGTTGGAGATGTCTACTTCATGTTTCAGGTGATATTGGCAACACTTCATGAAACTGTTTTGTTTGAGATTGTAGCTACTTCATGTTTCAGGTGATATGTCCACACTTCATGAAGCTGTCTTGTTTGAGATTGTATCTACTTCACGTTTCAGGTCAGCACTTCATGAAGTTGTCTTGTTGGAGATTCTACTTCATGTTTTAGGTGATACTGTCAACACTTCATTAAGCTGTCTTGTTTGAGATTGTGTCTACTTCATATTTCAAGTAATATATGAACACTTTATGAAGTTTTGTTGTATATTGTGTCTACCTCGTGTTTCAGCTGATATGTTAACACTTCATGAATTTGTATTGTTGTAGATTATGTCTAGTTCATGTTTCAGGTGATTAGCTCTTCATGGAGCTGTCTTGTTGGAGTTCGTGTCTACTTCATGTTTTAGGTGATATGTCAACACTTCATGGAGCTGTGTTGTTGGAGATCGTGTCTACTTCATGTTTCAGGTGATATGTCAACACTTCATGAAGTTGTCTTGTTGAAGATCATGTCTACTTCATGTTTCAGGTGAATCATTAACTCTTCATGGAGCTGTCTTGTTGGAGATCGTTTCTACTGCATGTTTTAGGTGATATGTCAACACTTCATGAAGTTGTCTTGTTGGAGATCATGTGTACTTCATGTTTCAGGTGATATGTCAAGACTTCATGAAGCTGTCTTGTTTGAGATTGTATCTACTTCATGTTTCAGGTGATATTGTCAACACTTCATGAAGTTGTCTTCTTCGAGATCATGTCTACCTCGTGTTTTAGGTGATATGTCAACACTTCATTAATTTTTCTTGTTGGAGAGCAGGTCTGCTTCATGTTTCAGGTGATATGTCAACACGTCATTAATTTTTCTTGTTGGGGATTAGGTCTGCTTCATGTTTCAGGTGATATGTCAACAGTTCATAAAGTTCTCTTGTTGGAGATTGTGTCTACCTCATGTTTCAGGCGATATGTCAACATTTTATGAAGATGTATGTTTGGAGATCATGGCTACTTCATGTCTCAGGTGATAGGTCAACACTTCATGAACTTGTCTTGTTGGAGATTGTGTCTACCTCATGTTTCAGGTGATATGTCAACACTTCAGGAAGTTGTCTTTTTGGAGATTGTGTCTACCTCGTGTTTCAGGTGATATGTCCACACTTCATGAAGCTGTCTTGTTTGAGATTGTGTCTACTTCATATTTCAAGTGATATATTAACACTTCATGAAGTTGTTTTGTTGAATATCGTGTCTACCTCGTGTTTCAGCTTATATGTCAACACTTCATGAAGTTGTATTGTTGGAGATCATGTCTACTTCATGTTTCATGTGATTCCTTAACTCTTCATGGAGCTGTCTTGTTGGTGATTATGTCTACTTCATGTTTCAGGTGATATGTCAACACTTCATAAAGTTGTCTTGTTGGAGATTGTGTCTACCTCATGTTTCAGGTGATATGTCAACATTTTATGAAGATGTATGTTTGGAGATCATGTCTACTTCATGTCTCAGGTGATAGGTCAACACTTCACGAACTTGTCTTGTTGGAGATTGTGTCTACCTCGTGTTTCAGGTGATGTCAACACTTCATGAAGCTGTCTTGTTTTAGATTGTGTCTACTTCATATTTCAAGTGAAATATTAACACTTCATGAAGTTGTGTTGTTGAATATCGTGTCTACCTCGTGTTTCAGCTGATGTCAACACTTCATGAATTTGTATTGTTGTAGATTATGTCTACTTCATGTTTCATGTGATTCATTAACTCTTCATGGAGCTGTCTTGTTGGAGATCGTGTCTACTTCATGTTTTAGGTGATATGTCAACACTTCATGAAGTTGTCTAGTTGGAGATTGTGTCTACTTCATGTTTCAGGTGATGTGTCAACACTTCATGAAGTTGTTTTGTCGGAGATCACGTCTATCTTGTTTCAGGTGATATGTCAACACTTCATGAAGTTGTATTGTTGGAGATTGTGTCTACCTCGTGTTTCAGGTGATGTCAACACTTCATGAAGTTGTTTTATTGGAGATTGTGTCTACCTTATGTTTCAGATGATATGTCAACACTTTATTAAGATGTCATTTTGTAGATTGTGTCTACTTCATGTTTGTCTTGTTGGAGATTGTGTCTAGTTGATGTTTCAGGTGGTTCATCAACACTTTATGAAGATGCTTTGTAATTATAACAGTTTTCTACAAAATCAACATCATCAAGGTCATAACAAGAGAGCAAAAAGATATATAAAATACCATACTCCTATGTTAGGACTGCTCGAGAAAAGTTCATAATATATCGGGATTAAAATATATAATAAATTGCCACAAACAGTTTGGGAAATCCAATACCAAAATCTTTTTAAGAAAACAGTCAAAAGTGTACTCACCAACACAGCATACTATTAAATTCAGGAATACATGGATGATGCACTGTAATCTCAATTGTATCTTAGTGTCTGTTCAACTTTAGGATAACTATATACTCTAGATATTGTACATGATTAATATTTTCTTTTTTTATTGTAAATATTGTAGGCTTATATCTGATCTTAAAGTTTAATATTTTGACGAGTTACCAATTTACGAGCACCTGCTCAACTATGTAAGTGTAATGTGATGAATAAAGTCATGTATTGTATTGTAGTTCATGGAACAGAAATCTACTTTATATTTGAGCAACACTTCATAAAGATGTTTTGCTGTAAATTAAGAAACTGAATGCATACTTTATGTTGCAGCAATAATTCACAAAGTTGTTTTGTGGGAGATGAAGGAAGTGAAAGGTTGTGTAATGTTTCAGATTAATGATGTCGGGGGACACACCAACACTTCCAGCACAAGCCTTGTTGGAGCTGAAGGAGTTGAGTATGCTGCCGCCTCATGCTCAAGCCAAGTGCATGCAGGATAAGTCCATACAGGCAAGTCCAGAAATGATGGAGAATGCGGCACTGCCTCAAGTTCCTGAATATGCCTCTCCACAACCTCGTCCTGTACCAACATCAGTTCAGCAACAACAGCAGGATGAGGAAGCCATTGAATATGTCGATGCTGTATCTATACCATGCATTAAAACTGAACCCAAAGTTGAGGCTTCATGTGAAACAACAGAAAATGTTGATAGAGTTGATACATTTGTTCTGGAAAATGAACAAGATGAAGAAGAGGAAAGTTGTGGAATCAAGTGTCTGTCGTACACTCTGCAGTGCTGTGATTGTACAGTTCTTTGATGAAACATTCCTCAGCCTGATATGGGCCATGACATGCTCTTGCATTCCATTAGGGATGCATACTAAGGCTCGTGCAACAATGGTTGATTGAGATGTGATAACAAGTATTCCTAATGTCAGATATCCAGGGTACTTAATTATGACTGATTCTTCCTTGTTTTAAATTGAAACTTATTACTTTTGAGTAAATTTGTTTCAATATCAGAACTCGTCAGCAAACTGTGAAGAGGATCACATTTGCAAACAGTATTTTAGAAAGAATTTTAAATTATATGTAATGTTACACTATTTATTGTTTTGTTATTTATGACATCTAAATTTTCCTGTAGGCTTAAAAATATATATTTAGATATGGCTTGGAGGTAAACTGCTGTTGGAACTCAATGACAGTTATAGCCTCTGTAATGACGAAACCACAAGGTTGTCTACTCTCCAAATAGATGGTTGTGATGTAAGAATTTACTGCTTTGTGCATTTAATTGAATTTCAACAAATTCATGTTACTGTGGTGTACAAAATGGCAGAAAAGTAGTTTGTAGTTATGCTGTACTATGTCAGAAGTACACAGATGATGATATTAAAAAGAGATTTTGTTGCTGTCTTGACACAGAACTGTGATCCCATTTTTGGGATCATTGCATTTACACAATATTAAGTTAATGTTTTGTACAGTTACATTCAGTATTAGGAAGCAAATAAAATGACATTAATTGTAACAGTAACCTGAATTGGTCCAATAATGTTTATTCTGTGGCATCCTTTGCCTGTTGTAGTACAAGTTCTCTCAAAATAAAGTTAATTGCCAGATTGATGGCTAATTAGATTAGCTCGTGCATGTAGCAGGTTTATTTTTATTATTTCTAACAAACAAGTACACAGTTTCTCATAAAAAAACACTGTAGTGAAGTTATTAAACTGAGTTTCAAGGTACTAAAACAGTTATTCTAGCTCTGAAACAGCACAAAGGGTATTTTTCTGTAATTTTGTTTTACACTGTGAATAAAATGTCGTGAATATGTTATTGCGTTTCTACCATTTTCTTATTGCTAAAAATCTTAGTCTCCAGTATGTGCTTTCAAACTTGTTTTGATTATTTGTGCTGACATCTAGTTGTAGGATGATCTTCCATACAATATTTGCTGGTATTGTAACGTAATGCATGGCGCAGCTGCCTATTAGCGGACCAGAACCTGTCAACACGACTGCCGGTCTCATGCCCACATATGCAAGGCAGAGATCCAGCCGATATGGGAGGAGACATGTGGTCAGCATCATGCACCCCCAGCTGAAAAGTTGGCTTTCTTGACCAACGTTTGCTACCTATCGTAGATCCTCAATTTCCTCACAATGCTGAGTGAGCACTGGTCCTATACCCGGGACTTAAAATCCAGGGTTAGGATCGAAACCAGGCACCTTCCTTGGCAGGGAACCAAAGCACAATGCCCTAATCCATTTAAATGGATGAGTGTTGGTGCAAATAATGTTTACTTTCAGGCAGAAGAGAAAAGAATCAGATGTGCTATACTTAAAACACTTTTTCTACTCGTGCTGGTATATGTAATTCTTAAAAATATTTTCCAGCCCAATGGTACCATTTTACAGTTTTACCTGTTTTTGGAAATAAGGTAAAATATTTGGGCTTACAAAGGAACTATCACTATGCTAATACCTGTATTCTCTTGAGAGTTTGAAGGCATCATCTGTGCTCTATGTGGGGGCCTGTGTGCAGAGTATAGCTGGAAGTATCCGATATGAGTACAGACTACATAGAAACATATAGGATAATAACACAGCATTGTACAGGAGGAATTATTTACTCATGATAGATAACAGTCTACACATGGCATATGTAAGGAGCGCCTCTCTCACATCCGACACAGAGCTCATGAGAGATGTCCAGCAGCTACTTGCAAGTGGTTACATATGGCACTTTCCAGACTTCAGTTTTGGGTGTTGCGCTTCTATTCTGCAGGAGATTTTTGGTACACAACGTTTATATACAACAGACATTATAACCATCAAATGTTCAAGTGCGTAGAGGTTTGAGTACAGTGATAGTTCCCTTGTTAGATTTGGACGTTGTGGTTCTATTCCATAGTACACATAGTTTATATACAACAGACATATCATCAAATGTTCAAGTGTGTAGAGGTTTGAGTACAGTGATAGTTCCCTTGTTAGATTTGGGCGTTGTGGTTCTATTCCATAGTACACATAGTTTATATACAACAGACATATCATCAAATGTTCAAGTGTGTAGAGGTTTGAGTACAGTGATAGTTCCCTTGTTAGATTTGGGCGTTGTGGTTCTATTCCATAGTACACATAGTTTATATACAACAGACATTATAACCATCAAATGTTCAAGTGTGTAGAGGTTTGAGTACAGTGATAGTTCCCTTGTTAGATTTGGGCGTTGTGGTTCTATTCCATAGTACACATAGTTTATATACAACAGACATTATAACCATCAAATGTTCAAGTGTGTAGAGGTTTGAGTACAGTGATAGTTCCCTTGTTAGATTTGGGGGTTGTGGTTCTATTCCATAGTACACATAGTTTATGTACAACAGACAGTATACCATCAAATGTTCAAGTGCGTAGAGGTTTGAGTACAGTGATAGTTCCCTTGTTAGATTTGGGTGTTGTGGTTCTATTCCATAGTACACATAGTTTATATACAACAGACATTATAACCATCATATGTTCAAGTGTGTAGAGGTTTGAGTACAGTGATAGTTCCCTTGTTAGATTTGGGTGTTGTGGTTCTATTCCATAGTACACATAGTTTATATACAACAGACATTATAACCATCATATGTTCAAGTGTGTAGAGGTTTGAGTACAGTGATAGTTCCCTTGTTAGATTTGGACGTTGTGGTTCTATTCCATAGTACACATAGTTTATATACAACAGACATTATAACCATCAAATGTTCAAGTGTGTAGAGGTTTGAGTACAGTGATAGTTCCCTTGTTAGATTTGGACGTTGTGGTTCTACTCCATAGTACACATAGTTTATATAGAACAGACATTATACCATCAAATGTTCAAGTGTGTAGAGGTTTGAGTACAGTGATAGTTCCCTTGTTAGATTTGGGTGTTGTGGTTCTATTCCATAGTACACATAGTTTATATAGAACAGACATTATACCATCAAATGTTCAAGTGTGTAGAGGTTTGAGTACAGTGATAGTTCCCTTGTTAGATTTGGACGTTGTGGTTCTATTCCATAGTACACATAGTTTATATACAACAGACATTATAACCATCAAATGTTCAAGTGTGTAGAGGTTTGAGTACAGTGATAGTTCCCTTGTTAGATTTGGACGTTGTGGTTCTACTCCATAGTACACATAGTTTATATAGAACAGACATTATACCATCAAATGTTCAAGTGTGTAGAGGTTTGAGTACAGTGATAGTTCCCTTGTTAGATTTGGGCGTTGTGGTTCTATTCCATAGTACACATAGTTTATATACAACAGACATTATAACCATCAAATGTTCAAGTGTGTAGAGGTTTGAGTACAGTGATAGTTCCCTTGTTAGATTTGGGTGTTGTGGTTCTACTCCATAGTACATGGTTTATATAGAACAGACATTATAACCATCAAATGTTCAAGTGTGTAGAGGTTTGAGTACAGTGATAGTTCCCTTGTTAGATTTGGACGTTGTGGTTCTACTCCATAGTACACATAGTTTATATAGAACAGACATTATACCATCAAATGTTCAAGTGTGTAGAGGTTTGAGTACAGTGATAGTTCCCTTGTTAGATTTGGGCGTTGTGGTTCTATTCCATAGTACACATAGTTTATATACAACAGACATTATAACCATCAAATGTTCAAGTGTGTAGAGGTTTGAGTACAGTGATAGTTCCCTTGTTAGATTTGGGTGTTGTGGTTCTACTCCATAGTACATGGTTTATATAGAACAGACATTATAACCATCAAATGTTCACGTGTGTAGAGGTTTGAGTACAGTGATAGTTCCCTTGTTAGATTTGGGCATTGTGGTTCTATTCCATAGTACACATAGTTTATGTACAACAGACAGTATACCATCAAATGTTCAAGTGCATAGAGGTTTGAGTACAGTGATAGTTCCCTTGTTAGATTTGGGTGTTGTATCCCTTAAAAAACACGATCCCACCAGAACAAAACTCAGGCATATATAGGATAAATTGTGAACACTGTCACAAATTTTATATTGGTTTGACAAAGAGAAATTTAAAAACTAGATTAACAGAACACCATAAGAACATAAAATATAAACAAACAGAAGAATCGGCAGTTGCTTTTCATTTCTGGAATGATAACCACCACATCAAAGAGGAGATGAGACTACTAAAACCATTTATTGGCAAGTGATGAATTCCAGGAAAAAAGTCTGACCCTTTAAATAAGTGTGTAAAACAGTTAAATGAAATGATCATACCAAATGAAATTAAAGTTTAAAACTAGATAACCCTACAGTAGCTAACATATAAGCATTACCCAAAATTCATAAAACAGGAAATAAGATGCGCCCAATCATTAACAACAAACACACCCTGCTACAAACTATCCAAATGGCTAACCAAAAAATTTAAGGAGCTACGAAAATTTGAAAGCCACGGTATTAAAAATTTGTTGGAATTCATCAACGAAACTAAAAAGCTCTACAATTTTCTCCCACCGACCGAATGGTATCTTTTGATGTAATTCTCTTTGTTCCCAAGTGTGCCAAGAGACAAACTCATAGAGTACATGCAAATATGGCTTCAGTCCCTACAATTAGACCAAAACATCATAGAGGAATACCTTCACTTAACTAATATTTGCACTGAACTGTCCTTTTTTACATTCAATAAAAAAAATTTCAAACAAAAATCAGGACTATCTATGGGCAACCCATTGTCCTCATTTTTGGCAGACCTCTGCATGACCTTTTTGGAAACCCATATCACAAAGGCATTCCCACTAATTTTCAAACATTGGTATAGATATGTAGATGACATTTGGGCAATAGTAAATGAGAAACAAATGGATGATGCATTAAAACTACTAAATTTAAAAAATCCTGCAATAAAATTTTCCATAGAAAAAGAGACAAACAATGAAATCCCTTTCTTAGATTTGAAACTTACCAGAAAACATAATAAATTTGAATGTGGCATTCATAGGAAGGAAATACACACAGAAAATTTCATAAAGTCAGATGGATATAACCCAAGACAACACAAGCATGCTGTTATCAACAGTTTAACTTACAGCCTGATTAATGTACCTTTAAACAAGATGGAATATATCAAAGAGTACAATAATATAATTCACATTGCAGAATACAATGGATTCAGTGCTGAATTGGTCATAAAGAAAATTGATAAATTCAAAAGACAACAAAGATGCAAACAAGTAACTACTCTTTTCCCAATCAGCAATCAAACTTCATACAGAAAATTCACATATCATCCCAGAGCTACACCCCTTTTCCAAAAAGTCTTCAAAGAGCACAATATTACTTGGCCCCACAGAACAAATTTAGTGTACAACACCTTTTGAAATCACATAATACAAAGGTGATACCCAGACACAAAAAATCAGGTGTGTACCAGATAAACTGCAAAGGGTGTGACAACTTTTACATTGCAAAAACAAAAAGGAACTTGAACATTAGGCTTAAATAGCACTTTAGGAACATAAGGAACAAAGAAATAGCCAAATCGGCGGTAGCGTACCATTTTTGGAAGGAGAATCGTGATATAGAACGAGAAATCCACTTATTAAAAAGTGTCCAAGATCCAGGAAAAAATCTTCATAAAGAAATATGAAAGAAAATTGTTTAATTTTGATACTACCTTTGAAGAAAACCCAAACTTCAAGTTCATCAAGATACCGACAGAGACGCACCTATCGCCTCCAATGAGTTCACCAAACCAACGTCCATTAGTAGACAACAGCAGATGATGTTAGGAAAATCCTAACAAAACACGTTCTAGGTAAATATTAGCAATAAGTGGAGCATTGAGTATTCGACTCAAAATTATATTAAGTTTATCAATCTTAGATAACACTACATTGTTAATCTTTTTTACTAGTTCAAAAGAATTTTTAATACTTAAACTCTAAATTTATCAAAGTACTACATTTTTTATGTAACCATTTAGCCAAATTGTAACTTGGTGAATTTATACAGTTTACAATGGGTCTCATTTTATTTCCAGGTTTATGAATTTTAGCAAAAGCATAAATTCTAAGTAAAACAGGATTACTAACTTTTACAATATGTTTTTCTTTATTTGATATAAGTTTTACTTCATTAAAAGATTAAGATTGTGACCAGGTTTACAATGGAAGGACCAAATGTAATTTAGAAAACAGAATGAAAGAACATTTTCGAAATATTAGGTATAACAGACTGATAAATCGGCCATGGCGGATCATTTTTGGTCATTTAACCATGAAATAAATCCAAAAGTAATATTATTAAATCAATTAAATGGTTCAATAGATTTAATGGTTTGGAAGGAAATATTTATTTTAAAAAATAGAAATTGCATAGTGAATTTTGAAATACCAACAAAGGATTCTGTCTTTAAGTTTGTTTCATTTTCAGAGTTTGGTAATACAGACAAAAATATTGTGATCTCTAGCGACCATAATGTTGACAATAGTGAAAGTGAAAGTAACTTGAGGAAGTAAACAAGAGTTTATGAAACTGGTTTCTACACAATTTCTTGAAATTTTTATCAATAAGTGAAGTTTTTTTTTCTTTTTTAAAAATATATTTTGTTAGTATTTATTGCTTCACTGTTGCTAGCTTCTATTTTTTATGTATTAATTGTATTGTCTCACTGTCAATAGCTTTTTTGAGGAGATGGGATCGAGGAGAGGGAGTTTATATTCATGAGATTTGTAAGAAATAAAATATTTTATTCTGTGTGTTGTATACTACACTAGACAATTCTTCAGTTCCTTGTACAAGAATTTGAATTGACGCACCTCAGAGGACTTATTGCGTGGTTTGAATGAGAATATCACAGATTAGAACACTTGCTGCGACTAGTAGAGGACATGGCTGTCCTATCACAATATCAAGTCTATTGCTTGCGTGATCAGGTGTCGTAGATTGGCAAAGGATGAGCTTCTGAGTTCAGGACGTATTTGTCGAGGCTCAGCAAGTGTTGGTCGGAACTGAACAGCAAATACAGGTATTTTAGTGTTTCGCTCAGAAAGAATGACTCCATCATATTTCGGGGTCGCGTGTTCAACGGGCTTCGCACATTGCCTATGGATGTGTAGCCATTTGAAACTTTGGTGTATTTCTCAAACGCCTGCAAACAAATAATTAACTTTGTATACTTACATGTTTCCTGCTTATTGCAGTACAATGTCTTTTTTTTTAGCTTAATAGATCTTTTTTTAATCATAACTGCTACCTATCTTATTTTTATTATTTTGTTACTTTCTATTATTTATTAACATGTTAACCTTAGTAATATTTTGCACTGTGGGGCATAATTCTTACTGATCATCAAGTAAAATGCATGAAATAGCAGAGATCACAGTGCTGCCGGTTGAATCAAGGCAAAACATGTCACAATTCTGCAGAAACAGCACGTACCTGGAAGATTTGCCAGCCCCAATCCTGATATGTCTGATTTCCTGTCAGTTGATACATGTACCACAAACTCTCAACAAACTCAGGTCTCAGCAGATTGTGTGCATCGTTTGTCTTCACATACATGTCTCCAGTGCTGCCATCCTGTCAACATATACAAAATAAGTTGTAAGGATTGTGAAATATGCTACAAATTAAAAAAGGTCATAAAACAAGCTGACAGTGTGGGATAACATTCTTAATATGGAAAAATAAAGACCCAGTAATGAACTTTGCAATTCCACTAGTCAATAATTTGATAAAGAAGTTCATAGTTGCACCACCAGAGAGAAGAGGGCAGATAACAACAGTAAATGATAATTGGACCACTGAGGTTGAAAATGGAAGCAACAGCCTTCGAAACTAAACCCTCAATAATATAAAAATATAAGCGATGGACTGTTAAAAACCGACAACAAATAGTTTTTTTCAATTAATTTGGATGTCACTGTTACAAAATTTCTCCAAACATGCATAAGTAAAGTAAGTTAGTATTCACTGATTCTCACACAAATTTAATAAATACTGTAATTCTAATATAAAAATTATTTGTGGTTGGTTTATTGACACTCGTCACTTACTTTTTCATATATTTATGAGAGACTAGTTTCAAAGGCCCTGGCCTCCATTTTCAATCTCTTCCCAACTGGCATTTGTTGTTATCTGCTCTCTCTGGTGGTGGAACTATGAACTTTTTTGTCAAATTATCTGCTGGCGGGATTTCAAAGTTCATTACGCGATCCTTATTTTTCCAGATGAATATGTTCTCCCATGTTGTCAATCTATTTTGGTTTATCACTCCTTTTAATAATTTTGGATTTGGATCAATGTCATGGTTTTCATTCCAAAAATGAAATGCTACTGCTGACTTGTCTTCTTGTTTCAATCTGATGTTTCTAAAGTGTTCTTTGACTCTGGTTTTTAAATTTCTTTTTGTTTGACCTATGTAGCATTTTTCACAATTCTTGCAATTTATTTGGTATATTCCAGATTTGTTACCTGAAGGAATTTCATCTTTTGTTTTTGAATTTAGTAATTTTAAAATTGAGTATCTATTAGTAGGTGCCAAGATGATATTTTGTTCCTTGAATATCTTTTGAAATTTATTAAATGTTTTTGGATGATATGTGAATGAACTGAATATGCTGTTGCTTTCTTTTTCTTTAATAAATGTGGTTGCTTCCTTAATGGTTTTCTTTAGTTTAGATTTTCTAATTTTCTTCAACACCAAACTTTTGTTGTATCCGTTTTCTTCTGCTATGTGTATTATTGCTTTTTGTTCCTTGAAATATTCTTCTTTTTCCATGGGTATGTTGACTAGTCTGTGTGTAAGGCTGTTTATTATTGCATGTTTATGTGTAATTGGGTTGTGGCTATTATTTTTTATATAATTTTCTGAATGTGTTGGCTTCCTGTAAATTCCAAATTTTATTTTTGTATCATTCCTGATGATATTTAGATCCAAGAAAGGTAGTTGTCCATTGATTTCCTTTTCTATTGTAAATTTGATAGTCCTTTCTTGCAGATTGAGTAATTTTAATGCATCATCCAAATGTTTACCTGGTACAATTGCAAAGATGTCGTCAACATATCTATACCAAACCTTGAAGATCAATGGGAAGGACTTTTTAATTTGTGTTTCAAATGCACTCATAAATAAGTTAGCCAAAAAAGGTGAAAGTGGATTGCCCATTGATAATCCTGATTTCTGCTTGTAGTGTTTTCCATTAAAGCTAAAGAAGTTTTGTTCAATGCATATTTTTGTTAGAGAAATATATTCTTCTGCTTCTATTGCTTCCATATCAATTGTAGCTAGCCATTTTTTTAACACAGTCTGCAATTTTTCTGTTGGTATGCTTGGAAATAAAGATGTGACATCAAATGAAACCAGTCTGTCATTTTTGTCCAAATTTATATCTTTGATTTTTTCTACTAAATCTAAAGAGTTTCTTAAATTTGCACTTTCAAATTTTGGAAAACTATTAAATTTACTTAGTAACCATTTGGCAAAATTATATGTGGGGGCATTTATGCTACTAGTAATAGGTCTCATGCCTTTCCCTGTTTTATGAATTTTTGGCAGCCCATATACTCTTGGTAATGTTGGATTATCTACTTTAATTTTGTGCAATTCTTTTTTGTTGATTATTTTGCTCTCTTTTAGCGTTTTATTTGTGGTTTCAATGCAGTACTTTAATGGATTAGTTTCTACTTTTTGGTAATTACTGTCTTCTAACAAATCTTCCATCCTCTTTGTGTATTCTTCTTTTTCCAGAATTACTAGTTTATTTCCCTTGTCTGCTTTAGTATAAATAACCGGCTTCTTTTTAAGAGCTTTTATGATTTGGTTACTAAAATTCTTTTTCTTTTCATTTTTAATCTCTTCTACTATTTTGGAGCATTTGTTTTTTACTGTGTTTTTACTTTCTTCATTAAGTGTTTGTGTAGCAATTTGGATGTCAGCAATGTAATCTTCAATTTGGTTGGAATAATCTACACATGTCTTTAAACCTAGATTCAGCATATTCAGTTCTGTTTTTGTAAAATTTTGGTTTGATAGGTTTACCACATTGTTTAGCTGATCTTTTAGGTTATGTTTGTCTTTTTGATTTATCTTTTTAAAAGTGCCTGCTTTCTGGCATAAATTTTTTAATTTATTCAATTTGTAATTCTACTCAATTTTTCTGCTAGCTACTGAATTTGTTTTTCTTACTTTTTGACTGTCTTCTCCATCCTTTGTTGCTAAACTGTGACTGTCTATATTGTTACCCAAGCGGCAAACTCACGATGCCGATCAATAAATGAAGGCCGGTGGAGGGAGGGGAGACCGCAGGAGTTGCTGAGTCTTCGTTTCCCCCTCCTCCTGCTGCCCGAAGGAGGGCAAAGCTTCGAGAATGTTTTCCCCCTCCATAAAAGGAAATCTCGAGAAACTTCGGGCCGGCGATCAATACTGGAGGCGACAGTCAGTTGTGTTGAGTGATTCGTGGCGAGCAGGAGTGTAAAGCGCGTCGAGTGTACGTGGAAAGACGAACTGGCTTAGTTGTAATTGTGTACATTACGAAATTGTAATTGTGACATTGGAATAAGGTGGAAATAAAGAACATTTTTGAGTGGTGTAATTGAACTTTTTAATTTTACGAACCCACAAAGTCACAATATACACAGTTGTTACACTCATCATGCACTTTCAATAATTAACATCAAATACAAGTATCATACTGACACCAAGCGAGATGGCTCAGGTGGTTTTATCTGTGGTCTGCAATCGGGAGGTCATGTTCAATTCCTGTGACCGACCTATTTGACCCATGGGTTTAGGAGTTTTCCCAGGTTGCCAGGTGAATGCTGGGTAGGTTAATTCCATCCCCCAAATTTCCTGCCTCTTCATTTCATATCATCTCTCATCTGGTGGTCTCCTTCAGGGTAGTAGTGTCGGCAGGAGTCTTGGTAAAACTTCCTCCTCCAGTAGGACGGTCTCTGGTCTTTGGACCAGCCTAGTGGGGCATTTCATTACCATGGTGGGTTGGCCTGTCGGGGAGCTTCCAACTGGGCAATTGTAGGGACCCTACCCTCTGCACTGTCGTGGCTCCTTGGAACGGCCACCCTGTCTCCTCTTGCCTCATCCTTCCTCCTGGGTATGCCCCACTTAGGGCGTATGATAGATCAAGACTGGTCGCAGTGCCAAGTCCCTCCGTACGACTCTATCCTATCATACTGAAAGTCATGAGCACTTCATTACTAAAATTAAATTCCAACAAAGTAATATACTGACTGTACGATCAATGCCATATTGTAACATCATTAGCTTCCATTACTTAACCACAGGCAGTATTTTCAAAACATTGACTCTGCATGCTGTTACCAAGGTATTTATCTGGTTATGCCAGTGAATGTTTCAGTTCTAATTCTATCTTTCAAAATGACTGTTGTTCCTCAAACCAAAGTCAAAATATGGCACATTGTTATGCTTTGTTCTGGATCCTCAAGTTCCTGCGTAACAAATGCACCTATATATGTATTGATGCTCAGATATTAACAAAGCCATTCTCCTTCTTGCCTCACAATATTTTGAGGTCAAGTCTGAATAGTTTTTAAGTTATCGAGATTTAACTGTATTGGAACACCACAGTGAAGCGAAAAATTATTAATTTTTAGATGAGTCGTATTTATTACACATCTGCTTCACTTTCGTACCTATTTTGAGGACATGTTTCGCAAATCATCGTTTGCATCTTCGGCTCTTATGCGACTAAAAACAATAAATAAACAACCAGGAAAACATTTGAAACAATTTCAGATAATTAAATCTTTAAGGAAAAAGGATGTAATCTTCTCAAGGGCTGATAAAGGGAACAAAATAGTAATCTTAGATACAGCTACATACAAAGAAAAAATGTTAGAGTTACTACAACAAAAAGAATTCCAGGAAATAGATTCTAATCCACTCAACCGATGCATAAAAGATGTACAAAAAACCATCATTAATAGTAAAATTTTAACAACTGCAGAACAAAAACTATCAAACCTGACAACCCTACCCTTGCAAGACTATATGGTTTGCCTAAAATACACAAACCCAACATACCCATGAGACCCATTGTAAATAATATAAACACTCCTACTTACCTTCTGGCAAAATGGCTGTGCAAAAAATTTCAGTCCTTTCCACAATTCCATACTCTGAGCATAAAAAACTCTTTAGACCTGGTAGAAAAAATTCAAAATCTTAAACTAAAACCTCATGACACTTTAGTATCCTTTGATGTCCGCTCCCTCTTCCCTAGCATTCCATTAGACAAACTTTTGATTCAACTGAAAAAATGGCTAAATTCTATAAACCTAGATGCCAATGCAATAGAAGAATATTTGGCAATGACTGAAATATGTATACATCAAAATTATTTTGTCTTCGATGGAAAATATTATAAACAAATTTCAGGACTAGCTATGGGAAGCCCGCTATCACCATTTTTGGCCAATCTATACATGAGCTTTTTCGAAACACATATAACTAAAGCCTTCCCTCATATTTTTAAAACTTGGTACAGATACGTAGACAACATCTTTGCAATAGTGTCCTACAAACAAATAGATGATGCTTTGAAACTACTCAACCTGCAAGAACCCAGCATACAATTCACAGTAGAAACTGAAGAGGACTGTACTCTGCCTTTTTTGGACCTTAAAATCAAAAAAAGCAATGAAAAACTAGAATTTGGTATCCATAGAAAAGCAACACACACAGATAATTACATCAAAGCAAATAGTTTCAACCCAATTCCACACAAACATGCAACCATCAACAGTCTCACACACAGATTAGTAAATCTACCTCTCAGCCAGCAAGAATATCAAAACGAATACCATCAAATCTTAAAAACTGCAATTAAAAATGTTAATGGAAAAAACCTTGTAGATAAAAAACTAAAATCATTCAAACTTCAAAAGAGATTAAAACAGATCACAGCTCTCACACCAATAAAACAAGAAATTAGATTTGCTAAATGTACTTACCACTGGGCCACAAAAAAGTTCCAAAAAATATTCAAGAAATACAATATAACATTGGCACCAAAAAACAATTACAACATTAAAAACCTACTTAATAGTAATAATACTGATAAGATAAAACCAGAGGAAAAGTCAGGCATTTACAAGATTAAGTGTAAAGACTGTGAAAAAATTTACATAGGGAGGACAAAAAGAAACATAGGCACTAGAAAGAAAGAACACTTCAGGCACTTAAGATACAAAAATATTGATAAGTCCGCAATAGCAGCTCATTTCTGGTCTGAAAATCATGAAATTGAAGATAGCACAGAATTACTAAAATACGTACAAAAACATAGTGAATTCGTCATATGGGAGAGAATATACATAGAAAAACATAAAAACCAACTAATGAACTTTGAAATCCTGCCAGAAGAGAATCCCACATTTAAGTTCATCACTAAATCAACAGATGGCAGCAGCAACCCCAGAATTACCCACACCACTGGATCAAGCTTTAGTCGCATAAGAGCCGAAGATGCAAACGATGATTTGCAAAACATGTCCTCAAAATAGCTACGAAAGTGAAGCAGATGTGTAATAAATACGACTCATCTAAAAATTAATAGTTTTTAAGTTGTTCACACATAGATGTTCCATGTTCATGTCCTCTTCCTTGTTACATAACAGACAATTTGGAGATGATCTGCAGATGTTTGCTGAGACAGTCATGTCTAGTAGTAAGTGTGAACATGGCAACAGCGGTTTTTTTAAGGTAGTTCACGAATTAGTTTTAAGTTTTTTTAAAGAACTTTTCTCCTTTGGAATTTATACTGGTCGCAAATCTAGAAAGTGATTGACATTTCGTACAGAAGAGAGGCAACGTTGCCGCTTATTGCTGCCATGTGGAGAGCGCGATAGGATTGTGTGTGCGAAGGTGATTCAGTTGCAACTACAATGGGTATTTATTATTATTATTATTTATAATACTGTACACAAAAACAATAGAAAAGTCGTGGATCTACATGCAAACGCTAGAACATGCAAGAACATTTCAATGAAAAGATCATCGTAACAAAAGAGGCATACCTGTAACATTTTGATGCCTGCTGAAGTGGGGAAATGCCGCCTACATACTTTTTTCTGGGAGTTTCTAATTTAGTTTCGATGCCTGACTTTCTTCTTTAAAATACTTTTCTTTCCCAATCTTAACCATAGTGTTCTTACTGATACCCACAGCACGTGAAGTCCTATCAAGCACCTTAGAGAATGGAATAATAGGCTCCCATTTCAATTTCCCCTCTTCAAAATATTCTCTCACAGAGCATACTATTTCCCGTGCCTAGCCTTTAATTGAAATACCTTTACCAAATGTAGTTTTATTTGGTTCCCGAGATGTGTTCAGGTTTTCGCTTGTCACTATTTTAGACATAATTAAACATTCATTAAAACACAATTGCAAATGATCACAACCATGCACAGATACACGAACTCACACACATGTAAACCAAAGCAAACTGCTACAAATAAAATGCAAAGGAACTTGCAGTACAGGATCTCTGACTGTTGTATATAAAATTAGAACAGCTACATATACATGAAGGTTTTCTGTTTATGTAGCATTATCGGCAGAGAAACAAACATCAAGGTATTATGATTACTGCAACGTTTGCGTAACTCACTCACCCGCACATCATGCTAAGCGCGTGTTAGAATATCGGCAACCAAAGTTTAGCATCTAACATTGTCATAGAAACTTCTCGACTCTAATTGGTCCCTCTAATGGTAACTATGACAACCGTTATGACATACTCATCCCATCCCAATTATTTAAAGCATTGTTCCATGTGCTTATTGGCTGTCAATCACATTCTATTATTAATTTATAGATGAGTCGTATTTATTACACATCTGCTTCACTTACGTACCTATTTTGAGGACATGTTTCGCAAATCATCGTTTGCATCTTCAGCTCTTATGCGACTAAAGCTTGATCCAGTGGTGTGGGTAATTCTGGAGTTGCTGCTGCCATCTGTTGATTTAGTGATGAACTTAAATGTGGGATTCTCTTCTGGCAGGATTTCAAAGTTCATTAATTGGTTTTTATGTTTTTCTATGTATATTCTCTCCCATATGACGAGTTCACTATGTTTTTGTACGTATTTTAGTAATTCTGTGCTATCTTCAATTTCATGATTTTCAGACCAGAAATGAGCTGCTATTGCGGACTTATCAATATTTTTGTATCTTAAGTGCCTGAAGTGTTCTTTCTTTCTAGTGCCTATGTTTCTTTTTGTCCTCCCTATGTAAATTTTTTCACAGTCTTTACACTTAATCTTGTAAATGCCTGACTTTTCCTCTGGTTTTATCTTATCAGTATTATTACTGTTAAGTAGGTTTTTAATGTTGTAATTGTTTCTTGGTGCCAATGTTATATTGTATTTCTTGAATATTTTTTGGAACTTTTTTGTGGCCCAGTGGTAAGTACATTTAGCAAATCTAGTTTCTTGTTTTATTGGTGTGAGAGCTGTGATCTGTTTTAATCTCTTTTGAAGTTTGAATGATTTTAGTTTTTTATCTACAAGGTTTTTTCCATTAACATTTTTAATTGCAGTTTTTAAGATTTGATGATATTCTTTTTGATATTCTTGCAGGCTGAGGGGTAGATTTACTAATCTGTGTGTGAGACTGTTGATGGTGGCATGTTTGTGTGGAAATGGGTTGAAACTATTTGCTTTGATGTAATTATCTGTGTGTGTTGCTTTTCTATGGATACCAAATTCTAGTTTTTCATTGCTTTTTTTGATTTTAAGGTCCAAAAAAGGCAGAGTACAGTCCTCTTCAGTTTCTACTGTGAATTGTATGCTGGGTTCTTGCAGGTTGAGTAGTTTCAAAGCATCATCTATTTGTTTGTAGGACACTATTGCAAAGATGTTGTCTACGTATCTGTACCAAGTTTTAAAAATATGAGGGAAGGCTTTAGTTATATGTGTTTCGAAAAAGCTCATGTATAAATTGGCCAAAAATGGTGATAGCGGGCTTCCCATAGCTAGTCCTGAAATTTGTTTATAATATTTTCCATCGAAAACAAAATAATTTTGATGTATACATGTTTCAGTCATTGCCAAATATTCTTCTATTGCATTGGCATCCAGGTTAATAGAATTTAGCCATTTCTTCAGTTGAATAAAAAGTTTGTCTAATGGAATGCTAGGGAAGAGGGAGCGGACATCAAAGGATACTAAAGTGTCATGAGGGTTTAGTTTAAGAATTTGAATTTTTTCTACCATGTATAAAGAGTTTTTTATGCTCAGAGTATGGAATTGTGGAAAGGACTGAAATTTAATTTATACAACAACACTGTTTTCAACACTTCCATGAAAGGATTCCCACATTTAAGTTCATCACTAAATCAACAGATGGCAGCAGCAACTCCAGAATTACCCACACCACTGGATCAAGCTTTAGTCGCATAAGAGCTGAAGATGCAAACGATGATTTGCGAAAACATGTCCTCAAAATAGGTACATAAGTGAAGCAGATGTGTAATAAATACGACTCATCTATAAATTAATAATTATTTCGCTTCACTGTGGAGTTCCAATACAGTTAAATCTTGATAAATCACATTCTAGTTTGGTGACCCGTATAATACTTTTTCTTCTTGATGATATTTTCACTAATTCTAGTGGTACTTTTGGTTGTATCTTATTTTGAATTTTGGTTCCCTTTTCTGCTAGGATGTCTGTTACTCAGTCCACAGTGTGCAGGAATACACTGGAAGACTATATTCTTACTTAAATTTTGTATTTGTTTAATCAAACAATGAACTTCTCTTATTTTTTCTGTTTTTGGATTCTGAGTTAAAGCTATTGCTTGGATCGCCATTCTAGAATCTGATAAAATAACAATGTGTTTACCTTTTGTAGCCAAACAAACATATATTGTAGAGAAGTGTAGATGTATCAATTTCTCCATCAAAGTTTGTAGTGTTTTTTCCCACATTTTTGTAAAAGGAGAAAAATTAACATGTTTTACTTTTATTATCATTTACAAATGAGACATCTGTATATATACGTGTCCATTCTTCAGGGTATTTGGTTTGTAATGTTTCTAATGCTGGCTTGTTGTTTGTTTCTTCAAGATTTCTAAATTATATTCTATATCAAAGTTTTCTATTGGATTAATGGGCTGTAAATAGATTTTCTTTTGCAATAGATATGTGTAGTAAATAAAACAGTAGAAAGAAGTACTAGAATCACCTGTATATTGAAGTATGTTATCTCTGGAGCAAGGAAAGTTGGTTGTTGACAATACATCTGGTAACATGTGTACAATAGTTCCTCAGCGAGACGCATGTGGTCTTGTGGCAAACCATTGTGCACTCCGAGAGCTAATGTGCCAGGCAAGTAACATGTCAAGTGATCCTAAAACATACAAACACATCCATCAAAACTATCTCCACTCATATCTTTTAACAAAACAACTCATGTGTTGTACATACCATTTTAGGTTTAAAATCTCTGTCCCCAGCGAGAAGTTCACCAACAAACATATATCTGTTCTGCGCAGTTCTTCGGGTCAGGAGTTTCTTAACTGCAGCAATTGCTTCCAAGTAGTCATTACGTAAACTGCAAACAGACAAATAGCTTCTCTCACAAAAGTGTTACTTTAACAAAACATTACAGCCATATATGTATTGAGTCCTATGAAACAATCCATAAATGGTACTGGAGTAGAATAGAATCTTTGTTATCACATAACATTTACATTGTGAGCTTAAGCTGGTAAACTGGTGAATCATCAAGTTATGTATAAATCAAGAGTTAAACTAAAAGAGAAAACTAATTGTAATGTGCACATAGTATAAAGGTTTTATCCATACAATGTTAATAATCTGTCAATTACAATATAATGTTTAATACTGCATCTTCCATGAATTCTTGTATGGAGTTATATGTTTTATCTAATAACAATTCTCTTACAATTTTATGAAATAAGAAGTTAACAGATAAAGATCCCTTAATAATGGGAAAATTATTATTTAATAAACTACCAAATTCACAAAAAAAAAAAAAAAAAAAAAAAAAAAAAAAAGTCAATTATTTAAAAATGAACTAAAGTTTCTAATACAAAAATGCTTGTATAGACTGGACGAATTGTAATTAAATGTATATAAATGTTTATTTTGACGTATCCAACAACATGTAAATGTTATTATGGATGAAAATAAATTATTAATATTATTTTAAATTGTATCAATAAAGTAAAACATTTTCTACATCTCCTGCAAAGAGAAAGCTTCAGAATTTTAAATCCTACACAAAATTAAGGGATAGTGAACAGAAGGTATCTTGGTTCACATTTCCCTGCAGATCTAAGTACGCTGTGCAGTTAAAACATATAGTGGATTCTATACTGCAGAGCTGGAAACAAAGGAACAAAAACGATGTTGTCTGACCAGGTGCATTGTGTGCTTCTTTTACCTTCTTTTTCATTATTGCAAAAGGCAATAATGTGGTTTTGAATAGCAACGTTATGAAATACAGAAATAGAGTCTTTATTAAAACCATTAATTAAAGCAGTATTAATAATGTGTTTATATTCTTTATTAAATTCCTCTTTAATCAGGGGTATATTTGTTAACCTATAAATCAATTTGATAAATATAACTATAAATTAATAAAATATTTATTAAAATATTTATTTAAAATATTTATTAATATACATATAAATTAATTTGATTTACTACATGTGCATGATAAGAAGAGCGATCGGGCTCCAAGTCCTCATTCGATAAGTTTTGTTTCACTCTGTAAACATAGATGACAATTTTGACGTTTGAAATGCGCTATACACTGACATCTAGTGGCTAATATGCTAAGCTTTATCATATCCGCCATGTTACATTTTGATCAATTTCGAGGTTAATTAGCAAACCAGTTTACAACAATTGTATGTTATAATTAGAATTTTAGTTTGTCCTTGGCAACATATACATGTTATGAGACACGTCAAAATGTATAAATACAATATATACATAAAGTCAAATTGATTACATACAATATACACAGTAAGCAGCTTTTCTATGGTTTCATGTGGTATTTGCATAGACTAATTTACTACAAGAAATGTCATAACATGAATATTACAGGTTTGTGAATGTACAATGCTCCCAGTGCTCATTTTCATGGTTATGGTTCTAAAAATTCATTAACTGTATAAAAACAGTGTGCATGAAAAAATTTCTTAACTTTATTCTTAAAGTGTTTTAATGATGCAGCTTGTTTAAATGAATTTGGAAGTTTATTATATAACATTATCCCTTTGTAGTTAAAGCTTCCTTCATAAAGACTGATTTGGTGCGCTCGAATTGCCAGTTTATCCTTGTTACGAGTATGGTGGTAATGTACATCAGCATTTACTTGAAAATGATTTATATTTGTATGAACATTTATGGATGTTATGGCTCTCGAAAGGGGACTCATAAATCAAACTCTATTTCCGTATAACTGTGATCTGAATGCAATTGATCTGGCGTGAGCAAAACTAAGGAATGTTTTCAGAGGATATGTGATATGTGATATCTTCGCTTATCTTACATGCTATTTTGGTGAACTGTGTTTTTTTAAGGTTGATCACACTACAGAAACAAAACTCAGAAACAACACTCTCACTTCTTCCCCTCTACCCACACCACACCGTAAATCCAGCGCTTAACTTAACTGCGCGTACTGTATAGGTTAATAAATATACTCCTGAATAAAGAGGAATTTAATAAAGAATATAAGCATATTATTAATACTCCTTTAATTAATGGTTTTAATAAAGACTTTATACATAAAATTGAAAAATTTAATTATCAAAAAACTGTTAATGATATTTCTACCCTTAAAGAAATAAAAGAGAATTATAATTTTAAAAAATTTACTTACCATACTTGGGTTAATAAACATTTTCAAAATTTTTTTTAAAGAGTTTGTTATAACTCTAGATCCTCAACATAAATATAGTATTAAAAATTTACTACATTTCTCTAAAAAGATAAAATTCCTAATAATAAAAGATCTGGTATTTATAAATTTAATTGCTTAGATTGTGATCAGGTTGAAGCTGATTTTTCATATAATTCAAGAAATTCGTTAAAATTTCCATATACGGAGATGTAATGCAAACATGGACCTCTGAAATTAATGAAAAGGTTAAACCAAGATGGCTTTGTTTGTGACGCAACAGATTGCCTAGTTTTATTATCATTCCAAGTTATGGAACTGCCCAGAAATTCAAACTTTGACGTCAAGCCAATCAAATTCAAGTTTTGGTCCCTTAGCAACTAGACATGGTAGAATGAAGCAATCCGAGTTCAGTAAGAAAAATTTAATTTTATTTTATCTTCACTTGTAAAAGGTCTCATTCCTTAAGGTTCTTTTGATATAGTCGGACGTATCATAGCTATCGTCTCGCACACAGACACCATTAAACACCAAGAGGATTGCTAGGTTCCGGCAAGATATAAAAGTAATTTTATCTACGGATTAGCGATCAGTTAAAAGGCTTGTCGAGTACGCGTCAAAAAAGAGAATACTTAAATGATGAACGGCACGCTGTTGTGTTCACTTCGCCTTTAAAATCAGGAAAGATGTTTGTAAATCATGTTTTAAAACATCGGTTGTGTAATAATTCATTGAGAAAATAAATTCTCAAAAAATGAACTAGTGTTTTAAAATCAATTTTGTTGCCACCATCCACCATTCCGTTGCTGGCGCGGTACCACTGCCTGAAATTACACAGTTCATTGCTCATCGACGGAGCTGCCGGCAAAAACTCCAGAACTACCCAAAAACTCCAGAATTACCCACACCACTGGATCAAGCTTTAGTTGCATAAGAGCCGAAGATGCAAACGATGATTTGCAAAACATGTCCTCAAAATAGGTCCGTAAGTGAAGCAGATGTGTAAATACGATTTATCTATAAATTAATAATAAAGGATTTATTTAAAAACATCCTCCTCCTGGAAAGACCATTACAGAACCATTCATATAATATATATACTGATGCAAGTATTCATGCTTATGCAGCTGTATTAACACAGACTGACCATGAAGGGAATAGTCATGTGATTGCCACTGCTTCGAGAGCCTTGAGTAAGGTAGAATCGAATGCATGCATCACAGAATTGGAAATTGGCGCTATTTACTTTAATACAAAAGTGAATCGAGAAGATATTGACACATTGCTTCACTCACACTGTTTATTCACAGGACATGTTTCAAGAGCTCTTGCTCCTATCATCAGCTGATACTCGACTAGTGCAAGTTGTAGTGGTTTCCTCTTTCTCCGTATTGTCAATAGATGGCATGATGTACTTGTCAAAGATGTCCGGTGGTGGAGTTTCAAAATTCATGACTCTATGACGATTTTTGTTGATGAAGATTTTTTCCCATACGGAAAGGTCTATGGGGTGATTAACATATTTTATTAGAGATGTTTCCAAGTTGATGTCATGTCTAGTATTCAAAAAATGAAAAGCCACTGCTGATTTTTCTGTTTCACCATTTTTAATGTTTCTTAGATGTTCTTTAGTTCTGATGTTAATATTTCTTTTTGTTTTTCCTATATAAATTTTAGGGCAAGTTTCACATTTGATCTCATAGATTCCTGGTTTTTCTTTGGTAGTGATTGAATTTTTGGGAGGGCCTTTTAACAAATTTCTGATATTAAACCTATTTTGAGGTGCAAGAGTTATGTTGTGTTTTGAGAAGATTTTTTGGAATTTGTTATAGGCTGATGGGTGGAGGTGAATTTTTTAAAAATTTTTTTCTCTTTTTCTCCTGTAGGTTCTAGGGTGGTGGTTTCTTTTATTTTCTTAGCTTTGTTGAGTCTGTTAACTGTTTTGTCTACTAAATTTGGGTTGAAACCGTTGGATATAGCTACTTTTTTTATGTGTAGGTATTCTTCTTGATAATCTTCTCTGTTTAGTGGAAAGTTGATCATCCGAAAGATTAAACTGTTGAAAATGGCATGTTGGTGTTGTTTTGGGTTGAAACTGCTGTTCTTGATGTAATTATCTGTGTGTGTCGGTTTCCTGTAAATACCAAAGGTGAGTTTGTTGTTCATTTTTTTGATCTTGATGTCCAAAAAGGGGAGCACACCATCCTCTTCTGTTTCCAATGTAAATTTTATAGCTGGATTTTGTATATTCAAAAGTTTAAGACTATCTTGTATGAGTTTTTTAGGTACTATTGCAAAAATGTCGTCAACATAGCGATACCACACTTTGAAATAATCTGGATAAGTTTTTGTGATATGTGTTTCAAAAGCACTCATAAATAAATCTGCCAAGAAGGGAGACAATGGGTTGCCCATAGCTAGGCCTGTTTTTTGTTTATAGATCTGTCCATTACAGCTGAAAAAATTTTGATTGATACAAATTTCTGTAAGTTGTGAAAGTTCTTCTATTTCTTCAGATGTTATTTGTAATGATTCCAGACATTTTTTGAGAAGTGGAATAAGCTCATTGGTAGGTATACTTGGATATAAAGAAATGACGTCAAAGGAAACTAAAGCATCTGTAGAGTTGATCTTTGTATCCTTCAGGAGATTTAACAATTCAAACGAGTTTTTGATACGAGTTTGAGCAATTTACTTTGCTTTACAAAAGTTTCGTCAATATGATAATAACACTAAAATTACAATATATAGTGACCACATAAGTTTGTCATTTATAAAGAAATGCAAACTGACTAGTTCCAAGATATCTCGATACATACACGAGATTACTTCGTACGATATCGAGATATGTCATATACCAGGGAAAGAAAATATTTTCAGTGACCTGTTATCCCGACAGAAGATTGGAGCTCCGTAGTAGTGGAAGAAGAGGAAGGTTCATTTAGTCACCAAACTGTTGAGGATGAGATCGAATGATCTTGAAAACGTTTCAATTATACAACAACAAGTAAGTGAAGTTTGAGTGTAAAAATAGTGACTCATAAATCAATCTTAAAAATAAGAAGATTGGAGATGAAATCCCTGAGATGCTCTCCCACCCACATCATGAGGTTAAAATATATAAACTAGAATTCAATTGGAACAAGAATTTGGAAAAGAAGTCCAAGAATATTGCAGAAATTCAAAGCAATGATGTCCCATTAGGTCCATTGTTATGAGCAGTACCTGAAATAGAGAATAAAACGAATAATACAATAGCTAAGAAAGATGGAGTATTGTACAAGCTCCATGGAGGTGTGCCAAAAAATGAAAAGTAATGGTGCCCAAAATCCTCGAAGAGGAAGTAATATCATTTCATGAAAACTTGGCACATCCGGGAAGTGAAAAAACCTCCTTAGCTATCCAAAATAGGTTTTTTTTTTTTTTTGTGGAATTTACATCCGCCCCAACGTTAAGTTATATCGGACGGCAAATGAATTGGGTGAAATAGTGCTCAAATGAGTCCAGGGTCCATGGAGCTTAGAGTTACCCGGCATTCGTCTTGAAGGATAAGGGAAAACCCCAGAAAAACCTTATCCAGGTAGCTCACCCTGACCGAGATTCGAACTCGGGACCTCTTGAATGTGAGGCAGACATGCTACCATTTACGCTACCGAGGCGGGCAAGATAGGGTATATATCCAACATTTGAGCAGGAAAGTACGTAAATTAATATCCTACTGTGCCCTATGTCAGAAAGCTAAACCTCTTAATGTAAAATACGATTACGAGCCACAGGAAATCGTAAGAGAAAATAAAAATGAGCTCATAGCAATTGATGCTCATTGAGAAATGCCCACCAGTCAATATAACTATAAGTATATTTTTGTAATGCTCGATGTATTCACAAAATTTGTGAAAATTTATCCTGTGAAAAATATCAAGAGCAGAACCTGTGTGTTACAGATAACAAATGATTGGATTCCAAAATTTGGAAAAATCAAGTCCATTATATCAGACAATGCTACCGTGCATCGGAGTAAATTATTTACTTCAGTGCTCCGAAGCCAAAACATAAAATTGTACAATTCTTCTGTGTATTTCCATCAAGGAAATCCTTGTGAACGAATACTGAGAGATATTGGGTTCTACTTTTGTATCTTGTGCCATTCCCACCACCAACAATGGTTTAAATTTTGCGAAATTATATAAAATGTAATTAATCACACTCCTAACACAACTAAATTCACACCATATGAATTAATGACAGGCCGTCCACCCAAACTCATGGCGATAAAAATTCCTACTACTGTCGAACCATCAAATGAACATCTTTCAGAAGAAGAAAAAATGGCACTTGCTTATCAAAGGTTAGTAGATAAAGTGGAAAAGAGAAGACAGAATCTGATTCTGGAAGGAAAGTATATTGGAGGATGAATTTAATCTATAAAGGACCTTATAAAATTGTGGATAAATTTGGGGAACATACATATGAAATAACTTCGTTAGATGGAAAAACAATCGGGAGATATTACAAATCTTTATTAAAGCCATTTAAGAGACCAGACACACACCCAAATTAAATGACACTGCAAAAAAAAAAAAAAAAAAAAAAAAAAAAAAAAAAAAAAAAATTTACAAAATAAATAGTAATACAGTTACACTACATTACAACTGAAATCTGAATTATTAGATCACTACATTAAAAAAAAAAAACAATTGTTTGTGTACAATGTTAAAACTTGTTCTCATATTTCACAACTTGTTTTAGTGTTATCTGTACATATGTTGTGTTCATTGTAACATTTTTAGTTAGTTTGAATGTAAATGTAAGTTAACAAAGTGTATGAAGAAATGTTGTTAATTAGGGGCAACATCCAGAATTTATGAACCAAAAAGAGATAAACATGTTATGAAGATGATTATCTCATAAATTCTGAATGGAGGCATTTTGAAGCTGATTTTTCATATAATTCAAGATATTCGTTAAAATTTCCATATACAGAGATGTAATGCAAACATGGCCCTCTGAAATTAATGAAAAGGTTAAACCAAGCTGGCTTTGTTTGTGATGCAACATATTGCCTAGGTTTATTATCATTCCAAGTTATGGAACTGCCCAGAAATTCAAACTTTGACATCAAGCCAATCAAATTGAACCAATCCGAGTTCAGTAAAAAAAATTTAATTTTATTTGATCTTCACTTGTAAAAGGCCTCATTCCATAAAGTTCTTTTGATATAGTCAGACGTATTATAGCTATCGTCTCGGACACAGACGCAATATTAAACATCAAGAGGATTGCTAGGTTCCGGCAAGATATAAAAGTAATTTTATCTACGCATTAGCGATCATTTAAAAGGCTCATCGAGTACGCGTCGAAAAAGAGAATACTTAAATGATGAATGGCACACTGTTGCGTTCACTTCGCCTTTAAAATCAGGAAAGATGTTTGTAAATCATGTTTTAAAACATCGGCTGTATAATAATTCATTGAGAAAATAAATTCTCAAAAAGTGAACCAGTGTTTTAAAATCAATTTTGTTGCCACCATCCACCATTTCGTTGCTGGCGCGGTACCACTGCCTGAGATTACACAGTTCATCGCTCATCGACGGAGCTGCCGGCAAATCATCAAGTCTACATCATCGCAGTAACAAGGAAGCTGAAGAGATCATCGATTCTCCATCCTGAGGAAGGTAAGTCACCTCACCGAGGGATTGTAATAAGAAAACGTATTACAAGGTTTATATTGGAAAGACAAAACGTAATTTAGAAACTAGAACGAAAGAACATTTTCATAACATTAAGTATAAACAAGAGTCGATGGCCGGCTGAGGATAGAGGCAAAGTCTCTGAAACATGTTCCAGAAAAATTTAAAAGTAAGTGCTGTTTAGTGTCATTAATCGACTCCCTTTAAATTTAATAAGTATAAACAAACTGATAAATTGGCCGTAGCAGATCATTTTTGGTCATTTAATCATGAAATAAATCCAGAAGTTAATTACTAAAACAATTAAATGATCCAATAGATTTAATGGTTCCGGAAAATATATTTATTTTAAAAAACAAACATTGAGTAATGAATTTTGAAATACTGGAAGTTAATTCTGTTGTTAAGTTCATTTCATTTTCAGATTTTGGTAGTACTGACAAAAACATAGTGACCTCTAGTGATCAGTGTTGACAACGAGGCTGTTTGAACTGATGATGTGGATAAGAATTCACAAAATTGCGATCCTCATCAATTAATAAAGAAAATTTACATCACTTTTTATAAGATAAATGAAGTTTTCTATTGCAAATTATTATATTTGTGTAATAACCACCATGATAGATATTAAAAGACTTTTAAGTCATATTTTATTAAAACATTTATTCAGGATTGGTATAGTGACATCTCCTTTCTGTACACTTCAAGATACGGATGTAAGCCACCTACTCCCCTACCCAACGTAACAATATAACCTCAAAATACTGGAGTGCACGAGAGTCAATGGCTTCACTGTCAACTGCTTGGCATTAGATACCAAATGCTTTATTAAAATTTCACTCATAACTATTTCAATCACCATGATATTTCCTGGAAGTCAACCTCCTTAGTACGAAATTATTAGTATGGAAAACTTGCACAAGACAAAAAACAAGGACTCCCACCATTGGGCAAACTATCATTACCACCAGGGATCTCCACCATCAAGAGAGTACGAGATGACTAGTCATTTGTCAGCTGAGGATGAGAGCGAACCTTCCCAAAACATGTTGTAGAGTTTCAGAAGTGAGGTACTGTATAAACATAACCAATGTTCACTTAATGGAACGTCTTCCTGTTTAAGAGAAGTATTTAAAAATTCAATCCAATAAGGAATATCTCTGAATTGTTCATTAAGGAAAAAAAAAAAAAAAAAAAAATGTATTTCACATAAACTGTGTGTTTTAATAAGATGTATATTTGTTGTGTAGTAATATTTTGAAGACATCAGAAGCTATTTCCAAAAAACTCAAAATATACATTTCATTTGTCATAAAAATATCTTACCCATACACTATTTCAATCAAAATCATTAGAGCCATTTTTAAGAAAATCAAAATGTTTGAAAAGTACTTGTTGTAAAGGATATTTTGGATCAGCACACTTTTTGAAAATGTTCATGTTGCTGAACTTGAATACAAAGTTCAATAATTTGAAAAGGTACATTGGAATTAGCATTGTGAAGTAATGTAAAAATTAGTTATACAATGATTCAACCGAGACACTCTGTACAGTACGCACAAGATAAGTTGAGCGCTGGATTTACAGTGTGGTGAGGGGGAGGGGAAGAAGCGAGAGCTAATGCTCTTTTGTTTCTGCACTGTGGTCAACCGTGAAAAACACAGTTCACCAAAATAGCGTGTAAGATAAGCGAAGATATCACAAGTAACGTTGCATCCTCTGAAAACATTCCTTAGTTGTGCTCACGCCAGCTCAATTGCATTCAGATCACAGTTATACGGAGATAGAAGAATGTGTCCCCTTTCGAGAGACATAACATCCACAAATGTTCATATAAATATAAATCATTTTCAAGTAAATGCTGATGTACATTACCACCACACTCCTATCAAGGATAAACTGGCAATTCGAGCACACCAAACGAGCCTTTATGAAGGAAGCTTTAACTACAAAGGGATAATGTTATATCATTAACTTCCAAATTCATTTAAACAAGCTTCATTATTAAAATACTGTCACCCTGGTGGTAGACTCGCGAAGCCGATAAAAAAATGATGGCCGATCGTTACCGGAAATGAGAGACAGTTGAATGTAGAGTTGAGAAAATAAACAGTTTGAGGGTCTAGCAATTTTGTAATGTCGAACAGTGTATTTCGAGGAGAATAAAATGTAGATTTTGTGTTTCGTAACCTCGTTTTATTATTTCACGAACCCACAAAGTCACTACTGGTGTCAGGAAGCGGGATAACAACATCACCGAACATTATGGCCATGGAATCGGCATTGGAAATGCTTTTGCAGAAGATGAACGAATTAACAGCGAAGTCGGAAGCGGCAAATAACAACTTGGCCGCGAAGATGAACGAGTTAACAACAAAAACAGAAGCGGCAAATAACAACCTGGCCGCGGAGTTGAAAGAAATAAAGACCGAATTGACCACAGAAATGAAGGCAGCGAACGACAGTCTAGCCACGGAAATGAAGGGGGCGAAGGAGGTCCTCGCCGCAAAATTTGAGGAACAGTTGGCCGGCGTGAGGGATGACGTGACGGAGCTGGGCAAGCGGATGGGCCAAGTGGACGAGCGCGTCGAGGACCTGGCGAACCGCTTCAATGACCTAGGGGAAAAGGCCGACAATAACACCAAGTCCCTGAACGCCATGGTTGAAGACGTCGAAGACCTCGCGAACCGCGTAAACAACCTGGAGGGAAAGGCCGACAGCAGCGTCAAGTCCCTGAACGCCATGGTGGAGGACGTCGTCGGCAGGAGACTGAAGGATTTGAAGGCTGACGCACCGGGACGCGACACAACATCTGCGCGCGTCAGACCGCCGAAATATGACGGCGCGTCAACATTCGAGGTCATCCGCCGCCAGTTCGACACAGTGGCCAAGCACAACAGATGGTCACCGGAGGAGGAGGCCACACAGTTAATAGCCAGCCTCCAGGGACGGGCCTCGAAAATCCTAAACGCGGTGCAGACGACGGCGGCGCCCAAGGACATCTGGGAGGCCCTGGAGAATCGCTTCGGGAACCACCGCTTAGCCGCAGCGTACCGCAGCCAGCTAAAGGCAAGGTCACAGCAGCCGGGGAAGACGCTGCAGGAGTTAGCCATAGCGATTGAGCAGCTAGCTAGCAAGGCCTTGGTTGACCTTCCACTGGAGTTCATATCCCGGGAAGCCGCCTACAACTTTGTCGACGGGGTACGGGACACGGAGATTCGTCAGCGCCTAATGCTCGGCGATTATAAAAACATCCACGAGGCGCTGACAGCGGCATTAAGGATGGAGGCGGCCAAGGTAGCATCTACCACGACGTCGAGAACCAGGAATGTCCGCTACGCCGGAGACAGAAGACCAGCTGAGGGACGCCGGCGAACACCTAGTGGCGTGTGTTGGGGGTGTGGACAGCCCGGACACCTGCGGAGAGACTGCCCACACCAGGAAGAGCAGCCGGAAAACGAGTAAGGGCCGTCGTGGAGAGGGGCACGTCGGCGCCATTACCACCATCCCCTCGAGTGACAATCCGCGCCGTCAGCCGGCGTATGGATTACAACCTCATCGCGGACGGCTGGGTAAGAGGAAAGCCGTGCCGCGTGCTGGTGGACACCGGGGCGGCCGTGACCATCATCAGACCTGACGTGGCGAAGGGTTTGCCGACGAGGAAGCCGAGCCGACCGTACGAGCTTGTGACAGCATCGGGCGACACCATGCCTGTGGAGAAGGAGGCTCTACTGGAGCTGAACTTGGGACGGAGTGCCATGCGTCTGTGGGTGTTCGTCGCGAAGGTGGCTGAGGAGGTGATTCTGGGACTGGATGCCCTCAGGAGCCACGAGGCGACGGTCGACGTCGGCAGGAAGGTCCTAAGGCTCAACGGGAAAGAGGTTATACTCCGTCAACCAGAAGAGCGCCTTGGAATTGGCAGGGTCGTCTTGAGCGAAGACGTGGTTGTCCCCGCGAGGAGCGAAGTGATAGTGACGGCGCGACCGGAAGGCCAGACAGCACGTTGGGTCCAGAGGCAGCAGGAGTACGACTTCACCTCGGAACATCGCAGAGGGAAGAGTCATGATAACGCGGACGCTATGTCCCGAAGATCCTGTCCAGAAGAGTGCGGCCAATGCACAAGAGTGGAGGGGAAGGAGCGTGCCGCAGCAGTTCGAGTAGTAACGGCAGTGCCTGCGGATGGCTGGGATAGCGCAGGCCTGAGGAGGGAGCAGCTGACGGACGCAGACTTGGGGCCACTCTTGAGGGATGTGGAGAACTTGGTGGACCACCTCCACGACATGCACGAGATGGCTCGCCAGAACATCCAGAAGGCGAGCGACCGCATGAAAACCCGATACGACAGGCAAGCCAACAGCCAAGGGTTCCAGCAAGGTGACCTGGTCTGGTTGTACCGCCCGACCCAGACCAAGGGACGCTGCCCGAAGCTTCAGCAGCCATGGCAAGGACCATACCGTGTGGTGAGGAGGATTAACGACGTGGTCTACCGCATCCAGAAGGTGCCCCGAGGAAAGATGTTGGTGGTACACCTGGATCGCCTGGCCCGCTACGAAGGCGCTGTTCGGGACGACCAGCCTTGAGGAGGGAGCAGTGTCACCCTGGTGGTAGACTCGCGAAGCCGATAAAAAAATGATGGCCGATCGTTACCGTAAATGAGAGACAGTTGAATATAGAGTTGAGAAAATAAACAGTTTGAGGGTCTAGCAATTTTGTAATGTCGAACAGTGTTATTTCGAGGAGAATAAAGTGTAGTTTTTGTGTTTCGTAACCTCGTTTTATTATTTCACGAACCCACAAAGTCACAATACTTTAAGAATAAGGTTAAGAAATTTTTGCATGCACACTATTTTTATACAGTTAATGAATTTTTAGAACTATAACCATGTAAATGAGCACTGGGAGCATAGTACATTCACAAACCTGTAATATTTATATTATGACATTTCTTGTAGTAAATTAGTCTATGCAAATACCACATGAAACCATAGAAAGGCTGCTTACTGTGTATATTGTATGTAATCAATTTGACTTTATGTATATACTGTATTTATACATTTTGACAGTCTCATAAAATATATTTTCTAGGACGAACTAAAATTCTAATTCTAACATAGGATTGTTGTAAACTGGTTAGCTAATTAACCTCAAAATTGATCAAAATGAAATATGGTGGATATTATAAAGCTTAGCGTATTAGCCAGTAGATGTCAGTGTCAGTGTTTCAAATTTCAAAGTTGTCATCTATGTTTACGGAGTTAAATGAAACTTACCGAATGAGGACTTGGAACCCGATTGCTCTTCTTATCGCATGTATACTGTACTTGACACACCATGAATTTTGTTTCAACGTGCTTTACCTCCACTTGAAGACATTACCAAGAAACCAGATTAAAAGAACGCTTTAGGAACATGAAGCAAAAAGAAACAGATAAATCTGTAGTGGCCGCACATTTCTGGGATAGAACAAAAACCCAACTACTAAAATCAGTTTACTTGAATCAAGAATTAAACATCTGAGAAAACATGTATAAAGAAATTTTTCTGGGATAGAACAAAAAGTCCAACTACTAAAAACAGTTTACTTGAATCAAGAATTAAACATCTGAGAAAACATATGTATAAAGAAATTTGAAATACATTTAATGAGTCAGCCCTTCAAGGTTGAAAATGGACGAAAGGGCTTCCAAAACTAGTCTCTCAATATAAAAAATGTATGTGACAAAGTGTCAAAAACCGACTATAAATAAGTTTTTTTCAATTTGAATTTAACGAATTTTGACATTCCATCAGAAGAAAATACTTTACTTAGCCTCACTGTAATGCCACCAGACGTCTTGTCTCTGGAGAACCATCATCAGCTCGAGCAACAAAGTTCTGGATAACGCTTTCAAGTCGAGGTGAAATGTTATGTGAAGTACAGAGTGTCTCAATGGACTTATTGTATATTTTTAATTACCAAGTTGGATATTTAACTGACTTTTTATTTATTGTTATTCTGTTCACGGATGCCATCATGCATAAACCTTTTTTCTAAAAATGGTTTATTCTCTTTTTGTTTGGATTCAAGATTTCTTGTAGTTACAGGAAATCTCAGGTGGAATAAAGTACTTCAAGTACACAGTAGAGAAAGTTATATAATAAAACAATTACATCAAATCTCATTACGGAACTCCTTACTGCTAGAACTTGTATTCCTTCACATAATTGAAATATATATTTCACTTACAAGTCAATGGTGCGTCCAGTCTGAATCCACTGCTTGAGCAGATACTCATAGTAACTATCACCGCGAGCACCAAGTGTGATTGTTGAGTAAGAGCGAAACATTCCTGTATTTGCATTGATGAATATGGGAACCAGACCTTCTGTTTTCTCCAATTCATGAACATGGACAGAAACTCGGAAAGCAGAATCCTAAATAAAACACAACAAAAGTTTCAATTATATCTTACATCTACATTACTTTCTTACAAAGTGTATTTATCCTTCTACTTCTTGCTCATTTACAGACATTTTGTCACAGATTCAATAATCAGTTCTATAATTGCTGGCTGTTTTATCTTCTCCTTGAACATTGCTAGAGAAAACTAAATAACAATAGCACTTCAAAAATAACAGCTTTGAAAAATTCAAACCGACAATAACACTTATTACAATTCCTTTCTTGGAAGTGTTGAAAACAGTGTTATAATAAATTAAATTTAAAGGGAATCAATTAATGACACTAAACAACACTTTTAAATTTTTCCGGAATATGTTTCAGAGATACTAAAATTAGGCAAGTGAGTCAACCTTATATATACTTTTCTCCACTTACAAGTTTTTTATGAAGACTAGTTTCTGGGGACTTCTCCCCTATCGTCAGCTCTGTGGTAGACTGATGATGCATCCGGTGTCTGCATCTGGCTTGGTGTTGTGCTGCCATCTAATGTCCCGGTAAGTTTGATGACGTCATCTACAGCGGGAATTTCAAAATTCATCAAGAGGTCCTGTTTTTTCGTAATAAATATGTTTTCCCAAATCTGTAGTTCCATAGGTTTCTTTACCTGTTTGATCAGCTCTATTTCTTGCTTTATGTTGTGATTCTCAGACCAAAAGTGATGTGATACGGCCGACCTGTCCATTTGTTTGAATTTAATATTTCTGAAGTGTTCTTTCAATCTTGTTCCTAGATTCCTTTTGGTCTTACCAATGTATATCTTGTCACAATCCTGGCAACTCATTTGGTAAATGCCTGATAATTGAGTTTTCGGTGTGCTATTTTTTAGAGGGTGGTTTAGTAAGTTGCGGATGTTGTGTTTGTTTTGAGGGGCTAATTTTATGTTGAAGCTCTTAAATATCTTTTCAAATTTTTTGAAGTATTTTGGATGAAATGTAAATTTTCCATATCTGGTGTTTGGGTTTTCTAGTTTTTTTAACGTAGTAATGTCCTTTAAGTATTTGTTTCTTTTGTGTCTATAGATCAGTTTTTTGATGAAATTTGTGTTATAGTTGTTCAGTTCGGCAACCTGGTGTATGTGAGCGTACTCCTGTTCATATTCTGTTTTTGTTAGCGGAATGTTGATTAATCTGTGAACTAAACTATGGAATACTGCATATTGATGTTGTACTGGGTTGAATGGGTTGCATTTAATGTAATTGTCAACATGTGTTGCTTTTCGGTATATTCCAAATTGTAATCCTGTTGGTGTTCTAATGATTTTCAAATCTAGAAAAGGTAGCCATTCATCCTGCTCTACCTCAATGGTGAAAACTATGGATTTTTCTTGTAGGTTTAGCAACTTTATAGCATCCTCGGTTAGTCTTCTAGGGACTATCGCAAACACATCGTCGACATATCTATGCCAACATTTGAAAATATGTGGAAAGGCTTTAGTAATGTGTGTTTCCAAATTACTCATGAACAGATTAGCTAGTAATGGTGAAAGAGGGTTACCCATGGCCAAGCCTGCTGTTTGTTGGAAGATCTTGCTGGAGAACGTGAAGCTGTTCTGTTCAATACATAGGGTGGTTAATTTGATGTATTCCTCTATTTTATCATCTGCAACGTTGCTTTTGGATAACCAGCCTTTCATCAATTTTGGAATTTTTTCTACTGGTATGCTCGTGAATAGAGATCTGATATCAAAGGACACCATCACCTCTTCAGTTTTTATAATTGTATTTCAATTTTCTTTACTAAATCAAATGAATTGTTTATGCTTAGAGATTCAAACTTTTCAAACTTGTCAAATTCTTCCAACAACCATTTTGCCAGTTTGTAAGTCGGGGCATCTATATTGTTAATAATGGGTCGCATGCTGTTGTCTGTCTTGTGAATCTTAGGTAGGCAGTATAATTTTGGCAAATTAGGGTTGTTTACAATTATGCTATTTTTCATCTTATGTGGCACTACTGTATTTTCTTTAATTGCTTTTTTGGTGGTTTCTATGTGTTTCCTTAAAGGGTTTTTGGTTAGGGTTGTATATTCTGGATTTTGTAGTAGATGTTCGACTTGCTGGTTGTAATCATTTCGGTCCATAATGACTACCGTATTTCCTTTGTCTGCTTTCAGATAAAAAACTGGTTTTGGTTCAATGTTTGAATAGTTTCTTTGTAGTTATTTTCCTGTCCGAATGTCATCCCCTTTAGAATTTCTAAGCATTTTGATTTAACTAATGTTTTTTCGCTACCATTTTCCAAAAAGTTTGAGGTTATGGTGACGTCAGCGATGTAATCGTCTAAATTGCCCGAGTTGCCGACACAAGTTTTAAAACCTTTGTTTAGAAATTTTAACTCTGTTTCGGTGAAAGCTTGGGAAGAGATGTTGATTACATTGTCTGGTGTTTCTGTGACACGGCGATACTGGTTGTGTGGGTTTCTCGTCGGTCTCCTAAAGGACATTACTACGTTAAAAAAACTAGAAAACCCAAACACCAGATATGGAAAATTTACATTTCATCCAAAATACTTCAAAAAATTTGAAAAGATATTTAAGAGCTTCAACATAAAATTAGCCCCTCAAAACAAACACAACATCCGCAACTTACTAAACCACCCTCTAAAATATAGCACACCGAAAACTCAATTATCAGGCATTTACCAAATGAGTTGCCAGGATTGTGACAAGATATACATTGGTAAGACCAAAAGGAATCTAGGAACAAGATTGAAAGAACACTTCAGAAATATTAAATTCAAACAAATGGACAAGTCGGCCGTATCACATCACTTTTGGTCTGAGAATCACAACATAAAGCAAGAAATAGAGCTGATCAAACAGGCAAAGAAACCTCTGGAACTACAGATTTGGGAAAACATATTTATTACGAAAAAACAGGACCTCTTGATGAATTTTGAAATTCCCGCGGTAGATGACGTCATCAAACTTACCAGGACATTAGATGGCAGCACAACACCAAGCCAGATGCAGACACCGGATGCATCATCAGTCTACCACACAGCTGACGATAGGGGAGAAGTCCCCAGAAACTAGTCTTCATAAAAAACTTGTAAGTGGAGAAAAGTATATATAAGGTTGACTCACTTGCCTAATTTTAGTAACAATGGCACTCCACTTTCTGAAATACTTCTTTTTATTCTATATAATGTTTCAGAGACTTTGCCTCCATCCTCAACCGGCCATTGACTGGTTCTCATTGGTGTAGTTGACGATATTTTGTCGTAGGTGTCCTCTGGTGGCGGTTCAAGGAATTTGCTGAACAAATCTTTCTGAGTGATGTTGAAATTGAATACTTTGTTCCTATTTTTTGAAACGAAAATTTGTTCCCATGTGGATAATTCTTGTTTTCCTGATGTATGTTTTAGTAGTTTTGGTTCTCGATTTATGTTGTGGTTTTTTTCCCAAAAATGCATTGGAACTGCTGATTTTTCTAATTGTTTATATTTTATGTTTCTAAAGTGTTCCTTTGCTCTTGTTTCTAAATTTCTTTTGGTTTTTCCAATATAAATTTGACTACAGTGATTGAGATTAATTTTGATGTCACTGTTACTAAATTCCTCCAAACACATATAAAAGTAAGTGTTGTTTAGTGTCATTAATCGACTCCCTTTAATTTTAATAACACTTATCATGGAAATTACTTAAGTTACAATAAAAGTTATCTTAAATTATGAGTTTTCAGGAGATTATTATTAATAAATATTAATGTTATTGGAAAGACAAACCAGAACGAAAGAAGATTTTCGTAACATTAAGTATAAACAAACAGATAAATCGGCCATAGCAGATTATTTTTGGTCATTTAACCATGAAATAAATCCAGAAGTTAAATTATTAAAACTATTAAATGGTCTGATAGATTTAATGGTTTGGGAAAAGATATTTATTTTAAAAAACAAACACTGCATAATGAATTTTGAAATACTGTCAGTCGATTCTGTTTTTAAATTTGTTTCATTTTCAGATTTTGGTAGTACTAACAAGAACATATTGTCGCGAGGTGCCTAATACGTGGCAAGAGAGAGAGAGAGAGAGAGAGAGAGAGAGAGAGAGAGAGAGAGAGAGAGAGAGAGAGAGAGAGAAGCTAGGAGTGAGGGACACGGATAGCGTTAAGCCACGCCTACTCTAATGAGCAGCACTAATGACGTGCCGAGGACAGGGTGGGGAGAGAAGTAACCAGAGGTCACTGGACCGTTTCTTTCCCCTTCTCCTGCTGCCTCAAAGACTGTGATGCTTCGTTAATAGTCGGGAAACTTCTAGATACTGCAATTGGTGTACATAAGGATGCATTGGACGAGTTAGTTGAGTTGTCGGCAAGGAACCGAGATAGTGAGTACAGTGTGGACCTGTGAACTGGAAGATTCTAATTGTGTGTTACGTAATTCTGTAACTGTGAGGATAATTCAAAGTGTATTTCTACGGAAATAAAGAACATTTTGAATTATGTAGAAAATGAAACTAGCTTACAGTCTATGTTGGTTTCCTTGACTGAAGATTCGGACAAGAGTTTGTGAAATCAATATCAATTGGAAAGATGAATATCAATTAGAAAGAAGAATTAACACCATTTTCTTAAGTTAAGTGGAGCTTTTGTTGCAAATTGTTATATTTGTATAACATTTTGGATTTCTGCAACTGGACTTTCAATTCTATGAACCCACAAAGTCACAATTACATCTAGCATTTGTAACGATGACGAGTGTTGTTTGTGGTTCCAGCTGACAATGTGGAAGAGTTTCCATGAAATCGCAATCTCGAACAATTTATAAGAAAAGTGTCATCATTTCATATAAGATAAGTGAAGTTTTAAGTTACAAATTATTATATTTGTATATATTTGTTTGCTTCACTGTTAATAGCTTCATATTTTACGTATTTAACAATCACCTTATTTAACATAACTTGTTAACCAGGCAAAAAGAACACCAGAGGAACATTAAGTTGAAACAAACAGAAAAATCTGCAGTTTCACACCATTTTTGGACAGAAAACCACAACATTGGCCACAACATTAAACTGTTAAAATCTTTAAGTACACCCATAGAATTGGATATTTGGGAAAAAATATTCATAAACAAAAACCATGATAAAGTTATAAATTTTGAAATCCCGGCATTAAATGAAGTATTAAAACTTAGTGCCCCTAACACCAGATGGCAGAGTGATCGGAGCTCCGTAGTAGTGGAAGAAGAGGGAGGTTCATTTAGTCACCAAACAGCTGAGGATGAGATCGATTGATCTTGAAAACGTTTCAATTATACAACAACAAGTGAAGACTGAGTGTAAACATAGTGACTCATAAATCAAACTTAAATACATATATGACTTCAGCCACATCGAGAAATTGGGCAGTTCTCTAGTCTATTTGAAAACTCAAATTAATGCATACATAAAGTACTCCCTCTGAGAATTACTCCCGTGATATTTAACGGAAGCACAACCCAGGCAGGAGGATGGTCAGAAAAGCCATTCTCCAAAGTACTAATTCTCAAAGCTTAAGTTCAAAACACAAGATTACTCACCATCCTCATGCCATGAAAACTGAGCTACCACTCCTGACTTGCCTCTTCAGAGGTATACCGGAGGAAAGGCAGGGCAACTACCACACGCACTCACAGGAAAAATGGGAATGCAAACAAATCAAACGAGAGCCTTAGTAAAGAATATGCAATCAGCACAATATTTGTTACTCCTAAATGGTCAGTGAACGATGCATGGTTTGCACATACTTGGTGCAGCAAATGGCCCTGATCCTCTGTCAAATAGGGGAAAACATTACTGACATTGCAATCATGTGGACAGAACCATCCACTCTCCTTCAAAAGTACCTCATTAACAAAATGGTCTCTATGAAATGGGATTCATTCAGAAGGGGCAAAAGCAAAGGTGATCTCCCAATCCTTAGACAGATTCTGGACATAAAGTCCAAGTTCAATATCAGTCGAAATGGTAAGTCTGGTAGAAAATAAAGAGTATTTCCACATAAAACACGCAAGACACATGGTTAACTAAACCTTAACATTTACCTGAAATTTGTGACCATTTACAGACATGCACCCAACTGCTGAGGTTTACCCGAGAATTTAGTAAGATGGTGATAATAAAACCCCTTGTGTACCAAAGAGTAGGAGCTTCCTGAGTACAAGAGAGCAATTAACTTTAATTTCCCTACAGTCACTTGTACTGCCGGCTTCAAGTCAAAGGGCTTGGCGATTATCCGATGGAATCTCTAACAGCAGGCAGAAATTCCATTGGTGACGTGTTGCCAATCCTGGCACCTTTTGCACATCTACGCATGCAGGTGGTAAAATGGTATCATTCTCTTGGATATGATGTCATGACAATCAACCATTAATTTAGAGGTATACATGAAGACTTTAAATAAATTCAGCAATCACTTCTATGTGTTTGGTCTGACAAGAATCTAGCAGGAATCGTGCTTTAACATGATAACACATTATTAATTTATAGATGAGTCATATTTATTACACATCTGCTTCACTTACGTACCTATTTTGAGGACATGTTTCGCAAATCATCGTTTACATCTTCGGCTCTTATGCGACTCTGTTTTTTTAACAAATTAGTTTCAAATATTCTTTTATTTCTTTCTTGTTCACCAAATGTTTGTTGAAATTTTCAAATGTGAACTTTCTTACCTCCATGTTGTCCGGTTTTTAAAATTGGCTGGATCTAACTTTCGCGTGTTCCTCTCGACTTAACGTCACTTCAATATATCGAGATTTAACTGTATTGGAACACCACAGTGAAGCGAAATAATTATTAATTTATACAGTCGTATTTATTACACATCTGCTTCACTTACGTACCTATTTTGAGGACATGCTTCGCAAATCATCGTTTGCATCTTCAGCTCTTATTCTGGCAGGATTTCGAAGTTCATTAGTTGGCATTTATGCTCTTCTATGTATATTTTCTCCCAGATGACGAGTTCAATATGTTTTTGTATGTATTTTAGTAATTTGGTGCTATCTTCAATTTCAAGATTTTCAGACCAGAAATGAGCTGCTATTGCGGACTTATCAATAGTTTTGTATCTTATTTTATTGATAAGTCTGCAATAGCAGCTCATTTCTGGTCTGAAAATCATGAAATTGAAGAGAGCACCAAATTACTAAAATACATACATAAATATAGTGAACTCGTCATATGGGAGAGAATATACATAGGAAAACATAAAAACCAACTAATGAACTTCGAAATCCTGCCAGGACACAACCCCACATTTAAATTCATCACAAAATCAACAGATGGCAGCAGCAACTCCAGAACTACCCACACTACTGGATCAAGCTTTAGTCACATTAGAGCTGATGATGTGAACAATAGTTCATGAAACATGTAAGTGAAGCTGATGTGTAAAAAATACGACTCATCTATAATTTAATAATTGTTTCACTTCACTGTAGCGTTCCAATAGAGTTAAATTATGATAACACATGACCACACACAAGTGTGAGAACCCATGAACATATCACCAAATTGGGTTGGACTTCATTGTTTCAACCACCAGATTCTCTATGAGGACACACTTTGAAGATGACAAGAGTGGAATTACAGGGATTGGCATGCAGTAGAATATAATGGACACTATCTAGGAAAAAGGACATGGATAAGAATTGTCAATGCATATTATCACCAAATTCTGATTTTTAAGAACAAATTTCAGTACATCTTCCATATACCTCATACTTAGGGTCACCCGTGGAGCGACTAAGGTCTCTGAATTCCAACTGAATTGTTGTCACCTCTGAAGTGCTGCTATCAGGGCTCCATTTGGGGGAATGTGCTTTGAGTGTTGCCAAGTTTATATCTGAATATGGTACACCTGATTCAGAATCAAAACATGGCAGCAAGCGATTTCCCAAATCAACCTGAAACAAAGCAGAATAAAACCATTAAGCATTCTAATATTTCAAAAGGCATAGAACAAAACTCTACTGTGACGTATTGTCATGAGCTTCTCTAATCATAAACAATGCATACATGTATATATTGTTATGTACTGTAGTATTAATTTAAAAAAGGATTGTACGTGAGCATATTTTTAGTTTTTGCAAAAACTAGGAAACAAACATAATTTTTTCAAACTGTTTTATTGCTTTTAAAAGTAATTGCCTTTAATGTTTGTACATTTCAGAATGCATTCAAACAAATTCTTGGAATTAATCACAAAAACAACTTGTAGTCGGTTTATTGACACTTCGTCACTTACTTATATATTATTATTATATTATTATTATTATATTTGCACAAGAGCCGTAGATGCAAACGAAGATTTGCGAAACATGTCCTCAAAATAGGTACAAAAGTGAAGCAGATGTGTAAAAAATACGACTCATCTAAAATTTAATAATTTTTCGCTTCACTGTGGTGTTCCAATACAGTTAAATCTTCATACAGAAAATTTACATATCATCCCAGAGTTACACCCGTTTTCCAAAAAGTCTTCAAAGAACAATATTACTTTGGCTCCAAAGAACAAATTTAGTGTACAACACCTTTTGAAATCACATAATACAAAGGAGATACTCAAACACAAAATATCAGGTGTGTACCGGATAAACTCCAAAGGCTGTGACAACTTTTACATTAGAAAAACGAAAAGGAACTTGAACATTAGGCTTAAAGAGCATTTTAGGAACATCAGGAACAAAGAAATAGATAAATCGGCGGTAGCATACCAATTTTGGAAGGAGAATCATGATATAGAACGAGAAATCCACTTATTAAACAGTGTCCAAGATTCAGCTGCATTAACCACGTGCGAAAAAATCCTCATTCAGAAATATGAAAGAAAATTGTTTAATTTCGACACTACCTTTGAAGAAAACCCAAACTTAAAGTTCATCAAGATACCGACAGAGATGCACCTATCGCCTCCAATGACTTCACCAAACCAACATCTATTAGTTGACAACAGCTGTTGATGTTAGGAAGGTCCTAACGAAACGTGTTCTAGGTAAATACTAACAATAAGTGGAGCATTGAGTATTAGTTTGACACAAAATTATATTAAGTTTGTGCTTCATTGTATCATAGTCCTTACACATTGGAATTTAGTTTTATGTATTCCAATATGTAAGGACTATGATACAATGAAGCATAAAACTAAATTCCAATGTGTAAGGACTATGATACAATGAAGCACAAACTTAATATAATTTTGAGCCGAACTAATACTCAATGCTCCACTTATTGCTAGTATTTACCTAGAATGCGTTTCGTTAGAACCTTCCTAACATCATCACCTGTTGTCAACGGAGCACTGATTCCCGATTTCACCAACAAATGTTAAGACTTAACACGAGTTTAGCAATAGTTAGAACAAAAATTGCATTTCGCCAACAAGTGTTAGCGTAACACTTGTGTTAAATCTCATGTTAAACTAACAAGCCGAATTTCTGATGTTAAGTCCTTAGCAATTGTAAATAGTCAAGATGGCGAGCATGAACTCAGCTGTTGATGTCGATTTGCTATATTTAAGATCGTCTAAATGGCATTCATAATACAGTACGGCCTGTGAGGAGAAATGATTTTGAGGAACTATCCGAAGAAAATTGTTTTACGGAGGTATAGACTGTCGAATCATGTTGCTATGAAGGTTACTGCAGAAAATGAGGTTAGAACATACATCGAAAGGAATATGGCGATCTTGACTTTGCTTCAAGTATCAATAACCTTGCGATTTTATAATTCACTGAAATATGTGGATAATACATTGTCCACCTCCCGTCTTGAAACCTTCTTCGCTCCTCGTTTTAAATTTACGTAATACTGAGTTAAAACATGCATTGAAAGGAATATGAGGATCTCGCATTAGCTTCAAGTATTAATAACCTTACGATTTTATAATTCACTGAATTATGTGGATAATACACTGTCCACCTGCCGTCTTGAAACGTTCAAGTCACTTGTCCTTCTTCGCACCTCGTTTTAAATTAACGTAATAATGAGTTAGAATATACATCGAAAGGAATACGCCGATCTCGCCTTTGCTTCAAGTATTAATAACTTTGCGATTTTATAATTCACTGAATTATGTGGATAATACATTGTTCACCTCCCGTTTTGAAACGTTTAAGGCACTTGTTCTTCGCACCTCATTTTAAATTTACGTAATACTGACAAGTTGTTTGGTGCTAGTAGTAGTGACACATGCATTTGAATTAAATTCGTTTCCAATATTTTCCCCGTGACATCTTTCTCTTTTACATTCACTGCATCTGTCCTCTTATTTTCCACGATATCCTTACACTTCGTCACCATTTCAATTAACAATACTTTCTCCGTCGACGAGAAATTTGTCTCACGGCTTTATTTATGATTTTGTTCATCCGGCATTTGTGCAGACGAAAATGAAAACAAAAGCGCATCGCATTTTTCACAAAACAAAATATATAAAAAAAGTTTGCACCCTTGGAAGATTATGTTATATATCAAATGTCCTGTCTCTCTTTCTCTCTTTTATTAATGGTGGAGGAAGGAGATACAGTTAAGTGACAGAGAAAGAAAAAATACTTACTGCCTTTTTAAGAAAAATTTTTTCTCCTGTGAGATGATATGTGCTGAGAAGACTTCCAAGAACACGAATTGTTACCTCAAACAGGTTCACATCTCGATTCACATCAAAATGTAGGCTATTTGTAACCCAGTCTTTTGCTTCTTCAAACTCTGTAACATTACATGTCATGTCAAATAGTTACGTACATTTAATACAATCAGAAGCTGCAAGTACGTTGAGTAAATGGTTAGAAAAAATCGATAAATATGGTGGCAGAGCCTCAACTAATATATATTTAGGGACTGAATGGTGTGGAGATATCCAATGATAAGATGTTTTGGGCAGAAAGGGTATCATTATAGAAAGAACACTAAAATATTGCTTGAGATAATAATTTAAGATAATGTACTGAGTATCAGGAAGAATCTTACAAACTATTGATGGAATAGAAGCATCTGAAATTACCTGGAAGTGAATGGAATGGAGAAGAAGAGAGGATAATAATTTTTACACGTAAGTTTCACTTACGTACCTATATTGAAGACATGTTTTGCAAACTATTGTTCCCATCATCAGCTCTATTGCGACTAAAGCTTAATCACCCACTATCACCATTTTTAGACAATTTATACATGAGCTTTTTCAAAATACACATAACTAAAGCGGTTCCTTATATTTTTAAAACCTGGTATAGATATGTAGGTGACATATTTGCAATAGTACACTACAAACAGATAGATGATGCTTTGAAATTGCTCAATCTTCAAGAACCCAGCATACAGTTCACAGTAGAAACTGAAGAGGACTGTATTCTACCTTTCTTGGATTTTAAAATCACAGAAAACAGTGACAAACTGGAATTTGGTATACACAGAAAAGCAACACACACAGATAATTACATCAAGGCAAAGAGTTTCAATCCAATACCACACAAACATGCCACCATCAACAGTCTCACACACGATTAGTTAACCTACCCCTCAGCCAGCAAGAATATCAAAAAGAATACCATCAAATCTTAAAAGCTGCAATTAAAAATGGATATTGAAAAAGCCTTGTAGATAAAAAACTAAAATCATTCAAACTTCAAAAGAGATTAAAACAGATCACAGCTCTCACACCAATAAAACAAGAAATTAGATTTGCTAAATTTAATATAAAAATTATTTGTGGTTGGTTTATTGACACTCGTCACTTACTTTTTCATATATTTATGAGAGACTAGTTTCAAAGGCCCTGGCCTCCATTTTCAATCTCTTCCCAACTGGCATCTGTTGTTATCTGCTCTCTCTGGTGGTGGAACTATGAACTTTTTTGTCAAATTATCTACTGGCGGGATTTCAAAGTTCATTACGCGATCCTTATTTTTCCAGATGAATATGTTCTCCCATGTTGTCAATCTATTTTGGTTTATCACTCCTTTTAATAATTTTGGATTTGGATCAATGTCATGGTTTTCATTCCAAAAATGAAATGCTACTGCTGACTTGTCTTCTTGTTTCAATCTGATGTTTCTAAAGTGTTCTTTGACTCTGGTTTTTAAATTTCTTTTTGTTTGACCTATGTAGCATTTTTCACAATTCTTACAATTTATTTGGTATATTCCAGATTTGCTACCTGAAGGAATTTCATCTTTTGTTTTTGAATGTAGTAATTTTAAAATTGAGTATCTATTAGTAGGTGCCAAGATGATATTTTGTTTCTTGAATATCTTTTTAAATTTATTAAATGTTTTTGGATGATATGTGAATGAACTGAATATGCTGTTGCTTTCTTTTTCTTTAATAAATGTGGTTGCTTCCTTAATGGTTTTCTTTAGTTTAGATTTTCTAATTTTCTTCAACACCAAACTTTTGTTGTATCCGTTTTCTTCTGCTATGTGTATTATTGCTTTTTGTTCCTTGAAATATTCTTCTTTTTCCATGGGTATGTTGACTAGTCTGTGTGTAAGGCTGTTTATTATTGCATGTTTATGTGTAATTGGGTTGTGGCTATTATTTTTTATATAATTTTCTGAATGTGTTGGCTTCCTGTAAATTCCAAATTTTATTTTTGTATCATTCCTGATGATATTTAGATCCAAGAAAGGTAGTTGTCCATTGATTTCCTTTTCTATTGTAAATTTGATAGTCCTTTCTTGCAGATTGAGTAATTTTAATGCATCATCCAAATGTTTACCTGGTACAATTGCAAAGATGTCGTCAACATATCTATACCAAACCTTGAAGATCAATGGGAAGGACTTTTTAATTTGTGTTTCAAATGCACTCATAAATAAGTTAGCCAAAAAAGGTGAAAGTGGATTGCCCATTGATAATCCTGATTTCTGCTTGTAGTGTTTTCCATTAAAGCTAAAGAAGTTTTGTTCAATGCATATTTTTGTTAGAGAAATATATTCTTCTGCTTCTATTGCTTCCATATCAATTGTAGCTAGCCATTTTTTTAACACAGTCTGCAATTTTTCTGTTGGTATGCTTGGAAATAAAGATGTGACATCAAATGAAACCAGTCTGTCATTTTTGTCCAAATTTATATCTTTGATTTTTTCTACTAAATCTAAAGAGTTTCTTAAATTTGCACTTTCAAATTTTGGAAAACTATTAAATTTACTTAGTAACCATTTGGCAAAATTATATGTGGGGGCATTTATGCTACTAGTAATAGGTCTCATGCCTTTCCCTGTTTTATGAATTTTTGGCAGCCCATATACTCTTGGTAATGTTTGGATTATCTACTTTAATTTTGTGCAATTCTTTTTTGTTGATTATTTTGCTCTCTTTTAGCGTTTTATTTGTGGTTTCAATGCAGTACTTTAATGGATTAGTTTCTACTTTTTGGTAATTACTGTCTTCTAACAAATCTTCCATCCTCTTTGTGTATTCTTCTTTTTCCAGAATTACTAGTTTATTTCCCTTGTCTGCTTTAGTATAAATAACCGGTTTCTTTTTAAGAGCTTTTATGATTTGGTTACTAAAATTCTTTTTCTTTTCATTTTTAATCTCTTCTACCCATGGAAAAAGAAGAATATTTCAAGGAACAAAAAGCAATAATACACATAGCAGAAGAAAACGGATACAACAAAAGTTTGGTGTTGAAGAAAATTAGAAAATCTAAACTAAAGAAAACCATTAAGGAAGCAACCACATTTATTAAAGAAAAAGAAAGCAACAGCATATTCAGTTCATTCACATATCATCCAAAAACATTTAATAAATTTAAAAAGATATTCAAGGAACAAAATATCATCTTGGCACCTACTAATAGATACTCAATTTTAAAATTACTACATTCAAAAACAAAAGATGAAATTCCTTCAGGTAACAAATCTGGAACATACCAAATAAATTGTAAGAATTGTGAAAAATGCTACATAGGTCAAACAAAAAGAAATTTAAAAACCAGAGTCAAAGAACACTTTAGAAACATCAGATTGAAACAAGAAGACAAGTCAGCAGTAGCATTTCATTTTTGGAATGAAAACCATGACATTGATCCAAATCCAAAATTATTAAAAGGAGTGATAAACCAAAATAGATTGACAACATGGGAGAACATATTCATCTGGAAAAATAAGGATCGCGTAATGAACTTTGAAATCCCGCCAGTAGATAATTTGACAAAAAAGTTCATAGTTCCACCACCAGAGAGAGCAGATAACAACAGATGCCAGTTGGGAAGAGATTGAAAATGGAGGCCAGGGCCTTTGAAACTAGTCTCTCATAAATATATGAAAAAGTAAGTGACGAGTGTCAATAAACCAACCACAAATAATTTTTATATTAATTTTGACGTCACTGTTACTAAATTCCTCCAAACACACATCATTTGCTAAATTTGCTTACCACCCGTGGGTCACAAAAAAGTTCCAAGAAATATTCAAGAAATACAATATAACATTGGCACCAAAAAAACAATTACAACATTAAAAACCTACTTAACAGCAACAATACTGATAAGATAAAACCAGAAGAAAACTCAGGCATTTACAAGATAAAGTGTAAAGACTGTGAAAAAATTTACATAGGGAGGACAAAGGCAAAGAAAGAACATTTCAGACACCTAAGATACAAAAATATTGATAAGTCTGCAATAACAGCTCATTTCTGGTATGAAAATCATGAGATTGAGGATAGCACCAAATTACTAAAATACATACAAAAACATAGTGAGTTTGTCATCTGGGAGAAAATATACATAGAAAAACATAAAAACCAACTAATGAACTTCGAAATCCTGTCAGAAGACAAACCCATATTTAGATTCATCACAAAATCAACAGATGGCAGCAACAACTCCAGAACTACCCACACCACTGGATCAAGCTTCAGTTGCAATATGAGCTGACGATGCAAACAATGGTTCGCTAAACATGTGAAACTGATGTGTAAAAAATACGACTCATGTATAATTTATTATATTATAGCATCATATTGCCATGGTAACTCATTTTGTAAAGCAGCCACATCTAGGGTGCAAGATCTGGTTCAAATCTTGGCTATGGCATTGAATTTTTCATTACAATTCTACCTTATAAAATTGCATATATGGTTTCAGTTTCTATTGAATGCGCTGAATGGCAGTGAGGATAATGTAGTGCAAGAAGAAAATGTTGAAGAGAAAGATGGAAGTGAAAGAGTCAAAATCTGTCAATGTGTTTGGTGCCAATGTGATGTTCCATATACTAGGAACATGTAAGTATACAAAAATGAATATTTATTTTGCTTCAATCTAGATGGAAACAACACTCACCTTCCTTCAGTCCCATGATGTAGATGGTATCCAAGGCATCGACTATAGTCAATCCGAGACCAAACCAGTCCTGAAATGTGCCAGTTATGGGTCGCAGATGGTCGTGGCCCCAAGCATATTTCTTATATCCTTTCCACGCATGTTTCATAGCGGCAACAACAGCTGTTTGTCTGTCATTTGTTGGTCCTGTAACACACATTGTCAGATAACTTGCTGCCATTACATCTATTCAACTTACAGCATGATGTCATTTTATAGCTACCTGTAAACTTAACAGGCTCACTAGGTGGAGAGTGGATTTGTCCTACATTGTTGTTTAAATCTTCATCAACCTGTCGTTTGCTTTCCTCAATCACAGCTTCTGCTTCTGCAGGTTTCTCTTCTGCTTCAATCTGCACACAAAAACAAGATGATATTGCAGTATCATTGTTAATAATGAGCTGTTTAAACCAGCCTTAATCTGAAACTGGTTAAGAATTTCTCAGATTCTTTATTGATTAGCTACAAATTAGAGAACTCGGTTAGGGCTATGAAACTGGCGCACTGTGCTTGCATGACAGACAACTTGTTTATCTGCGTGTACCTTCGGTAATGTATGTGCACAAATGATTCCGCACCAATGTATAATTCAGTGCATAACAAAAATAAAGGATTACTTTTTTCAACCTCTATGTGATATGAAATCAAAACCAAACATTCACTACACCCATAAATAAAAAAATGTGATTGTCAATGAGCTACAAGCAATAGACAACATCATGAAATACATAAAATATTAAGTGTACAATCTTCTCCTCTATTACAGAAATATTTATAAAAGAGTATTGGTGGCTCCTAATGTGTACAGATAAATAACAAATATTTACACAAGTTCTAACCAACATTGGTTACATCTTTATAAACATGCGCATGCACACGCACGCATGCACGCAAGCACACGCACGCACGCACACACATACACGCACAACAGAAAACTACTTAAGGTTGCTTGGTAGCCTGTACCAGTAACAAAAACTGACATTGAACGACTTATTCACAGACAGACTCAGAAAGTAATACAAGACTGAGAAAACTGAGTGAGGAGTGACATGCAGATAAACTAAAAGACGACTTTGGAAAGAAATAGAATGTGACGAGTTTTTGGAGCCTATCATAGTAAATTTGCAATATTCAGACGATGAAGACAATGACAATGAGCAATTGTCTCTTAACGTAAGTGACATTTGCAGCCATATGGATGAGCCACTGGCAGTTCTGTTGGATTTGAAAAATAGGTAATTCATAAACTATAATTACAATTATAGGATTTAAAACATGTGCATAATATTGAATATCCATGTTGCAATTGTGATTTCAAAAGTAGCATTATTGTAAAACTGTGAAAAATTCAGTTTGCATTTCTTTACCTTTAGCACCATGTCTATAGGACAGTGTTTGAGAGAGAGAGAGAGAGAGAGAGAGAGAGAGAGAGAGAGAGAGAGAGAGAGAGAGAGAGAGAGAGAGAAAGAGGGGGGAATATGAAATGAGTGGGAGTAACGAGGTGGCAACAATGAGTATGCTAACACATCTGATTGGGGGGGGGGGGTCCAGAAATCCTTCCATTTGAAACACATAATATTTTTGTAATCAGTTTTTCACATTATATGAAATTTTGATTTTTTTAGGAAATAGTTTCAGAAGCCGTTGCACTCATTTTCAGCCTTGAAGGCCCAACTATTGTCAGTTGTTATCTGCTGTCTTCTCTCTGGAGGTAAGGACTTCTTCATCAAATTATCTACTGGCAGGATTTCAAAGTTCATTACTTGGTCCTTATTTTTCCATATGAATATGTTCTCCCATGTTGTCAGTTTATATTGGTTTACAACTCCTTTTAATAATTTTGGATTTGGATCAATGTCATGATCTTCATTCAAAAATGAAATGCTATTGCCGACTTATCTATAATCTTATCTATATATTGTCACCCGAACGTCGGAACACCCTATAGAGCGGGCAAGCAGGGGACGGTCGGCGCTCGCCACGCCCCCCTCATTTGTCTTGTGGCGGTAACAAGGGGTGGCTGGGAAAAAACATCACTGCGCCGTCTCTTTCTCTTCCACCTGTGTTCTCGAACTTACGGGATATTTCATCTAATCTAGAACCTTCCAGATCGGCTAGCTGACCCTATATAAGCAACACGTCGGGCAAGAGGAGTCAGTCAGTTCTTGGCGTAAGAATGCAGTGCTAGTGTACGACGAGAAGACTGTGTGAGTGCATCGGAGGATTGTACGTAATTACGAGAGCAAGCGAAATTGTAACGGACGAACTGGTGAATCGTAATTGTGTGCATTACGTAATTCTGTGTAATTGGCAAGAGTTTAACTGTAAGTCGGTGGAAATAAAGAACATTTTTGAGTGGTGCAATTGGACTTTTCATTTCACGAACCCACAAAGTCACACTGGTGTCAGGAAGCGGGACAACAACATCACCGAACATTATGGCCATGGAATCGGCATTGGAAATGCTTTGCAGAAGATGAACGAATTAACAGCGAAGTCGGAGGCTGCAAATAACAACTTGGCCGCAGAGTTGAAGGAAATGAAGAAGGCAAATGAAAACCTCGCTGCAAAAACGGAAGCGGCAAATAACAGCCTGGCCGCGAAGCTGGAGACTACAAACAACAACTTGGCCACGACAATGACAGCAAAGATGGCCGAACTGACCACGGAAATGAAGGAGGCGAACGAGGTCCTCGCCGCCAAATTTGAGGAACATTTGGCCGGCGTGAGGGATAACGTGACAGAGCTGGGCAAGCGGATGGGCCAAGTGGACGAGCGCGTCGAGGACCTGGCGAACCGCTTCAATGATCTAGAGGAAAAGGCCGACAATAACGCCAAGTTCCTGAACGCCATGGTTGAAGACGTCGAAGACCTCGCGAACCGCGTAAACAACCTGGAGGGAAAGGCTGACAGCAGCGTCAAGTCCCTGAACGCCATGGAGGACGTCGTCGGCAGGAGACTGAAGGATTTGAAGGCCGACGCACCGTGACGCGACACAACATCGGCGCGCGTTAAGCCTCCGAAATATGACGGCGCGTCAACATTTGAGGTCTTCCGCCGCCAGTTCGACACAGTGGCCAAGCACAACAGATGGTCACCGGAGGAGGAGGCCACACAGTTAATAGCCAGCCTCCAGGGACGAGCCGCGGAAGTCCTAAACGCGGTGCAGACAACGGCGGCGCCCAAGGACATCTGGGAGGCCCTGGAGAATCGCTTCGGGAACCACCGCTTAGCCGCAGCATACCGCAGCCAGCTAAAGGCAAGGTCACAGCAGCCGGGGGAGACGCTGCAGGAGTTCGCCATAGCGATCGAGCAGCTGGCTAGCAAGGCCTTGGTTGACCTGCCACTGGAGTTCGTATCCCGGGAAGCCGCCTACAATTTTGTCGACGGGGTACGGGACACGGAGATTCGTCAGCGCCTAATGCTCGGCGAATATAAAAACACCCACGAGGCGCTGACAGCGGCATTAAGGATGGAGGTGACCAAAGTAACATCTATCCCGACGTCGAGAACGAGGAGTGTCCGCTACGCCGGAGACAGAAGACCAGCTGAGGGACGCCGGCGAACACCTAGTGGCCTGTGTTGGGGGTGTGGACAGCCCGGACACCTGCAGAGAGACTACCCACACCAGGAAGAGCAGCCGGAAAACGATTAAGGGCCGTCGTGGAGAGGGGCACGTCGGCGCCATCACCACCATCCCCTCGAGTGACACTGCGCGCCGTAAGCCGGCGTATGGATGACAGCCTCATCGCGGACGGTTGGGTAAGAGGAAAGCCGTGCCGCGTGCTGGACACCGGGGCGGCCGTGACCATCATCAGACCTGACGTGGCGAAGGGTTTGCCGACAAGGAAGCCGAGCCGACCATACCAGCTTTTCACGGCATCGGGCGACACCTTGCCTGTGGAGAAGGAGGCCCTGCTGGAGCTGAACTTGGGACGGAGTGCCGTGCGTCTGTGGGTGTTCGTCGCGAAGGTGGCTGAGGAGGTGATTCTGGGACTGGATGCCCTCAGGAGCCATGAGGCGACGGTCGACGTCGGCAAGAAGGTCCTGTATCTCAACGGAGAAGACGTTATACTCCGTCAACCCGAAGAGCGCCTTGGAATTTGCAGGGTCGTCTTGGACGAAGACGTGGTTGTCCCCGCGAGGAGCGAGGTGGTGGGGACGGCGCGACTGGAGGGCCAGAGAACCAGGAACATGATGCTGGACCAGAAGACGCCTGTACACGGACTGTGTGTAGCCAGGGCATTGCTGCCGTGCCGAGAGGAGGTGCACGTGAGACTGCTAAATGCAACGGACGCCGATCACGACGTCCAGGCCAGGACGGAGTTGGGAACGTGCGAGCCCGTGGTGAGCGTAACAGCTATCGACGAGACAAAGCCGGCGCCGAAGCAACACCTGGGGCCCCGGCTAGAAGGCTTGGTGGAGAGGGCGGCCGACCACCTGACCGCAGAACAGCTGGAGAAGGTTCGACAACTGCTAAGACGGTATCAGCGCGTCTTCAACCAAGGTGATAGTGACTACGTCCGCACGGACAAAGTGCTTCACCGCATCGACACCGGAGACGCCCGGCCTATTCGGCAACCACATAGACGCGTTCCGCTGGCAAAGCAAAGGGCGGAACGAGACATGCTGGAGGACATGAGATCCAGGGGAGTGATTGAAGAGTCTGACAGCCCTTGGTGTTCCCCTGTAGTCTTCGTGACGAAGAAGAACGGCGAGCTGCGCTTCTGCGTAGACTACAGAAAGCTGAATGCTGTCACCCGGAAGGACTGTTTTCCCTTACCCCGGATTGACGACACCCTGGACACGCTAGCTGGTTCACAGTGTTTCTCGACTCTGGACCTGAAGTCGGGCTACTGGCAGGTAGCTCTAGACCCGGAGACAAGGAGAAGACCGCATTCTCGGCGGGCCAAGGGCTCTGGCAGTTCACGGTTATGCCCTTTGGCCTCTGCAACGCACCAGCTACCTTCCAGCGCCTCATGGAGTCAGTGATGAGAGGGCTGACTTACGATGCCTGCCTGCTATACCTGGATGACATCATCATCGTCGGGAAGACTTTTGAAGATCACCTCGAGAATCTGAGTAAGGTGCTACAGAGACTGCAGGCGACCAACTTGAAGCTGAATGCGAAGAAGTGCCAGCTCTTCTGCAAGGAAGTTAACTACTTGGGCCACATAGTCTCAGCAACCGGAGTGGCCAGAGACCCGGAGAAGACAAAGGCCGTGAGAGATTGGCCTCGCCCAAGGTATAAGAAAGAGCTGCGCGGTTTCCTGGGGCTGTGCAGTTATTACCACCGCTTCATAAAGGGGTTCTCCAACATCGCCAAACTCCTCACCCGCCTGACAGAGGAACACCGGCCTTATGTGTGGACGGAGGACGCCGAAGACGCTTTCCAGCACCCGAAGGAAACCCTGTGCAGTGCTTAAATTTTGAATTTCCCACAATTGGGTGGCGCCTTCATTGTGGACACATAGGCCAGCGACCATTGCATTGGAGGTGTCCAATCGCAGATCCAGGACGGCCATGAGCGGGTGATAGCCTACTACAGCAAGACGCTATCCAAGGCACAGAAGAACTACTGCGTCACCCGATGGGAGTTACTGGCAGTAGTAAAGACATTGGAGCACTTCCACAAGTACCTGTACGGTCAGCCATTCCACCTGAGGACTGACCATTCCGCCCTAACCTGGCTATTGAGCTTTAAGAACCTGGAAGGCCAGACAGCACGTTGGGTCCAGAGGCTGCAGGAGTACGACTTCACCTCGGAACATCGTAGAGGGAAGAGCCACGGTAACGCAGACGCCATGTCCCGAAGACCCTGTACAGAAGAGTGCAGCCAGTGTACAAGAGTGGAGGAGAAGGAGCGTGCCGCAGCAGTCCGAGTAGTCACGGCAGTGCCTGCGGATGGCTGGGATAGCGCAGGCCTGAGGAGGGAGCAGCTGGCGGACGCAGACTTGGGGCAGGGAAGTGGAGGCAGGGACGAGACCAACCTGGGAGGACATCGCACCGAGGAGCGCCACCTACAAGTCGTACTGGGCCCAATGGGACTCGTTGAAGACCGGAGAGGGCGTGCTGTTCCGGGTATGGGAATCACCCGATGAGCAGATGCAGAGAGAACAAGTGGTACTTCCCCGGAGTAAGGTACCGGAAGTCTTGGAAGAAGTGCACGCCGGTACTTCAGGAGGACACCTGGGAGCGAACCGAACGATTGACAAACTACGGCAGCACTACTACTGGCTGAGGCTCCGAGCAGACGCTGAGAGATGGTGCCGTCAGTGTCACGTGTGGGCGGCGAGTTGCGGCCCCCAGACTGGGAGTCGGGGTCGCATGCAGCAGTACAACGTCGGAGCGCCATTCGAACGGATCGCCGTTGACATTGCTGGACCGTTCCCAGTTTCCGACCGAGGCAACAAGTACCTAATGGTGGTCGTGGACTACTTCACTAAGTGGCCGGAGGTGTATGCCATCATAAACCAAGAGGCAAAGACAGTCACAGACTGCCTCGTGGAGCAAGTGTTCTGTCGATTTGGGGTGCCGTTAGAGCTACACAGTGAGCAGGGTACCAACTTTGAGTCCAACCTAATGAAGGAGGCACTACAAAGGCTTGGGGTGAACAAGACCCGCACGACTGCTCTACATCCCCAGTCGGATGGCATGGTCGAAAGATACATCAAGACCTTAGAGGAACACCTGAGGAAGGTCGTGGCCAGCCATCAGCGAGACTGGGACATCAAGGTGCCACTGTTCTTGCTGGCCTACCGCTCGTCTACACACGACACAACTGGGATGACGCCAGCCAGCTTAATGCTCGGCCGAGAGTTACGCCTCCCTTGTGACCTGGCTTTTGGAAGCCCTCCGGAAGCGAGACAGCCAGCGACCAAGTATGTGGAGAACTTGGTGGACCATCTCCACGACATGCACGAGATGGCTCGCCAGAACATCAAGAAGGCGAGCGACCGCATGAAGACCAGGTATGACAGGCAAGCCAACAGCCAAGGGTTCCAGCAAGGTGACCTGGTCTGGTTGTACCGTCCTACCCGGACCAAGGGACGCTGCCCGAAGCCCCAGCAGCCATGGCAAGGACCGTACCGGGTGGTGAAGAGGATTAACGACGTGGTCTACCGCATCCAGAAGGTTCCCCGAGGGAAGATGTTGGTGGTACACCTGGATCGCCTGGCACGCTACGATGGTGCTGTTCGGGACGAGCAGCTTTGAGGAGGGAGCAGTGTCACCCGAACGTCGGAACACCCTATAGAGCGGGCAAGCAGGGGACGGTCGGCGCTCGCCACGCCCCCCTCATTTGCCTTGTGGCGGTAACAAGGGGTGGCTGGGAAAAAACATCACTGCGCCGTCTCTTTCTGTTCCACCTGTGTTCTGAAACTTACGGGATATTTCATCTAATCTAGAACCTTCCAGATCAGCTAGCTGACCCTATATAAGCAACATGTCGGGCAAGAGGAGTCAGTCAGTTCTAGGCGTAAGAATGCAGTGCTAGTGTACGACGAGAAGACTGTGTGAGTGCATCGGAGGATTGTATGTAATTACGAGTGCAAGTGAAATTGTAACGGACGAACTGGTGAATCGTAATTGTGTGCATTACGTAATTCTGTGTAATTGGTAAGAGTTTAACTGTAAGTCGGTGGAAATAAAGAACATTTTTGAGTGGTGCAATTGGACTTTTCTTTTCACGAACACACAAAGTCACAATATTACATATGGTAAAATAAGGACCACGTAATGAACTTTGAAATCCTACCAGTACATAATTTGACTACAAAGTTCCTAGTTCCACGGCCAGAAGGAGGAGAGTAGACAACAGATGCTAGTTGGAGAGAGGTTGAAAATGGAGCCAATGACTTCCGAAACTAGTTCCTCAATAATATAAAAATGTAAGTGACAGTGTCAATAAACCGACTACAAATAGTTTTTCTGATTAATTTTCATGTCACTGTTACTAAATTCCTCCAATCACGCATAATCATTACTCCGTCCTTATTTTTCCATGTTGGTTCTCCCACGTCAGTTTGCTATGGTTTATCACATCTTTCAATAATTTTGGATTTGGGTAAAGGTTATAGCTTTTGTTCCAAAAGTGAAATGCTGACTTATCTTCTTGTTTCAATTTGATGTTTCTACAATGTTCTTTGACTCTGGCTTTTAGGTTTCTTTCAGTTTTAACTATATAGCATTTTTCACAATCCTTACAACTTATTTGGTATATTTCGGATCTACGATTGCTGGGATTTCATCTTTTGTTTTTGAATTTAATAATGCTAATATTGATATCTATTCATAGGTGCCAAGGTGATATTTTGCTCTTTAAAGATATTTTTGTATTAATTAAATGTTTTTGGGTAATACGTGAATCCACTGAATATGCTGTTAAGTGTAAGTTAGCACTGTGCCAAAAGTTTTAGTGACAAAACTTACCTTTAAACTCTGAGGTAAATTTTGCAGGGTATGTGATTCTGTGTGAACATCTAACTGTTCCCTGCTTCCCGAGTGACCAGGCAGGAGATATATTATGGTAAGAGCCACAGCTATTATCAACATATACACAATACTGCGCTGGAATCTGGACAGCTGCTTCCACCACTGAAACATGTATAATATACACATCAATTAGTGTTACCTTACTACAAATTGCATGTCTACTCATAGCTAACATTTGATCCACAGAGTCCTTCAACATGTCACCTATCGCTTGTATTTACTTCCAATGACTTTTACTTAACTTTGATTTCTACTATATTTTTACACATAAGATATAGTTTAACCAATCTTGTTCAGCAGAAAAACTGCAAAAATTAACTTATAAAGCTAGAATATTGTTTTCTTACACTTTCAAATTGCTCAATGCACAACATAATTAATTTGACTGTTCAGGGTAACTTATTAACAAAATAAATATTTATAAAGATAGTCAGACTGAAAAATTCAATGCCATGATTGGGATGAGCCACAGATCTCCTGGCCTTCATTCAGTTGCTCTAACAACTGAACTACCATGACAATATGCCAGCATTACATTAAATTCACCAGCTGACTCATATCTGGCAAACCACTAGGAGATCTTGTATACACAATGACTGGACTACTCTAAGGAGGGTATTCGGCACGGAGGTCCAAACTTGGTCTATTGTACCTATGTCCCCAAGTGGGACATCCCCGGGAGGAAGGGTGAGGCGAGAGGAGACAGAGGGACTGGACTGGACTACTCTATGGAGTGAATTTGGCACGGAGGTCTAAACTTGGTCTATTGTACCTGTCACAAGTGAGACATCCCCAGAACGAAGGATGAGGCGCGAGGAGACAGAGGGACTGGACTGGACTACACTATGGAGGGTATTCGGCACGGAGGTCCAAACTTGGTCTATTGTAGCACAAAAGTGATTCGAGAAGATAATGACACATTGCTTCACTCACACTGTTTACTCACAGGACATGTTTCAAGAGCTATTGCTCCTATCATCAGCTGGTACTCGATTAGTGCAAGTTGTAGTGGTTTCCTCTTTCTCCGTATTGTCAATAGATGGTGTGATGTACTTGTCAAAGACTACACTACGGAGGGTATTCGACACTCTACGGAGAGAATTCAGCACAGAGGTCCAAACGGGAGGAAGGATGAGGCCGGGGGAGACAGAGAGACTGGACTGGACTAAACTACGGAGGGTATTTGGTACGGAGGTCCAAACTTGGTCTATTGTACCTATGTCACAAATGGGACACCCCCAGGAGGAAGGATGAGGAGAGGGGAGACAGAGGGACTGGACTACTCTACGAAGGGAATTCAGCAAAAGGGTCCAAATGGGAGGAAGGATGAGGCGAGAGGAGACACAGGGTGGCCATCTCAGAGAGTTACAACAGTGCAGAAGGCAGGGTTCTTACATTTTACCAGTTTGAAGCTCCCAAGCAGGTCAGAACAACAGGTAACCCACCCTACTGTGGTCTTAAAATGGCCTACCAAACCGGGTTCCGAGACTGGAGACCGTCCCACTGTAGGAGTAAGTTTTCCCAAGAGCACATCATCCTATCATGCAATGCTGAGACTCCTGCCATGCAATGCCAAGGCTCCTGCCAACACTACTACCCTGGAAAAGATCGCCAAATGAGAGATGATGTGAAATGATAATGGCGATGAAATGGAGGGACAGGAAATTCAGGGGATGTAATTAAATTACCCCAATTTGCCTAGGGACCCCAAAAAACCAATGGGTCAGAAAGGCTGGTCATGGGAACCAAGCCAGACCTCCCAAATGCAGGCCACAGACAAAACCACCAGAGCCATCTCACTTGGTTCACAAACACATGAGATATATACCTTAACGGTAACTTACACGCTAACCTGGTCTTCTTAGTTTAGGCCATTATTAGGTCAATTAATTCATTTTCAATTAACTGATGGTCAACTGATATCATCCTGATTCATGCAATGGTCTCAAAGAATGGTTTACAAAGAACGAAATCCACTAGCTTGGCAAGATTTTTAGTATATAGCTTCAGAGATGCTATGGCTATGCTTTGCCATTGCTTCAATTGGCAGAAACTGTTTCACTTTTCTTTTTATAAAAAACTTCCCTTGTCAATACTTTGTGGCTTAGCATCCCTAAATATGTTGCTGTTTATGTAAAGATGGCAGCATTAGTCTCATAGCTATGCCAATGAAGATAAATAACCTGACTGAAAGTTGCATAACAAGGAGTGAGTGAACGGACCAAGCACTTCATTTTCTCCCATTGTGTAAAATTGCTTGTCATTTACTTATAACTACATAACATAAGCAATTTCTGAGATATATTAATGGTTTCAATTGCTCAATACTTTTGTCATTGTTTTGGAGTGTTGTCAACATTCAGTTGTTTCTCAAGATTGCATCAAAAGGTTATGCAATTTTACAACCAGCATATACAGTCCAGTTGTTGAACTATTGCTATTCCCTGTGTACTTAAAACTAGTGTGTCATGTAACAATTTTTGTAAAGGTTTGTCTCAATTAACATGAAGTATATCAAAAACTTAAATTTTCTAAATATTGTTTGTATATCCACCAATAGACAATAAAGAGTAACAAAAGTGATGTGAATTTTAACACAATTTATTTTCTGTATACTTAATTTCCTCTAAATGAACAAGTCGTATTTGAGATTAACTTAATGATATGGGTGCAATTAAGCTATAACTAAAATCTACTGACCTTAAAGGTGCATCAAGTTGGGACCTCTTGAATATGAGACTTAATTGATGACTTTAAAATGGATGTATAACAGAATGCTATTACGAGGCATTGGAATTGTTAAGCAGTTGGCTTCAAACTATCTGCGCTCAAATCGCATAGCAATACAAACAGTATCTGTGGGTCTGTATAAACGCGAGGGACGTACTTTTTAACTACAATTTCACTGCCTAATATCGAAAGTTTCCTTTCCTCCTTGCTCATTGTTTAAAAAATACTATGTCGTATTACTCACCCGCCAAAGGCTTCGTTTTTGTCTTCCTCCTTCCAAAACAGAGCTAGGCAAGTTTAGAGCCACATAATCCTTTCTGAAGTTCCCAAGCATGATTGCAGACTAGGTTTAAACGTGTTTTTTAAGGGTTTGTCGGTGGCAGAGGTTGCCCCTCAAGTGTATATACATTTATTACATTAATACTGCTGCATACCTCTCGGCGAATTCAATTTCACTTATACATCCTGCAACTATCGGTTCCTCGTAACCACTTTCGAATGGTACTGTTAACTAAAATTTACATTTGATATAAAAGTAAACTTTACATCGAATTTTTACATTACTTATCCAAATTGTATAGAGCACAATAATTAAAAAACTATTACAAATTCATATTTGCGTTAAATATAAAGTACCGCAAAACCTTTTTCAACTGACAGATAAAAACTGGACCTGGATGAGGAATGGTTGGTGTTGGTAGGAAACAAGGAAGGTAAACTTCTAAAAAGTTTCTTAAAAATGTAATTTTAGTCTTTTCCAAAACAAGATGATGAAAAGCTCTCTTCATACACATAAGTTAACTTTATCACATCAGGAGACATTATAAGGAAATTAAAGAAACAAGTAATATAATAGATTATTTTCCTACACCAGGTGCTAGTGGAATCTACTTTACAATGTTGGCATCACATATTAATAATAGGCATTGACAATTGCATTATGGTACGGAGGGAATTATGAACCATAGGTCAGAACAGCTCAAACAGGCGTAATTTGTAAAACTTCTGAGCTTAGCACAGCCCGTAGGCCGAGTTCAAACTTCATTTATAAAGAGGTTTATTGGTTTCAGACCAAGCTCTCGCATGGGGTTATTTGTTTATTTTATTTATCTATTGTTATCTGAACTTACTAATTGTTTGAACTTACTTTGGGGAAAAAAAAGTTTATTGGGATACGGCTTAATTAAAAGAAGTGATTTGCGAATTCGAACTTGGAAAAGGTACACATTTAGGAAAATATATTGACTTCTAAATATATTAAGGGTCTAAATTAATAAAAATGATTTGCACCACTTTTAAGAAAGAAAGAAACAACTAAACATTTTCCACATAAAGAGAAAGTTAAGGAGAAAAACATAAATGTATCATATACATTTTTTATTCATGATGTTGACGTATCCGGAGTAACACAGTTATCGCAGCTTGCGCAGTCATAACAGTAGTAATATTAGATAATTCCTCGCTTCTGTCAAGAACGTTACAACAAGGCAATTGCAAGCACCATCTCCTGCGTTCACATATAAAGGATTGATAATATAAACCACGAGAAAAGAGGTCCTGAGTTGGAATCTAGGTCAGGGCGAGTTCTCGGGTAAGTTTTTTTTTCGGAGTTTTCCCTCATCCTGAAAGATGAATATCTGGTAACACTAAGATCTAGGTACTCATTTGAACATAATTTCACTATCATCCGATATGACTTAACGATGGCGGAGGTAAATTAAAAGAAAAAGGCTCCCAAGCGTTTCTTGAAAATTGTATCACCAAATTTCCCTCAAAGGTGATATTAATGAGAGGGCGTTACTAACAATTATTAAAAGTGAAGCAGTACATCCATAGTTCAAATATTAGTGCAAAATTGACCTAGGAACGGAACCAGAATCCTTCATAGAGAATTCCTTGCAGCTAAATACACACATGTTCCTTTCCTACAACGGATACCATCATAAACGGAACCAGTGCTTGCTTCCTACAGCGTAATGCCCACCACTGGTAGTTTTCTACCGATATAGTCAAAGATTCAGAGAAGCGGGTGACGACGGCGTGTAGCTTGGATTATACTGTCTCCTTTTACAAAACCACGATAAACGCCTGGAAGTTTATCATCTGGTTCTATTGGATTTACAAAACCATTGGTTGCAAGTTTTGCTCCTCCTTTCAGTGACTCAAAACTGCTGATCCCTAATAAAAATAACTCACAGCGTAACAAACCACATACGCAAGGCAGAGTTGGGCAACCATCCTCCGATACAAAGAGGAGATATGGTCAGGATCACGTACCTACAGCCGGAGAGTGTCTCCTCAAATTCCTGACGATACTGAGTAGGCACCGATCCTATACCTGGGACTTAAAATCCACGCCCCAAAGGTGAAATAGAATCCAGGGAACCAATGCACAAAGTTCTAGCCCACTACATCACAGCGCAGGGCTGCTGATCCGGTAGTGATATTGTCGCGAACCCGATCGCGATAGCGGGGCTTGTGTACACAAAAAGCCAGGAGATAAGGAGTATGCCGGAAGAAATAATGATAGCGCGATAAAAGACCGATAGGGTTACGCTTCTGGAAGATGATAGAACATACAATTCCTGTTTGGTCCAGAAATATCTCGAATTTACGAAATAGGTATTTAAGGACGTGACGGCTCGCAAAGAGTTAGTTGTAAAACAGTTGTTTATGAAACAGTGTTGTGAAATGAGAGACAGCCAATTGTGTAACCAGAGCTAATGATGTAATCTGTTGTCACTGTTATTGTGATCGACCTTGCTAGACTGATGGTGTATGTAACGTCAAGCTGCTGTAATCTACAAGAGTATTTCTACAAAAATAAAGGAGATTTTTAATTTCTGCAACTCGGCCTTTTAATTCTACCAACTCACAAAGTCACAATTGGTGTCAGGAAGCGGGACGACGACAACATCACCGAGAAGATGGAAGAAATTAAGACCGTATTAACAACGAAGACGGAAGCTGCAGATAGCAACTTGGGCGCGACGATGACCGCGAAGATGACAGACACCTAGAAGAGCAGCCAGAGGAACGAGTAAGGATCGGCGTGGCGAGGAGCACGTCGGTGCCATCACTACCATCCCCTCGAGTGACACTGCGCGCCGTCAGCCGACATATGGATGACAGCCTCATCGCGGACGGTTGGGTCAGAGGGAAGCTGTGCCGCGTGCTCGTAGACACCGGGGCAGCCATGACCGTCATCAGACCCGACGTAGCCAGGGGTTCGTCGTCGAGAAAACCGAACCGACCATACCAGCTAGTGACGGCATCGGGCGAAACCATGACCGTGGAGGGGGAGGCCCTGCTGATTTTACCTTCGGGTGGAGTGCCGTGCGTCAATGGGAGTTCGTCGTGGAGGTGGCTGAGGAGGTGATACTGGAATTGGATGCTCCCAGGAGCCACGAGACGACGGTCGATGACGGCAGGAAATTCCTGCGGCTCAGTGGAGAAGAGGTCATACTCCGGCAACCCGAAGAACACCTTGGAATCCGCCGGGTCATCTTGAAGGAAGACGTGGGTCCCCGCGAGAAAGGAGGTGGTGGTAACGGCGCGACTGGAAGGACGGCGAATGAAAAACAATGTTGCTGTGCCGAAAGGTGCCAGTGAGGCTGCTTAACCTAGCGGACATCGATCACGACGCCCAGGCCGGAACGGAGATGGGTACGTGCGAGCCCGTGGTCATCGTGACAGCAATCGACAAGACATAGGAGCCGGTGCCAACGTAACACCTGGGTCCCCGGCTAGAAGGTTTTTCATTGGTATTCCTCTGTAATTGTGCATCTTTATTTTATTTGTTTATTTACCATATTGTTTTGCTTTTTTGTAGTTTGTATGTCTTGCTATTGCCATGATTATTTGTTTAAAGAGAGCTGATTACCAATTAGTTGAGCGCCCTAATACAATCATTATCATCGTCGGTCTCAAAAGAACCTTCACTGTTGTAGAACTATAACGGATGCTAAAGATATTACCTAAGTTCGTATGTTGAAAACAAATATTATTATGTATCATGAAGTCCAACGTCGTTTTGTTAATATTGTGACTTTATGGGTTCGTAGAATTAAAAGGCCGAGTTGCAGAAATCAAAAGTCTCCTTTATTTCCGTAGAAATACTCTTGCAGATTACAGCAGCATTACGTTACATAAACCATCAGTCTAGCATGGTCGCTCACAATAACAAATAGTGACAGCAGACTACATCATTAGCTCTCGTTACGCAGCTGGCTGTCTCTCATTTCACAACACTGTTTCACAAACAACTGTTTTACAAGTAACTCTTTGCGAGCCGTCACGTCCTTAAATACCTATTTCGCAAATTCGAGGTACTTCTGGACCAAACAGAAATAGAATGTTCTATCACCTTCCAGAAGCGTAACCCTATCGGTGCCGGCAGGTCTTTTATCCCGCGCTATCATTATTTCTTCCGGCATACTCCATATCACCAAGATTTTTGTGTACACAAGCCACGCTATCGCGATCGGGTTCGCGACACTGCTCCCATCGCTCGTCTACACACGACACAACTGAGATGACGCCAGCCAGCTTAATGTTCGGCCGAGAGTTACGCCTCCCTTGTGACCTGGCTTTTGGAAGCCCTCCGGAGGCGAAGCAGCCGGTGACCGAGTATGTGGAGAACCTGGTGGACCACCTCCACGACATGCACGAGATGGCTCGCCAGAACATCCAGAAGGCGAGCGACCGAATGAAGACCAGGTATGACAGGCGAGCCAACAGCCAAGGGTTCCAGCAAGGTGACCTGGTCTGGTTGTACCGTCCTACCCGGAACAAGGGACGCTGCACGAAGCTCCAGCGGCCATGGCAAGGACCGTACCGGGTGGTGAAGAGGAATAACGACGTGGTCTACCGCATCCAGAAGGTTCCCCGAGGGAAGATGTTGGTGGTACACCTGCATCGTCTAGCCCGCTACGATGGTGCTGTTCGGGACGACCAGCTTTGAGGAGGGAGCAGTGTCACCTAATTATCGGTAAGCACAACAAACGACAGCTGAGTAAGGGATCAGAGGCCGCGCCACGCCCACTTCATTAGTCTGTCACTAACTGAGGGGGATGATTAGGGAAATGTCATTTGTCGCTGGCCGCCTCTTTTGCCCCTCCCACTGCCATCTGGAACCTTCGCGTGGATTCACGGAAACCAGAGACTTCTAGAAGACTGTGATATTCCTATAAAAAGGGCTGCAGTGAGTAAATCGAGTCAGTCAGTGCTTGACGGGCTAGTGAACGGACGAGAAGACTGCGTCGGAGGAGTTTACGTAATTGCGAGTGCAAGTGGAACTTTAACGGACGAACTGGTGAATCGTAATTGTGTGCATTACGTAATTCTGTGTAATTGACAAGTGTTCAACTGTAAGTCGATGGAAATAAAGAACATTTTTGAGTGATGCAATTGGACTTTTCATTTCACGAACCCACAAAGTCACAATATCTAGTTCCCGCAAAGAACGAGGTGAGCTGGTGCCCATACGTACCCTGTTTCTTACATTTGATCGGGTAGATCTCCCGCAAAGCATCAAGGTAGGGTACGAAGCTACTGAAATGAGGCAGTATATACCCAATCAATTGAGGTGCTACAAATGCCAGCGTTTTGGACACACGAGTGATTCTTTTAATGGAGTTGCTACCTGCGTTGATTGTGGGGAAGTCAAGCGTAACGATACATGTACTTGACTTGCAAAATGTGTCAACTGAGAGGTAATCATCTCCGGGTGAGATAGAAGGTGACTTTCTTGCAAGCTCGGAATCTCTTACATATTCTTCAGTCTTCTGTTCCTAGGATCGCTGCTTGTAGAGCACTTACAGACAAGCCGGCACCTAAACGTGAAATCACAACAAAAACTAGCGACTTATATGGGGGCAGTAATTGCGGAAAGAACAATTATATTAAGATCACAGCCAAGGCAACAGACACTAACACGAACAACAGTGAGCACACCTACCAAGTCCAGTCCTATGAAGAACGTGCCAGCCAAGGCACCGCCAAAATATATAAGGCATGGCCCAGAACGTTCAAGACCACATATGAAAGTACTGACTTCCTCAGGAAGAATAATATGATTAGTGCCAAGAAAAAAAAAAACAGCGTAAAATTCTGAGAAATTATCTGGAGAGGACTCAGACCGGTGACTATCATTTTCGTCAATCGCATTTTACGATCGATTCGAGACTCTCGAATCGAAATTTTCAAATGAAAAGCGGTTCTCCTCCATAGAGGATAGGAGCAGGATGCTCCTGCCTTCACTGCCAGAATGATATTGAAAAAAGGCAGGAGTGAGCAGGATAAATCTGCCAAAATGCTAACCCAACCCCCCCCCCCCAAGGGTAAATTGATTCGACCATGTCTTGCAAGATAGTTTTAAATTTTTTGGTGCTAAGTTATAGAATTTAATAAAGCAAACAGCTTCCATGCCTTTTGGCGTTTTTTAAATTATTTATACTCAGCAAGAACAGTGGCACCTTGACGTCCCAGTCTTGATGTACCTGTCGACCATGCCATTCGACTGCGGATGTAGAGGCGTCGTGCGGGTCTTGTTCACCCCAAGCCTTTGTAGCGCCTCCTTCATTAGGTTGGACTCAAAGTTGGTACCATGGTCACTGTGTAGCTCCAACGGCACCCCAAATCGACAGAACACTTGCTCCACGAGGCAGTCTGTGATTGTCTTTGCCTCTTGGTTTGGGATGGCATACACCACCGGCCACTTGGTGAAGTAGACCACAACCACCATTAGGTACTTGTTGCCTCAGTTGGAAACTGGGAACTGTCCAGCAATGTCAACGGCGAGCCGTTCGAATGGCGCTCCGACGTTGTACTGCTGCATGCGACCCCGGCTCCTAGTCTGGGGGCAACGACTCGCCCCGCACACGTGACACTGACGGCACCATCTCTCAGCATCTGCTCGGAGTCTCAGCCAGTAGTAGCGCTGCCGTAGTTTGTCAATCGTTCGGTTCGCTCCCAGGTGTCCTCCTGAAGTACCGGCGTGCACTTCCTCCAGGACTTCCGGGACCTTACTCCGGGGAAGTACCACATGTTCTCTCTGCGTCTTCCCATCAGGTGATTCCCATACCCGGAACAGCACGCCCTCTCTGATCTTCAACGAGTCCCATTGGGCCCAGTACGACTTGTAGGTGGCGCTCCTCGGTGCGATGTACTCCCAGGTTGGTCTCGTCCCTGCCTCCACTTCCCTCAAGAGTGGCCCCAAGTCTGAGTCCGCCAGCTGCGCCCTCCTCAGGCCTGCGCTATCCCAGCCGTCCGCAGGCACTGCCGTGTCTACTCGGACTGCTGCGACACGCTCCTTCTCTTCCACTCTTGTGTACTGGTCGCACTCTTCTGGACAGGGTCTTCGGGACATGGCGTCTGCGTTACCGTGGCTCTTGCCTCTACGATGCTCCGAGGTGAAGTCGTACTCCTGCAGCCTCTGGACCCAAAGTGCTGTCTGGCCTTCCAGGTTCTTAAAGTTCAATAACCAGGATAGGGCGGAATGGTCAGTCCTCAGGTGGAATGGCTGACCGTACAGGTACTTGTGGAAGTGCTCCAAGGTCTTTACTACCGCCAATAATTCTCGTCGGGTGACCCAGTAGTTCTTCTCTACCTTGGATAGCGTCTTGCTGTAGTAGGCTATCACCCGCTCATGGCCGTCCTGGATCTGCGATAGGACACCTCCAATGCAATGGTCGCTGGCGTCGGTGTCCACAATGAAGGCGCCACCCGGTTGTGGGAAACCCAAAATTGGAGCACTCACAGGGTCTCCTTTAGGTACTGGAAAGCGTTTTCGGCATCCTCCGTCCACACATAAGGCCGGTGTTCCTCTGTCAGGCGGGTGAGGGGTTTGGCGATGCTGGAGAACCTCTTTCTGAAGCGGCAGTAATAACTGCACAGTCCCAGGAGACTGCGCAATTCTTTCTTATCCTTTGGGCGAGGCCAATCTCTCACAGCCCATCTCTTCTCCGGGTCGGTGGCCACTCCGGTTGCTGAGACTATGTGGCCTAAATAATTCACTTCCTTGCGGAATAGCTGGCACTTCTTCGCGTTCAGCTTCAAGTTGGTCGCCTGCAGTCTCTGTAGAACCTTACTCAGATTCTCGAGGTGATCTTCAAAAGTCTTCCCGACGATGATGATGTCCAGGTATAGCAGGCAGGCATCGTAAGTCAGCCCTCTCATCACTGACTCCATGAGGCGTTGGAAGGTAGTTGGTGCGTTGCAGAGGCCAAAGGGCATAACCGTCAACTGCCAGAGCCCTTGGCCCGTCGAGAATGCGGTCTTCTCCTTGTCTCTTGGCTCTAGAGCTACCTGCCAGTAGCCCGACTTCAGGTCCAGGGTCGAGAACCACTGTGCATCAGCTAGCGTGTCCAGGGTGTCGTCAATCCGGGGTAAGGGGAAACAGCCCTCCCGGGTGACAGCGTTAAACTTTCTGTAGTCTACGCAGAAGCGCAGCTGCCGTTCTTCTTTGTCACCAAGACTACAGGGGACCACAACGGCTGTCAGACTCTTCAATCACTCCCCTGGATCTCATGTCCTCCAGCATGTCTCGTACCACCCCTTGCTTTGCCAGCGGGACGCGTCTATGTGGTTGCCGAATAGGCCGGGTGTCTCCGGTGTCGATGCGGTGAAGCACTTTGTCCGTGCGGCCGTAGTCACTATCACCTTGACTGAAGACGCGCTGGTATCGTCTTAGCAGTTGTCGAGCTTTCTCCAGTTGCTCTACGGTCAGGTGGTCGGCCGCCCTCTCTAGTAAGCCTTCTAGCCGCGGCCCCAGGTGTTGCGTCAGCACCGGCTCCTGCGTCTTGTCGATTGCTGTCACGCTTACCACGGGCTCGCACGTTCCCAACGCCGTCCCGGCATGGACGTCGTGATCGGCGTCCATTGGATTTAGCAGTCTCACCGGCACCTCCTCTCGGCACGGCAGCAATGCCCTGGCTACACACAGTCCGTGTACAGGCGTCTTCTTGTCCAGCATCATGTTCCTGGTTCTCTGGCCCTCCAGTCGCGCCGTCACCACCACCTCGCTCCTCGCGGGGACAACCACGTCTTCGCTCAAGACGACCCTGCCAATTCCAAGGCGCTCTTCTGGTTGACGGAGTATAAGCTCTTCTCCGTTGAGCCGCAGGACCTTCTTGCCGTCGTCGACTGTCGCCTCATGGCCCCTGAGGGCATCCAATCCCAGTATCACCTCCTCAGCCACTTTGGCGACGAACACCCATAGACCTACGGTGCTCCTTCCCAAGGTAAGCTTCAACAGGGCCTTCTTCTCCACAGGCAAGGTGTCGCCCGATGCCGTGACGAGCTTGTATGGTCGGCTCGGCTTCCTTGTCGGCAAACCCTTCGCCACGTCAGGTCTGATGACGGTCACGGCCGCCCCGGTGTCCACCAGCACGCGGCACGGCTTTCCTCTTGCCCAACCGTCCGCGATGAGGCTGTCATCCATACGCCGGCTGACGGCGCGCAGTGTCACTCGAGGGGATGGTGGTGATGGCGCCGACGTGCCCCTCTCCACGACGGCCCTTACTCGTTTTGCGGCTGCTCTTCCTGGTGTGGGCAGTCTCTCTGCAGGTGTCCGGGCTGTCCACACCCCCAACACAGGCCACTAGGTGTTCGCCGGCGTCCCTCAGCTGGTCTTCTGTCTCCGGCGTAGCGGACACTCCTCGTTCTCGACGTCGGGATAGATGTTACCATGGCCGCCTCTATTCTTAATGCCGCTGTCAGCGCCTCGTGGATGGTTTTATAATCGCCGAGCATTAGGCGCTGACGAATCTCTGTGTCCCGTACCCCGTCGACAAATTTGTAGGTGGCTTGCTGGGATACGAACTCCAGTGGCACGTGAACCAAGGCCTTGCTAGCCAGCTGGTCAATCGCCATGGCGAACTCCTGCAGCGTCTCCCCCGGCTGCTGTGACCTTGCCTTTAGCTGGCTGCGTTATACTGCGGCTAAGCGGTGGTTTCCGAAACGATTTTCCAGGGCCTCCCAGGCCTTCCAGGGCGCCGCCGTTGTCTGCACCGCGTTTAGGACTTCCGCGGCCCGTCCCTAGAGGCTGGCTCTTAACTGTGTGGCCTCCTCCTCCAGTGACCATCTGTTGTGCTTGGCTACTGTGTCGAACTGGTGGCGGAAGACCTCAAATGTTGACGCGCCGTCATATTTCGGAGGTTTGACGCGCGCCGATGTTGTGTTGCGTCCCGGTGCGTCGGCCTTCCAATCCTTCAGTCTCCTGCCGACGACGTCCTCCTCCATGGCGTTCAGGTACTTGACGCTGCTGTCGGCCTTTCCCTCCAGGTTGTTTACGTGGTTCGCGAGGTCTTCGGCGTCTTTAACCATGGCGTTCAGGAACTTGGCGTTATTGTCGGCCTTTTCATCTAGGTCATTGAAGCGGTTCGCCAGGTCGTCGACGCGCTCGTTAACTTGGCCCATCCGCTTGCCCAGCTCCGTCACGTTATCCCTCACGCCGGCCAACTGTTCTTCAAATTTGGCGGCGAGTGCCTCGTTCGCCACCTTCATTTCCGTGGTCAGTTCGGCCATCTTTTCGGCCATTGTCGTGGCCAAGTTGTTGTTTGCCGTTTCTGTCTTCGCTGTTAATTCGGCCTTCCTTTCTTCCATCTTCTCGGTGATGTCGTTGGACGTCTTCATTTGTTTCAACTCTGCGGCCAGGTTGTTATTTGCCATCTTCAACTTCTTTTCCATTTTCTCGGTGGGGTTGTCGCTGGCCGTCTTTATTTCTGCCAGTTCCACCTTCATTTCCATCATCTTCTCCAAAATCTTTTCCAATGCCACGTCCATGGTTGTAATGTTAGGTGAAGTTGTCGTCCCGCTTCCTGACACCAGTGTGACTTTGTGGGTTCGTGAAATGAAAAGTCCAATTGGACCACTCAAAAATGTTCTTTATTTCCACCGACTTACAGTTGAACACTGTCAATTACACAGAATTACGTAATGCAGACAATTACGATTCACCAGTTCGTCCGATAAAGTTCCACTTGCACTCGCGATTACGTAAAGTCCTCCGACGCAGTCTTCTCGTCCGTTCACTAGCTCGTCAAGCACTGACTGACTCGATTCACTCACTACAGCCCTTTTTATAGGAATATCATAGTCTTCTAGAAGTCTCTGGTTTCCGTGAATCCACGCGAAGGTTCCAGATGGCAGTGGGAGGGGCAAAAGAGGCGGCCAGCGACAAATGACATTTCCCTAATCATCCCCCTCAGTTAGTGACAGAGACTAATGAGGTGGGCGCGGCCTCTGATCCCTTACTCAGCTTTCGTTTGTTGTGCCTCCCGATAATTGGGTGACAATATACATTGGTCACATCTTCCTCCACCAAGTTTTCTTGAATCCCCTCATTGAACATACTGTCCAATGCGCTGGTGTTTACAACACCACGCGGAGTTCAGAGTCCTATGCATTTCAAAAGCGCACCGGATAACTCGCAAGCATATTGGCTTTCATAATCCTCGCAGCCTGTGTCGGCGAAACAACTTCGACCAGGAGCGTGCCCCAATACATGACTTTACAGAACTAGCAATGTTATCTAACCCCTTCTGTTTATTAAACGAGTTCACTGTAGTAATTTCCGGCCTTCCTCAGTTCTGTTAATAACCAAGTAGCGAGGACCACAACACTCAGCTAATTCTTTTCCACTCTTCTAAACATTTTTGTTTATTTTCTTATTGTTGGTATAGCGACAATATCCCCCATTACAGACGTCACTGATGGCGTGCTCACATCCTGGGCGCCATCTCGTCTTAGGTGAGAGTCCTGGTCTGGAAACTGCTCACCTCAGTGTCTCACCTGCCAACGGAAAGACAGAGGGATCCAATCGTCATCAGGGGCGCATGAGCTCATGCAATTGCTCCTCCTAGGGACTAACCTATATCAGCGGATACGAACACAGTCCCTTATGATAACCAGGGGCTGGAACTTATGCGTTAAAGTGGATTAAGCTAAGAACCACAGATTAATACGCTAAATAGTGTGCCATTTCTATATTACTTACAATTGTAAACTATTTTGTTTTCATTCCCATTAAAATATTATTTCAAATCAATTTGGAAATCTGTTCTAGTGTGGTTCTAGTTATTTTTTCTGTTCCAATATTTATGTTAACCAACCTGAAAATTTCCGTAAATAAACAAAACAAATACGATAAAAATACAAACAGTTTGTCTGAAATGTGACATGGGCATGTATTAAGAGGAAGTCTGTGTTGTGACTTATAATTAATACGAAATACTAAAAGTGCAGCCTGCGATATGACATCATCTGGTGGAATACCCGATAAGCTCTGGCAACCACCTTATGCAATTCTAGAAACAACGTAAGTAATGTTGATTGAGGTTAGGTTTCGAGACCATAATATCAATATTGTGACTTCGTAGAATTAAAAGTCCAGGTTGCCGAAAAGAGACAATATTTTTATACGTTCCAAAGCCAAAAAATTATGTACAACCTAAATATATGAAGCCTTATCCGGCGGAGGCACACTCCTAAAGGTCAACGCAGATATGTATTAAATCAAGAAAAAACTTCTCAAACACAAAACATTGATGTATATACTATAAACAAAAAATCCATTCATAGTTATATATATATATATATAATGAAAAAGTAATTGTAATAGCATTAGAAATCTTTTCTTACCCAAATTCAAATTTGCATTGAAACTTCAAACGTTTAACTTAATTAGAAATGTGTAGATTTAGAAGAATTGTTATAAAAAGAAATGCTAGACATGGCCATGTGAACGTAGCACAAGATTTTTTTCGTAAATTGTACATACTTAGCGCAATGGAATTTTGTTTGCTAACTTCTAGGATGGGAGAGATTGTGATAGAACTATATTGGAAACATGCTCCAACGACATGCAGGAACTTTGCAGAGCTTGCAAGACGTGGATATTACAATGGAACCAAGTTTCACAGAATCATCAGGGACTTTATGATTCAAGGTAAGTGCAGCACACAGTCTAGATTCCAGTATGAGGATGTTTCAGAAACGTAATGAAATGTGTTTTGACAGGTGGCGATCCTACAGGAACTGGGAAAGGAGGAGCATCAATCTACGGAAGAACATTTGATGATGAAATTCATGAAGAATTAAAGCATTCAGGTAAAAAGAAAGAAAGATACATTTATTGTAAACATTAAATACCAAATTATCAGCAAAGAATTTTATTTGATAAACCACTACAGGCAAAATGTTTGATGATCTTTACATTAAAATCTGATAAGAAAACAAGGATTTAGATTGTCATACTCATGGCTCAATGGCCCTGAACTTTCTGACCACGGGGACCTGACTAACAAACATGTGCAGGAATAATATGTGCTTGGTAGTTATTTGTTTCCAGATTTTTAGGTTTTAATCTATTTGTGCTATGCAATTTAATTAACACATTTTAAGATGTATATTTGTTTCAAGCTTCCTGAAGTAGTATGTGTGAATTTTATCACACCTCAAAAAAGAAAACCTACATGAAGGTTTTGACACCTAAAATTAATAGCTGTTTCACCTTCTTCCAATGAAGAATGTTATCTTTTTATTGAAATTTGTAAAATATTTGCCACCACTACTATAAGCAGTAGGGCAGAATTTGTCATGTATTAAGATATATTTTTGTTCTATATCAGGAGCTATTCTCCAGTTGGAAAGTATGACTGGTGAAACAGAGCATATACCTGCATTGAAAAAACTATTTGTTGTTGGTTTTCAACTCTCCATCGCTTACATTCTTATATTATTGAGGGACTAGTTTTGGAAGCTTTTGCTTTTATTTTCAACCACAAAAGTCTGACTATCATCTTTTGTTGTCATCATGTCTTCTGTCTGGTGGTGGAAGTATAAACTTCTTTATCAAATTATCGACTAGTGGGATTTCAAAAGTTTATTACTGCATCTTTATATTTTCATATTAAGATGCTCTCCCACATTAGTTTGTTTTGGTTTATCACCTCTTTAAATCATTTTAGATTTGGGCCAAAGTCATGTTTTTCATTCCAAAAGTGAAATGCTGCTACTGACTTATCTTCCATCAAATTGAAAAAATTGAACACTTACATTTTTGAATTGACTCCAGATAATCTTTAAAATTGTATTGCAATTGAGTGAAGATATATTAAATTTATGAGACTGAAGAATTATAAGAATGATTATTTCTGAAATTCTGTCTCTAAATTTGCAAAAATCCGAGGCTACAACTCTGAGATAAACGTTCTCATACGTTGACTGAAAGCTAGACAAGGGAAAAGAAATTTAAATAGATACAAATCGACTTTTGTAATCAGATTTTCAAGATTGATCAATGAGTAAATATCACAAAATTTAATTAAAATTATAAATTAATTTTTGGTTCTGTAATCAAAACTATTTATCAAACACTTCGAGAATTTCACTCTAAACATGATCTCAACGAGAAATTTCTTCTGAAAATGGCTTCACAACTTGGATCATCATAAAACCCTCTTCATGATTAACAATTTGCTTTTGTTGAAACAGAAGAGTTTTAATAATATTGCGACTTTGTCCAGTTCTCAGTGTCACTTCACTTGGTTCTCAGGCTTTAATCAAATATGCATGAAGCAATAGACTCATCTTCTTTCTGCTTCACTCGCTGGTGAGTTTAACACAGGACAACTCTGATCTCTCATATTAATAGCATGTCACAATTTCATTCATATTTCATGCTTGTATAAGGGGCATTCAAAAAGAAACAAACTGGAGTCTGGTATGCACAAAGCGCTGACAGGATGGTAATATTGTGGCGTGTGTAACAAAGTGTTGTTCCGACCAGAGCGTGGAAGTTCACAGCCCGCCACTAGAGGACACGTTTGCATGCCTGCACATCACGTGATTATACAACTCTAGCAGCAGCATGCATCAATCGCCCAACGCTGCCAGTCACATTGAAAACAGTGAAATGGAGGCTTCAAAAGAAGAGCAAAGAGGTGCTGTTCGTTTTCTGACAGCAGGAGTAGGGGGAACTGACATTCGACAAATGTCACAAGTGTACAGCGAACACTGCATGTCCCTTGCAAGGGTCAAGAAATGGCACAAGCGCTTCAGGATAGGACTGGTGTCGTTAGCCAATGATGCATGGTGTGGAGCACCACACTGCATTACCGATGACATTGCACTGCTGGTGATGCACTATTACCCAGGACCACCGAGTGACAGTGAAAGCCATAGCTGCCGAGGTCGGATTGAGCATAGGAAGTGTTCACACTATCATGAAGGAACGACTGCTCTTGCACAAAGTGTGTGCCCCACAGTCTTCAACCACACTAGGAAGCATGTTGAATGGTTCAATGTCTTGGTCATCTGCAACGCTATGCTAGGGTAGGGAATGAGTTCCTGGCACGAGTGGTGGCTGGAGATGAGTCATGGTGTCATCACTTCGAACCAAAATCAAAACGACAAAGTCTCCAGTGGAAGCATCCAAGGTCACCACCACCAAAAAAAGCCAGGGCCATCCACACAAGTGCAGGAAAGGTTATGCTGATGTCCTTCTTTGACCAAGATGGCCCCCTTCTGATACACTTCCTGCAGCATGGGATAACTGTGAATGCCCAGCGTTACTTGCAATCCTTGACCAACCTTTGCCAAACAATTAAATCAAAATGACCAGGCAATCTCACTTGTGGGGTCATTCTGCTCCATGACAATGCAAAGTTTCATGCGGCTAACAGTTGCAACACTCCTGCAGAAATTCAAATGGGAGGTTCTCGGCTACTCTCTACACAGTCCAAACCTCTCTCCCTATGATTATGCCATTTTTGGTCCCCTTAAAAAGGCTCTAAGGGGCAAATGATTCACCTCGGACGATGACGTCCAGCTGTACATGTGGAACTGGCTCACGTTGCATCCCCGGAACTTTTATGAGACAGCCATTCACCGCCTTGTGCCACAGTGGGACAAGTGTCTCAACAGCCAGGGCCAATACTTCTAACATACAGGTACTGGTTTCGGTAATTATATCTCTGGCTCGCTTCTTGCTTCTTTTTGAATGCACCTTGTATTACCAGGCTGCAGATCTGTGTGCTGCATATTTTTCAGTTTTAAAGCTCCCACATTGCATACTCATGAGCAATATAACATGCAGTATAATGAGTACTTACCGTTTTATGATTGATGTCCATCTGCATTGAGACACTCCTGGTATCTGTGAATGAAATTTCTACTCACACATATAACTTCATGTAATTTCTGTTTTCATCTAATTTTGCCTTTTTACAAATACACAAAACTAAGAGGTCTCTTTCCATAGCAGTCTTCTTTATGCCTTTGTAGCGACACCAACTCATGCTGCTCAAAACTTCTTGATGATCACTGCTCACGGACATAAACACTTACTTTAACAATTTAACTCCGAGCCAACTCTGATTTCCGACTCTGGCCAGCTAACAACTGAAAATTGACTGGGCTGGCTTTTGCACTCCCTTTTATATCAGCAGGTCGCAGAAAAATGTTCTGAAAAATGAAGTCTCTTGAATTACCTGAATGGAACATTCTGGAAGTTGATTCTTATAGATTTCCCAAAGTCTAATGGTTCAGAACATCATGCAGCACAACAAAGAGGTGCATACTTCCGCCTCATGACATCAGCGACAGACTTTGAATGTTCTGGTTTTCCTTTAGCTCCTGTTGGTGGCAAACAAAAAAGTGGTAGACACAGGTGATTCACACTTAATCCCTTTAGAGTAGCATTTGCAGCCATTATGACAGCATTATCCTTAAGTTCATCTATGGTTTGGAGGTGTTGCTATAAACTTCTGTCTACATAATTCAGTTTCTAGGTATGTATATTGTGTCGTCCTCCATGGTCTAAGGGTAACATGCCAGCCTCTTGTTCCTGAGGTCACATTCAAATCGAGTGAAAGGTAATGGCTTTTTTTGCCATAAAAATCTTTAGCATGGCTTCCTTCAGAGAGAAATAAAGCTGATAGATTTACGGCACAGAACTTTGAGCCTGATAAAGTGGCCCCTCAGACAAATAAAGCTGTATCACATTATGTTATATAACCAATGGCACGACAGCCCATAGAGGTCCAAGGCCTGCCAACCCGACTGCCGCCTCACGCCGACATATGGAAGGTAGAGGTGGGCAATCATCCAATCGATACAGGGAGAAGATGTCTCCCCCAGCTGGAAAGATGGCTTTCTTGACCAGGGCTGCTTACCTATCGTAAGCTCCTCGATTTCCTCACAATGCTGAATGGGCACCGGTTCTATCCCTGGGACTTAAAATCTGCACCCCCAGGGGTAGGATCAAAACCGGACTGCATACTGTAGTAGGGAACTAAAGTATGATGCCTTAGCCCACTATGCCACGGTGCAGGATATCACATTATGTCAGCAAACAATATTTGTATCATTGGTTGGTGAAGCAGGCTTCAAGTGTATCAGAAGATATAAATAATATTTACAAGTCTTTCAAGGAGAACAGCAAGTCGATGGTACAGGTGAAGAGTTGTGGTTAATATATTTCTTGTTATTAATTTTTAGATGAGTCGTATTTATTACACATCTGCTTCACTTTCGTACCTATTTTGAGGACATGTTTCGCAAATCATCGTTTGCATCTACGCATAAGAGCCGAATAGGTATGAATAGGTACGAAAGTGAAGCAGATGTGTAATAAATACGACTCATCTAAAAATTAATAATTTTTCGCTTCACTGTGGTGTTCCAATACAGTTAAATCTCGATATATTTCTTGTTGTTTGTGCAGGTGCAGGTATAATCTCAATGGCAAACTCAGGACCTAATACAAATGGTTCCCAGTTTTTTATAACCCTGGCTCCAACTCAGTGGCTGGATGGAAAACATGCAATATTTGGTAGGTGACTAACTTCATCAACAGCTGTCAATCATTATACATCTCTACAATGTGTTACAGTTAATGTATTCTATTTTACAGGGCGAGTACATTCTGGCATGAATGTGGTGAAGAGAATAGGGTTGGTGGAGACAGATAAGAATGACAGACCAGTGGATGATATTAAAATAGTTCGAGGTTATATTCGTTCACATTGAATAACTGTATAATTTGTACCTTTTTAATTGAATGTCAGTAATAAATAAAAGTTAAAGTATCTTTAACACTGTGTGATTTGTTAACCAACTTTACTGCAATTTGTAAAGTCTCTATGATATCCTTAATAACCTATGAAAAACCTATGAAAAATCCTCATATTTATGAAAATGGGTATAAGGCTCACTCTCTTCTTGGCCAACAAGCCAGGTGAAAAGACAATTAGATACACTGGCCCACAGAGCTTTGTCTACCTCTGATCCCAGCCACTTAAAATAATAATTACAGCACCTGAGACTCACTTTCCGTCAAAACGGCTACTCCGAATATGACGTTTAAGCCTCAATCACCAGAGCTAAGAAAGGAAAACCTGTAATACAACAAGCGTCAGATTAGCCTACCGCTACAGCCTGCATCCCGTTTACTGGCAACCTATCTGGCAGAATCAGTAGCCTCAATCACCAAAGCTAGGAAAGGGAAACCTGTAATACAGCAAACGTCAGATAAGCCTACCGCTACAGCCTGCATCCCGTATACCGGCAATCTATCTGGCAGAATCAGTAGCCTCGATCACCAAAGCTAGGAAAGGGAAACCTGTAATACAGCAAGCGTCAGATAAGTCTACCGCTACAGCCTGCATCCCGTATACCGGCAATCTATCTGGCAGAATCAGTAGCCTCGATCACCAAAGCTAGGAAAGGGAAACCTGTAATACAGCAAACGTCAGATAAGCCTACCGCTACAGCCTGCATCCTGTATACCGGCAATCTATCTGGCAGAATCAGCAGCCTCGATCACCAAAGCTAGGAAAGGGAAACCTGTAATACAGCAAGCGTCAGATAAGTCTACCGCTACAGCCTACATCCCGTTTACCGGTAACCTGTCCGGCAGAATCAGCAGAATTCTCATCAAATACATCAGGACCATCCACAAGCCACCTCCGAAGATTAAACATCTGTTTAGACCAGTGAAAGACAAACTGGACTTCCAAGTTCCGGGAGTGTACCACATTCCCTGTGAATGTGGGACACTGTATATAGGACAAACTGGAAGGACCATCGCTACCAGAATAATCGAACATGAACGGAGCATTCGTTTACTGCAACCTGAGAAGTCTGGACTGGCAGAGCATAGAGCCAACTTTCGGAAGACGACCATCTTGGCAAAATGCAGCAGTTACTGGGAGCGGAGAATTAAGGAGGCTTTGACAATTTCCTCTGAAAGGAGCATGCTTAATCGTGATGCTGGATTTCAGTTCAGCTCCTCTTGGAAACTAACCTTAAAAATGAAAATCCGTCAATTTAAGAAGCACAGATCAATACAGCTTGATAATCAAGTTAGTAGTTACATTTCTTTGATCCAATTTTCTATACTCACGCCATCTCCTGACCTGGCATTTAATTTACTGAAAACAGTCTTTTGTTCAGAAATGCAAATTTTGATAGTGTTTTGTCTTTGTTTATATTTGTGTTATATCCAGAGTTTCATTTGTGGCTATAACATTTAATAAATATCCTGATGATGGGAGAGATTGCACACTCCCGAAACGTCGATCTAATCATCTTTTCACCTGGCTTGTTGCCCGAGAAGAAAGTGAGCATATTCATCGCCAGGAAAGCTTCAGGTCTTATGGAAATAAGTCCTCTGACACTGGAGTTTGTGGGCATATTATGTGCCTCTACCTTGACTTTCTACATACATTAAAACATTCTTCAAAAGACTTGTCGTCCAACACAACCTCCTCCACAGATGCAATGATGTCTTATCTAACCTGGGCGCAACAGCCCTAAGAGGGCCAAGGCTTACCAACCCAACTGCCAGCCTCACGCCCACTTACGCAAGGTAGAGGTGAGCAATCATCCAACCGATACGTAGAGGAGATGTGGTCAGTATCTTGGCATCCCCTATCTGGAACGTTGGTTTTCGTGACCAGAGCCACTTACCTAGCGTAAGCTCCCCCTTTCCTCACGATGCTGATTGGGCACTGGTCCTGTACCTAGGACTTAAAATCTGCACCCCATGGGTGGGATCAAACCCTGGCCGCCAAGGCAGGCTGCCTTAGCCCGCTATGCCACAGCGCAGGACAGTGATGTCTTATATAAAAACAAATTGTAGGACAAAAATGATTTTGTACACACAAGCTCTACTTTATTTCCCTGAACAAATATCAGACCTCAGTTGTTGGGGATTGGAGAGGGTCACTTTAGTCTCATCAACATTTTGCTGCAAACAATAACTTCATTCTTATAGTTCCTTTCATGGAAGTGTTGAAAACAGTTGTTGTAAAAGGGAGTTGATTAATGACACTAAACAACACTTACTAACAGATGCACTGCGTAAAGGTGACATCGTAAAGATGTCACCTGCGTAAAGATCAAACATTAGGCCTTGTCGAGTTTGGTTCCTTTAAGTCTTCAGATGATAGATGCAATTAAAAAATCACTACTATAACAAAACTGATAGGTGATTAGTGATTACTAATAGCTGCACTGCGTAAAAGTGAGGGATCAGGTCGTTTCCTTTAAGCCTTTAGTTAATCATTAAAGGAATTTGAGAGTCACCTCCTTGTTAGTAACAAAAGTCATTCTGCAGCTGTCTATACACTATCTATATTTAGCTGTAGAAGTTACAAAATCTGAAACCTCTTCATGTGTCCTGAAACAAATGACAGTAAGATATCCTGACAATGAATGGCTACACGTTTACACTGACGGCTCCAGCTTACCAAATAATGGTGGTACTGGTGCTGGTGTAATATGCCCTCTCTTCTCTTTCTACAAAAGATTAAGTTTAAATGCTACAAATTTTGATGGAGAGGTTACAAAATCTTCTTTATCATGTAAATAAATTTGAAAAGGTTGTAGTATTATGTGACTCTAAAGCAGCTATAATATTGTAACGGGACCGCTGGAGCACCCTGTACCAGCTGCGAACGGAAGGTAGGGGAGGACCGCGTTAGCCACACCTCTGCCTCGTTTGTCTTATAGTGGTGACAGCCAGTGGTCGGAAAGAAACATAATTGTGCGTCTGTTTTCCTTCCACCTGGTTCTCGATCTTTCTGTTACTAGAACAATCTTGTAAACACCAGAAGTCGGGATATTCCTATATAAAGAGGGACAGACAGACAGTGTGTGTCAGTTGTTGTGCTGTGTTGAGTTGGTCGGTCAGTTAGTGAGACAGTCGCAGTTCTTGGTGTAAGAGTTAGTCAGTGACGTGTTAATGAACGAGAAGATTGTGCAACGGAAGACTGTACGAACCGTGTATGAGTATCGGAGTTGATGTAATCGCGAGTACAAGGAAATTGTAACGGACGAACTGGTAAATTGTGATTGTGTGCAGCAAGTAATTTTGTGTAATTGGCAAGAGTTAAACTGTAAGTCGGTAGAAATAAAGAACATTGTTGAGTGGTGTAATTGGACTTTTTATTCCACGAACCCACAAAGTCACAATATTCATAACATCTGATATTACACCTAAAAATCTTAATATTGTAGAATGTCGTAAAATCAAAAAAAGATTAATAATTCAATGTATACCAGCACATTGCTGAATACATGGTAATGAAACAGCTGACCTTCTAGCCAAAAAGGCAGTAAAATTAGGTCAATTTCATTTGAACCACAAAGTTATCACCATATCAAAAGAATAATTACACAGGGTGTATATAAATGAATATCGGGGTTTTAACTCTTTATAATATTTATTACATTAAGCTTACAGTTATAAACGATATGTAAAATGAAAAAGCAACTCAGACAGTTTTACCAAGAACCTTATAAATGTTCAATGTGACTACCCTTTGTCACATGGCACACATCAAGTCTATAGCCGAGCTCTTCCCAAACCTTCATAAGTGTATATTCAGTAATTGTAGCAACAGCTGCTTCAATTTGGTTTCTTAATTCAGGGACGTCAGCTGGTAGCAGAGGCACGTACATATGAACCTTGATGAAACCCCAAAGGTAAAAATCGCATGACGTTAGGTTCAGAGTATGTGGAGGCCATGCATAGCAAGCCCTGTCATTGGGGCCCTTGCGGCCTATCGGGTACAGTGACGTTCAACCAATCACATACTTCCTTATGCCAGTGAGGTGGTGCACCATCTTGCTGGAAAATGAAGTTCTCTGGCTCATTTTCTTCCAACTGAGGAAAGAGCCATTGCTCTAGTGTATCAAGGTAAGAAGTGCCAGTTACAGTAGGTTCACCAAAAAAAGAAAGGCTCATAAACTTTTTGCCGGGATATGGTACAAAAAACATTCACTTTAGGGGAATCTCGTTGCATTTGTACCATCTTGTGAGGATTTTCTGAGACCCAGATGCGCACATTATGAGTGTTAACATGTCCACTAAGGTGAAAGGTCGATTCATCACTGAAGACAACATGATCCATAAAATCATCATTGTCATGAAACAACATGACGTTTGCAAAGTTGGCAGGTAATCTGTGGTCTGTCGGCTTTAGAGTCTGTAATAACTGTAAATGGTAAGGACATAGCCGTAAGTGTTTTCGTACAACTTTCCAAACAGTCGACACAGGAACTTGTAATTCATGACTAGCCTTCCTGAATGATTTCTTTGGGCTACGAGTGAATGACTCTCACTTGCTCAACAGTCTCTTCACTTACTCTTGGTCGTCCCGTGCTCTTCCCTTTACAAAGGCAGCTGGTATCTTCAAACTGATGATCCCATCTACAAATATCACTAGGAGGATCACAACCGAACTTAATGCGGAACCACGTTGCACAGTAACTACAGATTCGGTCTTTGCAAATTGCAGAACACAAAACGCTTTCTGTTTACTAGTCGTCATCTTTGCTACTACCGCTGTCTAGCAGATTGCAGCAGAAACATTGCACGCACATGCGCACTGGTGCCAACAAACAAAACTGTTTCAATTGATTTTTCATTTGACATATCATTTATAACTGTAAGTTTAATGTAATAAATATTATAAAGAGTTAAAACCCTGATAATCATTTATATACACCCTGTATAAACATATAAGGAAAAAATAAAAACAGATTATATATTACAAACAAAAGAAAACTGTGGGAAAATTTATGTAAAAGCACAACTAGAATCAATACACTACCAAGAAAATCTTCTGTAGCAACTTTTAGACTTCTATCAGGCTATGTCTCAATAAACATTTATTCAGGATTGGTATAGTGAGATCTCCTTTCTGTACACTTATAGAAGATATGGATGGAAGCCACCTACTCCACTGTCCAACCTTCAGTCAATGTACCAAGATAACATCAAAATAATGGAGTGCAAGAGAGCCAACTGTTTAATATTAAATACCAATCATCTTTGCACAACCTTAGCAAGTTCATAATGTATCATCAATATGCCACTACAGTAAACCAGAGCTCTCAGATTTCCCCACATGTTTTGAAGTTTCTGCATAGTTATACATAGGGCAAACCAAAAGAAACCTAAAGGCCAGAGCCAAAGAATATTTTAGAAATGTAAAATTGAAACAATTCCTGCACCGTGGTGTAGTGGGCTAAGGCAGCATACCTTGACTCCCTGCCACAGAAGGCAGCTCGGGTTCGATCCCACCCATGGGATGTAGATTTTGAGTCCCGAGTATAGGACCGGTAACCACTCAGCATCGTGAGGAAAGTGAGGAGCTTACGATAGGTAAGCGGCCCTGGTCACGAAAACCAACATTCCGGCTGGGGGATGCCATGATGCTGACCATATCTCCTCTCCCCATCGGTTGGATGATCGTCCACCTCTGCCATGCATAAGTGGGCGTGAGACCGGCAGTCAGGTTAGTAGGCCTTGGCCCTCTTAGGACTGTCACGCCAGGTTTTATTTATAAAATTTAAACAGAGACAAGTAAGCAGTTGCATTTCGCTTTCAGAATGAAAACCATAAGCTTGACTCAAATCTAAAATAATTAAAAGGTGTGATAAACCATAACAAATTTATAACATGGGAGAACATCTTAATATGGAAATACAAAAAGTGGTTAGTAAAGTTCAAAATCCCCACCAATCGACAACTTAATAAAGAAGACTGCAAGCAACTACAGTCGAACCTTCAAGGTCAAAATTGGAGCAATGGCTCCTGAAACTAGCCATTCAAAAATTAAAAAGTGTGAACAAATATTTTATTTATAAATTTGGATGTCACTGTTACTAAATTCTTCCCAACATCAGTTACAAATATTTGCCAAAGATAAATATAAGATTCTCTTCCTATGAGTAAGGACTATGATACAATGAAGCACAAAATTAATATAATTTTGAGTTGAACTAATACTCAATGCTCTGCTTATTGCTAGTATTTACCTAGAACATGTTTCGTTAGGAACTTCCTAACATCATCAGCTGTTGTCGACTAATGAATGTTGGTTTAGTGAACTCCTTGGAGGTGATGGCTGTGTCTCTGTCAGTTTCTTGATGAACTTGAAGTTTGGGTTTTCTTCAAAGGTAGTGTCAAAATTAAAAAATTTTCTTTCATATTTCTTTATGAAGATTTTTTCCCATGTGGTTAATGCAGCTGGACTTGGACACTTTTTAATAAGTGGATTTCTCATTCTATATCATGATTCTTCTTCCAAAAATAGATATTGATATAGAACGAGAAATCCACTTATTAAAAAGTGTCCAAGGTCCAGCTGCATTAACCACGTAGGAAAAAATCTTCATAAAGACATATGAAAGAAAATTGTTCAATTTCGACACTACCTTTGAAGAAAACCCAAACTTCAAGTTCATCAAGATACCGACAGAGATGCACCTATTGCCTCCAATGAGTTCACCAAACCAACATCCATTATAGATAGAGTCAACATGAAAAATTCAATGCCATGGCCGGGATTTGAACCACAGATCTCCTGGTTTGCATCCAGTTGCTCTAACCCATCGAGCTACCATGGCCAACGTGCCATCCTGACATTAAATTCTCCATTTGACTCGTATATTTCTCGGTAGACCACTAGGGACTCTTGCATTATAGATACATCATTTGTGGCGACTTACTATTGTAAGTACTTGAGTCCCAGGCTTCATCATTTAACTCTTATTATTTTAGTTAGTTGATGGAAATAAATAATTTCTTTACACTAGCCATATATAGGCTAAGGTCTTTGATAGAGTCAACATGAAAAATTCAATGCCATGGGTGAAATTTCAACCACAGATCTCCTGGTTTTTGTCCAGTCGTTCTAACCCATTGAGCGCCATTTGACTCCATCAATAAACTAAACCAACATCTGTTAGTCAACAACAGCTGATGATGTTAGGAAGATCCTAACGAAACGTGTTCTAGGTAAATATTAGCAATAAATGGAGCACTGAGTATTAGTTCAACTCAAAATTATATTAATTTTATGCTACATTGTATCATAGTCCTTATACACTGGAACATGGAGTATTAGTTCAAGTCAAAATTATAAGATTCTCTCTCTCTCTGATAACTTACAGAATAATGGTGCAAAAAGTTTTAATTACATTTTTAAGATTCTTTATTTGTTCCCCCTGTATTAAAAGAACTGTTAGTGATACAAAGACTAAAACAAAATACAACAATAAATGTTAACCTTGTAAAATTCCAGCCACTTGGAAGTCAGGTACAGCAAAAAAAAAAAAAAAAAAAAAAAAAAAATCTCTGCTTCACTCACACAATTAATGTATTTTTATCTCAACAGCAAGAATAATATTCATGTCTGCCTCACGTTCAAGAGGTCCCGAGTTTGAATCTCGGTCAGGGTGAGTTACCTGGATAAGGTTTTTCTGGGGTTTTCCCTTATCCTAAAAGACGAATGTCGGGTAACTGTAAGCTCCATGGACCCTGGGCCCATTTGAGCATCATTTCACCCATTCCTTTCATTGTCAGATATGACTTAAAAAGTTAAAGGACGTAAATTTCAAAAAAAAAAAAAAAAAGTAATAATATTGGCATAACTGAGTGGAATGGCTCAGGCGGTTTCTCCTGTGGCCTGCAGTTTGGAGGCCTGAGTTTGATTCCCATGGCCGAACTACCTGACCCATGTTTTTTTTTTTTTTTTTTTTTTTTTTTTTTTTTTTTTTTTGAGGTTTTCCCAGACAAATGCTCGGTAGGTTAATTACATCCCAGAGTTTCCTGTCTCTGCACTTCATCTCCATTATCATTTCACATGATCTCTCGTCTAGTGTTCTCTTTCAAGGTAGAAGTGTCAGCGGCAGTATTGGCATTGCATGGCAGAATGATATACTTCTGATAAAACTTCCTCCCCAGCACAACGGTCTCCAGGGCTGCCTGGTGTGCCATTTCAGGATCACGGCAGGTGGGATGCCGGTTGTAATGGCCTGTCAGGGAATGACCCTGACCTCTGAACTGTTGGCCTCATCCTTCCTCCTGGGGACGCATAGGTACAATAGACCAAGTTTGGACATCCATGCCGAGTCCTTATCATAGTCAAATTCAATCCCTGCAGTTGATTTAAACAACATGAGAGCTCTGATACTTTTTGGGAGAGGTAAGTTTCCAGGACAACATCTGCTCTGCTATTGCTCTAGTCCTTTCTTCCCTTTGCCACAAATTTGAACTTTGAGAATTAATGTGTTGCCATGTTAAACTGCACTGCACCGTGTGGTTTAGTTTTATGTGTATTTACTGTTTGTTGCTGAGGGTAATGCCTTAATTGTTGATTGTAACACTAACTGTGTTGGACTTACACTGTAAATGAGCTAATGTGCTTTAATACAACGTGGCAGCACAGATCTTCCGCTTCTCTGCTTCAGGGGAACTGTCAGCAGTTTTGGACTGATTGTGTGCATTTTTTTTTTTTAACCAACATCCTCCAATGTTAAGTCACATCAAATGATGAATGAAATGATATTCAAATGAGTCCAGGATCCATACAGATCCAAGTTACCTGACACTGATCTTTTAGCATAAGGGAAAATCTCCAATGTTAAGTTATATCGGACGATGAATGAAATGAGGTTCAAATGAGCCCAGGGTCCACAAAAGCCTTATCCAGAAAACTCAACCTAATTGAGATTTGAACTTTTACCTCTTGAATATGAGGCATACACTGTATTTCCCTTATTAATTATTCTATTTTTAATGTGGATGGTGTTATGTTCTATTGACATATTGTGACTTTGTGGGTTCGTAGAATTAAAAGTCCAAGTTGCAGAAATACAAATAGTTTTTTATTTCCACCGAATACAGTTGTTACACTTACAAATCACAGCAGCATCACGTACCACAGACAATTATGTAACACTCACAATTATGTAACACTTGCACTTACGTAACTCTCACGATTACAATCCACGCTACTCAGCACCTTGCTGTATGACTCTCTAGAGCTAAATAAGAACTGGCTGACTCGTCCACTGCATCGCTTATATAGACAGATTGCTGTTTCTGGAACTTTATGCACATGATGTCATCCCAGTGTTAGGCGATCTTTCTAGGCGAGCAGAGTAGGGGGAAACCAGTGTTTACTCTTCTTGCTTCCCTGCCCGGGCCGTCTCTCCTCGGCGCGTCATTGTGTGTGTGTAGTGTTTAACGCCCGCTTTTACTACATACAGCACCGTAGGTGGTGACACTGATGGTACATGAGATGAAGATGGAGCACCGGTGGAATGAGATGGCGGGGGAAACCGCAGGTCCCAGAGAAAATCTGCCCCAGCGCCATGTTGTCCACCACAAATCTCACTTTGCGGTCACCTGGGATCGAACCCGGGCCGCCTTGGTGAGAGCCAAACGGTCTAACAACTGAGCCACGGCACGGCCGCACAGCGCGTCATTGGTGCTGCGCGTTGGGGTAGGCATGGTTTTTACGCTGTCCATCTCTCCTACTCCCAGCAAGAGCCATTCCGTCACACGAGTAGGTGTGGCTCCCTGCCGTCGTTTCCCTTTCTTTCTGTCAGCTGGTCTTGTACGTTCGGGTGACAATATATTGACTGCATGGACCCTACACCTTGTTTCTTTGGATTGTAGTACTTGAGTGAAATGTCACTGATTGGGAGGTCATGAAGGAATTATGACTGATTTACCATGTTTATCCTAAAAGATTCTTTCTTAAGCTTGCTTTAGTAACTCTTCTTCTCCCTGGCTATACTGTTCTTTAGCATTTACAATTGTCTCTCTGTACCTCTTATTCTGGGCATATTTTACCAGGGTTTCTTTGTTGAAGATGTTAAAACAGAGCTTTTGAATTACAAGCTATTTAACTACAGTTTAGCTTTCCTGTTACCTTGCTTTGTTGTGCCACAGTCTACTATAAAATATCTTTAATATATTTTAATGCCTTTAGTTTCCTTCTTCAAGGATCCATAATATATCTTGGATCCTTTCAATGCAGAGAAAAAGCTTTCAGTCATGTAGTATTCGGCTCCAGCATTCAACCCTCATTGTGAGTCTTCAGTCTGACCAAGTTGCTGTCCCACAGTTCTCTGTGACAGTCAGTGCACTGACCAGCACTGTTAGCACCATAAAATGATAAATTTGTATTACTTCTTTAAATGAATGATAAGGAAAGGATAGGTGGTATGAGAAGGGAATACATTTTCATTTATTTATTTTAAAAGAATGGAGAAAAGATAGTTTGCACATGAAAGGAGTACATTTTAATTTATTTTAAATTGAAGATATATGGTACGTGGGAAAGGAAATATTGGTTGGACAGTCACGTGCTGAGAGGGAAAATAATGATGAGGGTACCGATGTCCGAAGGGAGGTTGAAAATTGAGGTTAAGTTCGAGGGACCGGTAAGTATATATTTCCATTATACAAATAAAATATTTAGTGATTATTTTCCACTTATCTTAAGAAGTTGATGACAATATTTCTATCTTCTCTAATTGAAATTAATTTCGTGTTTGACTGAAGATGTGGGCAAATGTTCACGAAATAATTTCAATTAGAGAAGTTAGAGGTATTGTCATCAACTTCTTAATATAAGTGGAAAATAATCACTAAATATTTTATTTGTATAATATTTATTATTCCACTGTAACTAGCTTCATTTTCTGTGTAATATATTTCCATGTTCATTTACCAAATAAAACTGAGTGCAACTTACCATAAATAATTTTGCAGCCTTGTACTATTCTGGGTTTATTCATCCGCCATCTCGGGATAAAGTTGCCGATTTATTTCGCCAATTTTAAAATTCGTTTTAATCTCCGCTGATTACTGGTATTGCCATGCAAACAAGTATACTTATACCTAAATGAATATATGAACAAATAAATAAAACAACAGACTTACTGCCACTGATCCAGTTTAAATATCTATACCACAGATTAATCTATACTAACCGAAAATCATTGTTCAGAATTTCCGAACGTAAACAAAAACTGCTGTTTGTAATTTGCGGGTGAAAAGACTTGTGGCCATTGTAGCCAAGTGTTTAAACAAAAGGATTTCAACGTGTAAGTATGAACGGCCTCATTGTGAATTCAAAATTAAGCTTTAGTAACGTTTAACGTAAGGGAGCGCATCTATTTTGTTGAAAAGCGATGTTCGTGGAATAATAATAATCACTAGGAATTCCCACTTTGAAAAACATAGGGTAAACTGTAATGCAACATTGGTATTATCTAATTTACGACAGAAGAATAACGATGTATGTACATGACGGCGTGAGGTAAAGAGAATGAATCTATTTCACTACTGAATAGTATTTTACATCATCCTAACCGCAGAATGGCACACCGGCTGCTGTCAACTGCAAGGAAATTAGAAAGGTGTTTATGGAATGGGGTGAAGAGGGGATGCATTGACACATCTGTGGTAAGTTGAATGCAAAACTATTTTAAACTTGGTGATAATGGTGAGGTTATGTAACTTTTACTTTTTATATAACATGTAGCTAAAATAAATAAATTTGCTTTACATTTTGGCGCTGAAGTTTAACTTTATTTTGAAAACTTTTAGGATAAAATCCGAAATACAGTTTTCTTCAGGCAATTTGCGGTCACAATTAGGACATAGACTCCCAAAATGCTTCTCAATTGTTGAAAACTAATGTGTTGTCAGGAGAAGAAAACATTATGGTGTAACAATCCATTCTAATTTGTATTTCTTGACAGGGGCTCCTGACTGTAGGGAATAAGCAGGTAGATAAGGTAATTGGTGTTTTATTTTGCTAAGTTTTGTCATTATACAACCCCAATGAAAGGATGGTTTCATTGTTTCACAGAATCTGTTCCTAGAACAAGTTGCAGCATCTTGCTTCCAATCGCAGCATACTATCCAATTCTTCCCTGGTTATAGAAGGACAAGTCTTTTGTCATGAAAAGACAGTTTCTCATCCACTTTGCACATTCTATAGATTGTTTCCTGAAGTGACTAGTTCAGAAATTGATGCAACTATTTTCCTTTTACCAGCTCAGTCCAATCTCAGGAAAGATAAGGAAAGAGTGTTGCAGGGGTGTAAGACAAGTTTTCTAGCCTGTCTAGTCTAGGTTAGGTTTGCTACCTGAGTTGGTGTTTTTACAAGTTTTTGGCAATACATGTACCTATTAAGGGCTATTATTGGGTATTTGAATATTCTTTTTAGCTTGCTGATCAACTTTTTTAATTCCCTAGATGTCCAACACATTTTGAACTTGTGGAATAAAATTTGCCAGAATAGATTAGTTGATGGGATCACTTTGACAGCCTCTGAATTAACGTTTAAACTTCACAAATCACTCAGCTTAGGGCCCTCAATCCCCCAGCTATGTTTTATGACTTAAGGCCATTTATCCTTTGGCTACACTTTGCAGTTTAGGACCTTAATTCCTTAGGCCTAATGAGGTTCCTAAGCTGCAAAACGTAGCAGAGGAATGTCTTTTAGAAATAGAGGAGTGAAGCAGTTGTTACTTAGCCTGCAACAGTGAACTAATGGAAAATCAGCCAGGTTTTAAAAGTGGTGACATCATCTCTGAAAATAATTTTAAGCTCTTCAGGTAAGTTTTATGCAATTTTAAGATGGGACTCAAAATTGAAGTTTATCTGAATATTCCTTTTGAATGAAGATTATTTCACAGGATATTAAAAAGCTTTATCACGAATAGGATTTCACAAAATGGCCTATGCTATTGATATGCATCCCTTTTTTGTTTTTGGTGTTGTGAACCAGCTTTTATTATGGGCAAGAGTCAGGGCATTTTATTAGTAATTTGCTTGTTATATAAACCTTTTATACAGAGCGGCTTATGGTCTGGTCATGTATACACTGGAGTGACCTTTGTCTCACTAGTAAATGACCTACCTGTCAACCGTCAGTTTGTTCATTGTGCATCTCAGAAGTGAAGGTATGTTCAGACATTTATGTTTAAAGTATTTTTCTTGTTGTTTCTCAACAGAAATATCTACCAAAAATCTAACAGTTAAAGAAATATGTACAGTACATACAGAAAAAGCTATATAATATACACAATTTAAGAAGATATTCCAAATAGAGAATACTGTACTCAAACGTCTGGAAACACCAGTGTTAAACCTAAGAAGAAAAAAATTACAAAACTGGTTCATCATTCATGGCACTGCAATGCACAGCCAATAGGTATTTGAAGATCCTCTGTACTGTCATGTGACAGCAGGTGTCTGCCATGGAGAAATTAAGTGTGAGACAAATCTTCTACAAACTTTATTTGACTGCACGAGAAGCAACAACAAAAAAAGGACAGCATGCAAGGATAATCACTGAGCGGAGCCCTTTGTTAATAGGGATTTGTTCTAGAATAAATTGAGTACATTCCACTTCCAGAACTTTCTTGCGGTGACTGCAAAGTACTGATGTATTCATATATCTTGACAGAAATCCTGCGCATTAGGATGAGTAATAGCTGTGGTAGGAATAGCACATCTGTTACCACAATATGTCACACACGTAAAATTACGAGAGGGGAGTATGCTGTACAAGCTCACTGAAAACATAGCTTACCTATTATAAGTCAGAGCCTTATTCTCAAAGATCTGAGAAGCCACAGTGCAGCTCTTCTAAATTAAGTTGTAATTCATACTATCGTGGCAAACTCCACATTTTTGTTGGGCCTTCAATTGTACATAGGCATTTGGAGCAAAACTCTTGTTCTCCTCCAGCATGCACGATTATCAACTGCTGGTCTTTTGACATTGGCACAAAGAGTTATCACTCCAGGCATATGTGTTGTATGTGCCGCATTATTTCATCCATATAAACTATACTTCAGCCTTCACTGCAGTATTTTTAAATATCTTGTGGATACTAAAAACCTTTTAGCTCATATGGTATGATGTCCATTAAAATTTGTCTGTTGTACTTGATTTTCTTCCATCTACATAAATCCTGGCTACAAAAGAACTTTTGCTTTGGAAGTCAGTATAATTTTGAAGTTTCATAAAAACTTTTGTCAAAGTTGGTCTTTATTTATTTATTTATTTTTATGTAAAAATTATTACATTTTGCCTTATTACTCCTTCATTAAAACCATCCAAATTCAATATTGTGCATGTTCTTGAACTTGTTTTCCTGTTTAGGGAATCTATGTTTTTTTTATTTTCTTAATAATTGTAACATTACTTTCACACACTCCTGTTGCTTCTGATAGCCCTTGTCAGATTTTCATAGCAGACCCAGACCATTGTTCATTTTTCATAAATCAATAGACAGTACTTATCACTTCTTATATTTGTAAATATAGCATCTTACTTCTCTAGCATTAAACATGAAGATGCAGTGGTCTGTCTTCATATCCATGGTGCTAACCTGTAGAGTAGAAACGTGCTACTTATACATATGTACTAGAATGTTAATCATGATTACCATAAGAGGGGTGAAAGGGGAGGCTGGTCATATTAGTTACAAGCGCAACCACACTAAGAGCGATGTAATTTGCTTACTTTTCCGCATACATTACCACTTCTCCGTAGAGGGCACTATGATTTCAAGATAGACTCACCAGTCAACTATGACGTCATTCTTGCTCAATCGGAGAGTGGAAAATAACAAATAAAAATGAACACTGTGTAGAACCCTTGTAATGATGAGCAATGATGGACAGAGCTTATAACTAATTAGGATTCGTAGTGTTGTTATACTGTTACTATTGCTCATTATGTGGGAGTTTTAGAATGGGAAACTTCCCAGTTTAGTAGATAGCATGCTGTACAATTGCATGTTTAATGTTTTGTAACGACTTTATAGCCTCACCAACCATCTATCATGAGTTTGATGTTTGCACAAGACCATCTGAGTAATGGTTGTTTGTTGCAGTTGAAGAGAAATCTGACACTTCTCCAGAGGGCCCCAGGGGCACCAAGTCTGGAAACAGTTTTACAGCACTGGCGACTCTTCTGCGAGAAGCCCCCCAAAGGGTTTGAAAGTTTCTTCAAGCCAGGAGGTGCAAGGAAGGCAGAGAAATCTGCAGCACCTAAGGAGGCCAAAGAGTCTAAAGATGCCCCTAAAGAGACGCCTCCACCTTCCAAAGGACAGCAGCCAAGCAGACCGCCAAGTCCTAGCTCAAGACCTTATGACCAGTGGTCACTGGGAATGTTTGGGAGTCAATCTGGGTAAGATATACAGAGCTCAATGTTGCTCAATTCATTATACAGTTAAATATTGCAGTTGAGTAAAAAAACTGAATTCCCCTTCTATATCTCCTTAAGTGTGTGTATCCAATTATTTTTGTTCTACAAATGTCCATATAATGAACATCCCAGTATTTAGTTTAAAGTATATATGCCAAATTCAACAAAGTTTTTAAAACGTTTTCTTGACTTACTGAATAATTTTAGTGCTATTAAAATTAGGCAAAAGAGTCAACCTTGTATCCACTATTCTCCACTTACAAATTTTATATGAAGATTAGTTTCTGGGAACTTCTTCCCTATACTGATGGTGCTTCTGGCTTGGTGTTTTCCTGCCATCTGATAATCTGGTAAGTTTGATGATGTCATCCACGGCGGGAATTTCAAAATTCATCAGGAGGTTCTATTTTCTAGTAATGTATGTATGTATGTATTTATTGACTGCAGTTGGGTACTACCCGGTGGCAGAGTTAAGAATATAGATCAAATTACAAATACTAGATTTACAACAATAACACAGTAAACAATACAAACATGATATTATTTTACTTTAGTCACTTAAAACATATCTAATTACTTCTCTATTTACATATTATATACCATTATAATTCAAAAGTTAAACTATAAACCATCTAGATTTTTTCTAAATTTCTTCAGCGACAGGGGACAGCCCTGAAAGACTGCTACAGGCAATTCATTCCATTCTTCAATGGTTCTATTAACAAAAGAAAATTTTCCTACGTCGGTTCTGTATCTTCTACCCTTAATTTTATACCTATGATCGTTTCGTCCATAATAATCCGGATTATCTAACCTTACACTAACGTCCACCCATGCCTTTACACCAGCATTAGCTTTGAATAACGCTACCAACCTATGTTTTTTACGCCTAATTCTTAATTCCTCCCATTTAGTCTCATCTCCTTTTATAGGCCCAAAATACTTGCCTCTTTTTATGAATTTTATTGCCCTCTTCTGTATTTTTTTCTAATGGATCGATTTGGTTAGCTCTATACGGGTCCCAGCATGCTACTCCATATTCCATAACCGGCCGCACTAAGGCCTTGTAGGCAATTTCCCTGGACTTAGCGCTCCCCTTTTTCAATATTCTCATTACAAAATGTAATGCCTTCCACGCATTCCTAGATGTGGAATTTACTTGTTCGTCCCATCCAGCATTACTTGCCAGGTACACTCCCAAGTATTTGCAGCTGTCCACCTGTGGAATTTGCACCCCTCCCATGTGATAGTTAACAATAATTTTGCCCTTAGTTCTACTAAAAACAATGGACTTACTTTTCTTGGCATTAATTGACATTTTGTTAGCCGCAGCCCAATTACAGATTTCATTTAAATCATCCTGAAGAGCGGTTTCATGCACTGTATTCCGAATTTTATTATAAATGATACAATCGTCTGCAAACAACCTTATCTGGCAGTTAATATTAACAGCAATGTCATTAACAAAAATGTGAAACAGTAAAGGCCCTAGTACTGAGCCTTGCGGCACACCTGAACTTACAGTTCCACTATCGGACAGCTCTTTACCTACTTTAACTTTTTGCGTTCTCCCTTTCAAAAAATGTTTAACCCATAATACTACGTGTTTGTCAATTCCTGTATTAGCTAGCTTACATATAAGTAAACTATGTGGCAAATAAGTAAACTATGTGGCACTACATCAAAAGCTTTAGAAAAGTCAATTACCACTGCATCAGTTCTTCCCCCTGCATCTACCTCATCTGCCAAATCTTGAAATAATGAAGTAATTTGACTTTCGCACGAATACCCAGGTCTAAATCCATGTTGCGCTTCATTAAACCACTTTTTATTTTCTAACTCCTCTCGTATATATTCTGCAATTAAATGCTCCATTAATTTACATACTACTGAAGTTAGACTAACTGGCCGATAATTATTTATTTCTGTTTTATTACCCCCTTTATAAATCGGAACTATAATAGCTGTTTTCCAGTCTTCCGGTAAGGCACAGTTGTTTATTGACATGTTGAACAAGAGCATTAGATAGGGAATCATGGCTTCACCCCCAAGCTTTAATATTTCAGTAGGTATATTATCTGGTCCCCTTGATTTTGGGTTTTGCAGCATCTTAATCCTTTTGCGTAATTTGGGCGCCATTATTTGAAAAAACGTTTCTCCACTCTCCCCAATTTCCTGTTCGGAACTATCGTCGGATTTAAGAAAAACCGATACAAAATGCAAATTTAATATATTAGCTTTGTCCCTATCACTTAATACATCTATCCCATTAACGTAATCAATATGTTTTCCCAAATCTGCAGTTCTAGAGATTTCTTTGCCTGTTTGAAAATGAAATGGGGAAAAAGAAGAACTGCGTAATGAACTTTGAAATCCCACCAGTAGATAATTTGATAAAGAAGTTCATAGTTTCACTGCCAGAGAGAAGAGAGCAGATGACAACAGATGTTAGTTGGAGAGAGGTTGAGGAGGGAAGCAATGGCTTCCAAAACTAGTCCCTAATGTAAGTGACGAAGTGTCAATAAACCAACTTCAAGTAGTTTTTACGATTTACTATCGATACACTTTCACCTAAAAACACGTACATTGTATATACTGTAATAGCCTATATATTTGTACTGTACTATAAACTAGTCAGTAGTAAAAAAGACTGAACTTCTGTTGTCTCAGTTTAGTGTATCGTTTATCTCACATCTGCTTCAACATTAGAAGTTCATTTGTCTTAACTCTCGAAATAAAACATCAATTTCTCTGATTGTTACTGCCTGTGTGTGGGTCATAACCACAGCTAGTTCATCAAGACTGACTGAATCTGAATACTCTTTTATTTTCAGTAATACTGCATGATGCAGTATTATCAATGTGTTCATCATCAACATTGAAACAGCCACCATATTTTTAAAACTGTCCATAAAATCATCTTTCACGCTTATTTTTTCTTCTTCAATATTGTTTTCTGGCAAGTCACACACACCAGACTACAACTTTTTCCATAACTGAAGTTTCTCTTCCAACCTGGTCTCAAACAGGTGAGGTGAGTGCAATGAATTTGCCCGCTGGCAAGAGAATTTGAGTAATGTACTTACTGAAAATAGCAATTTGCTGTCTGTAAAACAATTTATTTACTAGCTAAACATCAGTTCTTTTTTTCCAGGGCTGGTACAGGTTAATGATGTTAATGTACTCAGAATTTAATGTAATCACAAAAGTGATTATAAAGGCGAGTGAGATTTTTGCAAGTTTTGAATTTCAGGAAGTTGTTAAGTATATATTAGGTGATCTTATGATAGGAAAAAGATTCAGTTTACTTCATTTCTGTAGCAGTGTTAGGTATTATGGAATATGACTTGAAAACAGTACCAGTATTGCCATCTTTAAATTTTTGAGTGCTACTTGTTGCAGTGGAGGAAGGTCTGCAGGAAGTAAGTCATTTGGCGATGGAAGTGAGCGTGATCGATGGATATTTATCGGCATGATAGGCACAGTAGCGCTCTTGGGCACCTTGGCATATTACGAAATGGGCTACAAGGAGATTGCATGGAAGGAATTTGTGAACAAGTAGGTGAACATGCAGAAAATATGCTTTTGATATTATATAAGTGAATTATGCTTTTGTTGATATGGTGTTATCTTGTTTGCAGCTATTTAGCTAAAGGTATTGTGGAGAAACTTGAAGTTGTGAACAAGAAATGGGTGAGAGTACGACTGCAACCAGGGAACAGTGTTGATGGCTCGGTGAGTAAATAACATTTTGTTGTATACAGAGCCGTCCTTAGTCTATATGATAATGTACGTGTACGTGTGAGACATCATTGGCTGTTTAGCCTTTCTATCTCTGCGGATGAAAAATATGGGTTGCACATCAATTTTAAGGATTTTACATATAATGCAAAATATATAAACAATATCATATTATTAGAAATACAACAGTCAAAGAGTAATTAATTAGTATTTTATTTGATAAATGTAAGCGTAATTTGTATATACTAATCAGAGTACATGCTGCGCTTGTGCAGCTTAAAAGGAAGTGGGAAAACAATCAGTTTAAACATGGTGGCTTCCATGTAATAGTAAACATCACAAAAGGAAACCATTAAAAAGTGGCAAAAAGCATATTGAACATGTTTTGCAAATTGTATGAAAAATACCCAACCTTAGCAATTGAGGACGTTAATTTGTCAGCAGAATTAACTGGTGTTTCAGCACCAAGTATCAATACCGCTCGAAGTGAGGTGTAAACGAGCAGACTTCCCACTCGAGGAAAACACCGAGAAAGTATGAAGCCAGTTGTGGAACGTGAATGTGATGAATTTATTAAAAGTGTTATTCGTCGCAAGGTTCATAGCTTCTTTGAAAGAAACGAGCCACCACAATTACAAAAGTGCTTCAAGCAGTAAACAATGATCCCATTTAGCCAAGCTTTGAAAAACAAGCTCCTACACCATTCTTTGCGACACAGGTTTTGAATTTGTGAACAGAAACAGAAAAAATATAATTGTTGAGCATGAAGATATATTTTTGTGGTGAAAGAATTATCAAAGGAAACTTTGGAAGTGGAAGTCGTAAGAAATTTGTCCATTGTCAGATTCCAATTAGGCACTTAATTTTTTTTTTTTTTTTTTTTTTTTTTTTTTTCATTTGCATGCCAGTACAACTTTTAAGTCATTGCCAAGGTGACTTCACACAGTTATTTAGCACTGTTATTCTGCAGAAAGACCTGTGCCTTAATTTTTAATTTATAAATGAGGTGAGGTTATGTGGAGATATCAATTATTTAAGTAATTGTTGTAAGTATTCAGTCACTTTTTAACGAGCAAAAGGAAAAATATATTACACAGTAGACACACTTTTGCATTTAACATAAAAGTGCTACCACATAAGCTACTCACACATTGAAAACGGCAAAACAAAACTTCTCAAGTTCGTGGACTGTGCATATGCTCGACACGTGGTTGATAAAATGGCACAACTATTCCCTTCAATCACAGTCACCTGCAGAGTAATACATTGTCCTGCTTTGTTTACATCAGATAAAATAAGGACAGCTCCGGTATACATATCTATACAGATTTACATCCTTTATACAATACGTGTCTTGTGTCTGTTGCTTTTGGAACCTTGGTAGCCAATACACTTTCCTTTTCTATCTTTCCTGTCTTGTGTAGATTTTTCGGCAAACTCTACGGTACCGATCAGTAAATGCAGGGGAAGGCCGGCGGAGGGAGGCGTGTGGCATCGGTACCGCTTGTAGAGGCGAGACAGAGTGGAGGGAGGGGAAACCACAGGAGTGGCTGAATCTTCGTTTCCCCCTCCTCCTGCCGCCTGAAAGAGCGCGAAACATCGAGAATGTTTTCCCCCTCCATGAAAAAGAATTCTCGAGAAACATTTAGCCACTGATCCATACAGGAGAGGCGACCGTCAGTTGAGTTGAGTGAGTCGTGTCGAGCAGTGTGAGGAGCGCCCAGTGTACGTGCACAGATGAACTGGTGAAATTGTAATTGTGTGCATTACGTAATTCTATGTAATCGGCAAGTGTTCACATTGTAATTCGGTGGAAATAAAGAACATTTTTGAGTGGTGCAATTGGACTTTTTATTTCACGAACCCACAAAGTCACAACTGGCGTCAGGAGTGGGACAACGGCCATGGAATCGGCACTGGAAAAGATTTTACACAAAATGGAAGAAATGAAGGCCGAAATAACAGCGAAGACGGAAGCGGCAAATAACAACCAGGCCGCGGAAATAACAGCGAAGACGGAAGCGGCAAATAACAGCCTGACCGCGAAGATGACCGAATTGACCACGGAGATGAAAGTGGCAAACGAGGCCCTCGCCGTGAAGTTCGAAGAGCAGCTGACCGGCGTGAGAGATGACGTCATAGAGCTCGGCAAGCGGATGGGTCAAGTAGACGAGCGCGTCGAAGATTTGGCAAGCCGCGTTGACGAGCTGGAGGGAGAGGCTGACAGCAACGCAAAGTCCCTGAACGCCATGGTGGAGGACGTCGTCAGCAGGAGGTTAAAGGATTTAAAGGTCGACGCACCGGGACGCGACACATCTGCACGCGTCAAAGCTCCTAAATATGACGGCGCGTCAACGTTTGAGGTCTTCCGCCGCCAATTCGACGCAGTGCCCAAGCACAACAAATGGTCGCCAGAGGAGGAGGCCACACAGTTAATAGCCAGCCTCCAGGGACGGGCCGCGGAAGTCCTAAACGCGGTGCAGACAACGGCGGCGCCCAAGGACATCTGGGAGGCCCTGGAGAATCGTTTTGGAAACCACCGCTTAGCCGCAGCGTACCGCAGCCAGCTAAAGGCAAGGTCACAGCAGCCAGGGGAGACGCTGCAGGAGTTCGCCCTGGCAGTTGAACAACTGGCTAGCAAGGCCTTGGTTAACCTGCCGCCGTAGTTCGTATCCCGGGAAGCCGCCTACAACTTTGTGACGGGGTACGAGACTCGGAGATTCGTCAGCGCCTAATGCTCGGCGATTACGAAACTGTCCACGAGGCGCTAACGGCAGCACGAAGGATGGAGGCGGCCAAAGTGACGGCTACCCCGACGTCAAGAACGAGGAGTGTCCTCTATGCCGGAGACAGAAGACCGGCCGATGGACGCCGGCGAACACCTAGTGGCGTGTGTTGGGGTTGTGGAAAGCCGGGACACCTAGACAGAGACTGCCGACACCAGGAAGGGCAGCCGGATGAACAGTAAGGCCCGGCGTGGAGAGGAGCACGTCGGCGCCATTACCACCATCCCCTCGAGTGACACTGCGCGCCGTCAGCCGGCGTATGGATGACAGCCTCATCGCGGACGGTTGGGTGAGAGGGAAGCCGTGCCGCGTGCTGGTGGACACTGGGGCAGCCGTGACCATCATCAGACCTGACGCGGTGAAGGGTTTGCCGACGGGGAAGCCGAGCCGACCATACCAGCTCGTGACGGCATCGGGCGACACCTTGCCTGTGGAGAAGGAGACCCTGTTAAAGTTGACCTTGGGAAGGAGTACCGTTCGTCTGTGGGTGTTCGTCGCGAAGGTGGCTGAGGAGGTGATTCTGGGACTGGATGCCCTCAGGAGCCACTAGGCGACGGTCGACGTCGGCTGGAAGGTCTTGCGGCTCAACGGAGAAGAGGTTATACTCCAAACCGTAGAGCGCCTTGGAATCTGGAGGGTCATCTTGAACGAAGACGTGGTTGTCCCCGCGAGGAGCGAGGTGATAGTGACGGCGCAACTGGAAGGCCAGAGAACCAGGAACATGATGCTGGACCAAAAGACGCCTTTACGCGGACTGTGTGTAGCCAGGGCATTGCTGCAGTGCCGAGACGAGGTGCCAGTGAGACTGCTAAATCCAACGGACACCGATCACGACGTCCAGGCCAGGACGGAGTTGGGAACGTGCGAACCCGTGGTAAGCGTAACAGCAATTGACAAGACACAGTAGCTGGTGCCGACGCAACAACTGGGGCGCCGGCTAGAAGGCCTACTGGAGAGGGCTGTACAACCACCTGACCGCAGAGCAGCTGGAGAAAGTTCGACAACTGCTGAGACGATACCAGCGCGTCTTCAGCCAAGGTGATAGTGACTACGGCCGCACGGACAAAATGCTTCACCGCATTGACACTGGGGACGCCCGGCCTATTCGGCAACCACCTAGACGTGTTACGCTGCCGAAGCAAGGGGCGGTACGAGACGTGCTGGATGACATGAGATCCAGGGGAGTGATTGAAGAGTCTGACAGCCCTTGGTGTTCCCCTGTAGTCTTGGTGATGAAGAAGAACGATGAGCTACGCTTTTGCGTGGACTACAGGAAGCTGAACGCTGTCACCTGGAAGGACTGCTTCCCCTTACCCCGGATTGACAACACCCTGGACATGCTAGCTGGTGCGCAGTGGTTCTCGACCCTGGACCTGAAGTCGGGCTACTGGCAGGTAGCTCTAGACCCAAGAGACAAGGAGAAGACCACATTCTCGACAGGCCAAGGGCTCTGGCAGTTCACAGTTATGCCCTTTGGCCTCTGAAACGCACCAGCTACCTCCCAACGCATCATGGGGTCAGTGATTAGAGGACTGACTTTCACGACGCCTGCCTGTTATACCTGGACGACATCATCATCGTTGGTAAAACTTTTGAAGAACATCTCGAGAATCTGAGTAAGATGCTACAGAGATTGCAGGCGACCAACTTGAAGCTGAACGCGAAGAAGTACCAGCTCTTCCGCAACGAAGTGAACTACTTGGGCCACGTAGTCTCAACAACCGGAGTGTCCACAGACCCGGAGAAGACACACGCTGTGAGAGATTGGCCTCACCCAAAGGATAAGAAAGAGTTGCGCAGTTTCCTCGGGCTGTGCAGTTATTACTGGCGCTTCATAATGTGGTTCTCTAACATCGCCAAACCCCTCAACCACCTGAGTGGGTGAACACCTTCCTTAGGTTTGGACGGAGGGCACCGAAGACGCTTTCCAGCACCTCAAGAGGACCCTGTGCAGTGCTCCAATTTTGGGTTTCCCACAACTGGGTGGCGCCTTCATTGTGGATACTGACGCCAGCGACCATGGCATTGGAAGTGTCCTATCGCAGATCCAGGACGGCCATGAGGTGGTGATAGCCTACTACAGCAAGATGCTATCCAAGGCAGAGAAGAACTACTGCGTCACCCGAAGAGAGTTACTGGCGGTAGTAAAGACCTTGGAGCACTTCCACAAGTACCTGTACGGTTAGCCATTCCACCTGAGGACTGACCATTCCGCCCTAACCTGGCTATTGAGCTTTAGGAACCTGGAAGGCCAGACAGCACGTTGGGTCCAGAGGCTGCAGGAGTACGACTTAACCTCGGAACATCACAGAGGGAAGAGCCACGATAACGCAGATGCTATGTCCCGAAAATCCTGTCCAGAAGAGTGCGGCCAGTGCAGAAGCGTGGAAGAGGAAGAGCGTGCCGCAGCAGTCCGAGTATTCACAGCAGTGCCTCCGGACGGCTGGGATAGCGTAGGCCTGAGGAGGGAGCAGCTGGCGGACACAGACCTGGGACCAGTCTTGAGGGAAGTGGAGGCAGGGACAGGACCAACCTGGGAGGATATCACACCAAGGAGCACCACCTACAAGTCGTACTGGGCCCAATGGGACTTGTTGAAGATCAGAGAGGGCGTGCTGTTCCGGGTATGGGAATCACCTGATGGGAAGACGCAGAGAGAACAAGTGGTACTTCCCCGGAGTAAGGTCCCGGAAGTCTTGGAGGAAGTGCACGCCGGTACTTCAAGACACCTGGGAGCGAACCGAACGATTGACAAACTACGGCAGCGCTACTACTGGCTGAGGCTCCGAGCAGACGCTGAGAGATGGTGCCGTCAGTGTCACGTGTGTGCGGCGAGTTTCGGCCCCCAGACTAGGAGCCGGGGTCGCATGCAGTAGTACAACGTCAGAGTGCCATTCAAACGGATCGCCGTTGACATTGCTGGACCGTTCCCAATATCCGATGAGGCAACAAGTACCTGATGGTGGTCGTGGACTACTTCACTAAGTGGCCGGAGGTGTATTTCATCCCGAACCAAGAGGCAAGGACAATCACAGACTGCCTCATGGAGCAAGTATTCTGCCGATTTGGGGTACCGTTAGAGCTGCACAGTGACCAAGGCACCAATTTTGAGTCCAACCTGATGAAGGAGGCGCTAGAGAGACTTGGGGTTAACAAGACCTGCACAACACCTCTATATCCCCAGTCGGATGGCATGGTTGAAAGGTACATCAAGACCTTAGAGGACCACCTGAAAAAGGTCGTGGCCAGACATCAGCGAGACTGGGACGTCAAGGTGCCACTGTTCTTGCTGGCCTACCGCTCATCAACACATGACACCACGGGGATGATGCCAGCCAGCTTAATGTTCAGCCGAGAGGTACGCCTCCCTTGTGACCTAGCTTTTGGAAGCACTCTGGGGGCGAAACAGCCTGCGACCGAGTATGTGGAGAACCTGGTGGACCACCTCCACGACATGCACGAGATGGCTCGCCAGAACATCCAGAAGGCGAGTGACCGCATGAAAACCCGATACGACAGGCAAGCCAACAGCCAAGAATTCCAGCAAGGTGACGTGGTCTGGTTATACCGCCCTACCCGAACCAAGGGACGCTGCCCGAAGCTTCAGCAGCCATGGCAAGGACCGTACCGTGTGGTGATGAGGATTATAGATGTGGTCTACCGCATCCAGAAGGTGCCCCGAGGGAAGATGTTGGTGGTACACTAGGATCGTCTGGCCCGTTACGATAGTGCTGTTTGGGACGACCACCCTTGAGGAGGGAGCAGTGTCGCCAGGTCATTGTTGATTGGAGGCAGCGTGGGTAACAAGATCAAAGAGACGGCAGTGCGGTGTGGAGACAAAAGCTTGCTGAAATATTGGGCGGGAGCAGACGGATTTCGCATGAGTTCGCCTTTGTTCTAGCCAGTCTCGATTGTTTGAGAAATTTCTGGAATGTTAGAAAAACTATAAAATGGCAGGCTGCCTGCCAAAGAGGGTCAGAGTCGGTAATTGAACGCCTGCGGGTAAGCGGCTGTGTTTATTGAGCTTGTATGTCGTATTGTGTTTGTGTACGAAGCGTATTTCTACGGAAATGAAGTACAATTTTTTGTGTTTGTAACTTGGCCTTTTGATTTCACGAACCCACAAAGTCACAAATATTATCGCATATCTCTTTCCTCCATTTTCACTCCACCTGACTCCTTTGTTCCACAAGTAATGCATTCCTTCTTTTGTTCACTTCATTAATATTGTCCTTTTCTTGCCCATGCAAATCCTCTTTTCTTTGTTTCTGACATATCTTTGTTGTCCTACACCATGACATTGGGTTCGAGTGCTGTGCTTTGGTCTCCTGCCATGGAATGAACCTGGGTCTATCCCACCCCTGGGGATTGCAGATTTTGCCCACTCAGCATCGTGAGGAAATTGAGGGTTAACCCTGGTCTAGTGGAGTGCTGTGATGCTGACCACATCTCCTCTCCATCGCCCATCTCTGCCTTGCATATATGCTGGCAGTTGGATTGGCAGGTTCTGTCCCACTTGCGGGCTGTTACACCATGGGTATCTAGGAATAGAACTAGACCGGAAACTATCAATGAAAGAACATGTAAACAATGTAACAAGTAAGATCAACAAAAAGAACAACATCTTAAAATGCCTAGCAGGAAAAAAATGGGGTGGAAATATGGACCTCCTTAATAACATATATAAAACATACATAAAACCCAACTTATTATTTGGAGGAGAACTGTTGGCAACAGTAAGCAAGAAACTCAAAAGGAAAATAGAAACCTCACAAAACAATTCACTAAGAATAATAACAGGAGCTGTGAAAACACCACCAATTGCCATACTACAGAACTTCACAAAAAATATGGCCATAGAACTGGAACATGAACTAAAGGCAATTATGCCAGCACAAAACCTGCTAGTTAACAAAAATAGACACAAATGGTATCACACAGCAGATAATATAAGCAATCTAAAATCCCAAACAAGCATCAGAACATACATCAATAACTCAAAACACAAGAACATAATAACAACAAATATAACAACAATAGAGGAAACAAGCCCAACAGAATATATTGACATACATTATAAGAATGACCTATTATATACAGTACATAAGCAAAACAATTTACCAGATGAAATGAGAGCAATAGCAATAGCCACAGAAAATGAAAGATATCCAGAAAAAGAATGGCTCCGATTATGTTGTTGTTGTTGACTAATGGCACTGGTTATTTGTTGATTTGCATCATTTTCCCCCTAGCTTCCCAATATAAAGCCTGTAGGTTCCCACTTTTGAGACCATTACATTTGTCCAAATGGTGTTTGTTCATGATGACATCCTCTTTACAGATAGTACACTTGGGTGTAGGTATGCAGTGTATTTTATAAAGGTGTTCTGCAAGACAATCATGGCCAGTTTCCATTCTAAATAGGACCACTGCAATTTTTCTTGGTAGTTTTTGTATGTCAGTTTTGTCTCCAATGTTCTTATAATCCTTGTCTTTTAGTTTATCTTCTTCATCAAGTCTCTGCTGCCTTTTAAAATGTAGCTTAATGTTGTTTAATTGTTTATTAATTTTAGTTTGTCTTACGGGTTTTATATTTTGAATTGCACCTTTTTTGCTAGTTGGTCAGCATGTTCATTACCTAAAAGTCCAATGTGGGCTGGAATCCATTGCAGGGTGACATGATTTCTTGATTCGACAGCTTTAATTAAACTTCTTATTTCTGTGATGTTTCTTGTTGTTTTGTTTTTATAATTTACAATCCCATCTATGGCTGATTTTGAATCTGTTAAGATAACTATGTTTTGCTTTATGTGCGGTCTGTACAGGACATTCTGCAGTGCTGCTTTTATGGCTGTTTTATTTTATTATTAAGCAGTAATATGTACATCATCAACAAATGGAAATACAAAATCAAGATTACAATTATAAAATCCATACTGAAGTATGCCATATATTCCTAAATCCTAAAAGTCCTATCATGTTGCTCACCATTGAATAGTAATTTGGTCCCCATACACCTAACCCTAGGTTTTTGTGTATTGGAGGCCCTCTACTCCTTTTTACACTTTCTGCCATTTCACCTATCCTACTGTACATTTTTCTCTTAATTGTTCTTAGCCATCTCTCTTTAACTTTCCCTAAATAATTCCCTATATTTCTCCTGTTCTTTTCCCCTTTTACCAACAACATTTTTCTAATTACTACTTCTTCCCCCATATTGTCCCATTTACGTAGCCAAGCCTGCTCTCTCCATATTTGTGTTTGACTACAATTTAATATACAGTGGAAATCTGCATTCTCTTCTCCACACAATGGACATTTATGTAGCTCCCTCTCTTGACCTATACCTTTCAAGTTTCTCACTCCTGTTCTCGCCCAAGCAAAACCTTCTTGCCCTAACTTACTACATATATCTATATATCCTTCCCTCCCCCAGGTTGTTTTTATTTCTCTATATAATCTCAGTGAGCTTTTGTCACTTGTTTTGGCGAAAATGTCTTGTCTGTCAATATCTTCTAATCTTAGCTTAACTTCTTTCCAGAAGCCTCTATACCCATACTCTGCATTTATCCAAGAATGACCCATACCTATCTGCTTCAACAAGTCATACATTTTATGTGCCCAAGACTCACCCCAGTTACTTCTCTTTTGAATATGAAAACATTCTTTAATTATATTGCCATCTTCCAAGTTAGTGATTCTGTATAAATATTTCATTGCCCTTGACAAGATTTTAATTTTAGTAGAATGCCTGCCTAATTCTAATTGTGCTGCCCAATTAGGTGATGCTATTGGTAATCCCAATATATATTTACAAAAGGATCTATGCACTCTATCGGTGTCTCTCCAAGCCTCATCTACTCCCCAAACCTCTGATCCATGTAACATTCTATTTTCTACTACTGCTGTATAATCCTCTCCAACCATTTGACATTTATATCTGGCAGTTTACTGTAGCATGATCTTATCACTCTCTTGGCCATTTTACCTTTTGCCACAGACATCTTTTTTTGTTCTTTCCAGCTGCCATCTGAACTCAACCTTGTACCCAAATAATCAAATCTCCTTACTACTTTTATTTCTCTTCTATTAACCTCCCATTTCTCATCCTTACGCAACCTGTATCCTTTTTTGAAGACCATAATCTTTGTTTTGTCTTCATTCACTTTCAAACCCCATTTATTGCAATAAGAATTGGCTGCCTCGATTGCTCTTCTCAGCCCTCCACTTGATATGGACCCAACTACTAGGTCATCTGCAAACAGTAGCCCCGGTATTTCTTTATTACTAATAACTGGTGAATGTACCCTACAACTTGATATCTCTTCTAAAATTCCATCGATATAAAGATTAAATAATACTGGACAAAGTACATCTCTGCCATACTCCTGTGTTACTCGATATAGATTTAGTTACTTTGTTGCCTGGTAGTTTTATACACAACTCATTCTCTTGGTATATCATCTTAATTACTTCTATAAATGCCTGACTTATCCCCTTACTGCTTAATTTTATCCACAATGCATCTCTATTAATAGAATCAAATGCCTTTTCTAGATCAATAAATATCATATATACCCTTCCCCTTTTATTGCTCAGATATTTGTGTACAATTGTTTTAATAATAAAGATGTTGTCCGATGTTCTCCTGCCCAGACTAAAACCTGCTTGGAACTCCGATAGTTTATTCTTTTTCTCAACCCAATTTTGCAACCTATTTGCTAGAATTCCAGTGAAGATCTTCCCTAGAATAGACAATAAACTAATCCCTCTGAAGTTAGCTGGGTTATTTTTATCTCCCTTTCCCTTGTAAATTGGCAATACCATGCTTGTCCTCCATTTCCTAGGAATTTTCTTTTCTTCCATTATTTTATTGAATAATTTTATCACTATTTTCCTCCTAGTTTCATCGAGTGCCCAAGCCTTCCAAAATTATCCTGATATACCATCAATACCACTAGCTTTGTTAGCTTTTAACCTCCTTATTTGTTCACAAAATTCAGCATCCGAGATATATCTATCTAATTCATTAATTATTTGCGGACCCTCTAACAAACTTCTTTCCACCCTGATATAATTATCTTGTCCTAACAGTGATTCAAAGTATGCACACCATTGATCTGCGCCTATATACTCATCTCTCCCCACCTCTTTATATAGCCCTCTTATTATTGACCAAATTTTCTTAGTGTCATGTATTCTTGCTGCTTCATTTAGCATTCTGCCTATTTTCTCCCCCCATTCCCTCTTTTTTTGTTCCATTAGACACCTGTATGCCCATCTCAAGATGAGGAAATTTTCCCTTTCCTCTTTTTCCCCTGATTGCCACCAGTTCTTTAATTCCTGTACTACTCTTGCCTTTGCCACCTGGCAATCCTTGTCAAACCACTGCCTACTGATACCTTTAGAAACCCCCATTTTCATACCGGCCCCTGCCCTTTTAACAATATATTCCAGTGTCTCTAAGGCTTGCTCTATTTTATTCTCAGATAAGTTTTGTACCCTCACTTGTAAGATTTTACTACTCTCTGAATTCAATTCATTAACAAATGTTTTATGCAACTCTTCTCTCCACTTATACACTTCCACCACACTGAGACATTCTTCATCAAGCTTCTTCATACGCTTGTTGCCTTCCCCTAACTCTAATCTTAATGGAAAGTGACAGCTTGATGTTAAAACATTCATAACTTCAAAATCTAGGATCCATTCATCAATTCCTACAGAATACATTAACATATCTACCACACTTTGGCCATTTTTATTAGCAAATGTGAATTCCCCTTCTTTGTCACCCGCTTTCAGGCCATTACAGATCATAAGATTATTCTCCTCACAGAAATCTAAAAGTTTCCTCCCTTCATTATTGGTAACCTTATCTTTACTATGCCTGATCTCTATTTCAAGTACCTTCTTAGCTTCATCACTTGGATTAATCCGCTTAACCTGGTGTTCCCCTATTCTTGCATTTAAATCACCTACAATTATTATTTCAACTTTTCCATACTTATTTTCCAAAACTTCTATACCCCAACCTAGTTTCCTAAACACATTTGGATCATAGAACTCTGATACAGTAGGCAGGTTATACACTGTAGCAATACAGACAGTTCCCCCATTTTGATACATGTCCCCTATGGAGATCCATAACACTGATCTGCTTGACAGTTCTTTTTCTTCTTTCACCTTAAGACATGTATCTTTCTTTATAAAACAGTCTAAACCCCCTGAAGCTCTGCCTTTCCTTTGGTTCTTCATCCCACTTATGCTATAAAAGTCAAATCCTGGAATTATTACACTAGTTTTTTTCTCTATCCAGGTTTCCACAACCAATAATATATCACAAGTTTTTAACACATTATAGATTTCCCCACTGCACACTTTCTCCCAAAGCCTGTCCACATTCCAACCCCCAATGGATAATGCGAATCCCTATGCTTCATCTTTCCTTTTGAACCTCCACCTTTCTAAGTTCATCTGGCTCCTGGTGCGCACACGCTCTTTCACTTCCAGGATACTTCCTGATGGCGTTGACACCACTTGTAAGTCGCCTAAATTCTGTTCAATCTCAGCCGTTCTCAAACTATTTGACGTGGTATGAGCTTCTCCCATCAGCTGATCTCCTTGCATGTCATTTAGCTGTTGTGATTCGACTCACTCGGTCCTGTGTTCGGTCCGTAAGTGTGACGTCACAGGTGACGTATCTTCTCTTTCCCTCGTCAGCACCGCTGACTCTGGCTCCCTCGCAGGTGACGTATGCTCCGTTTCCGTAGTTCGACCACGTGTCAGTTGGACATTCCTGTCGTCTTTTGCCCTCAAAATGTAGTTGCCCTTCCATGCAACGTAGTGCTGACGAAGTTCCTGCTTAACACCATCAATCCACAAATATGCCCATTTTCCTGCTGCTCTTGCTTTCTTCATTTCCAATAAAGCTAAAGATTTCAATTCCCACTGTTTCTTACCCAAATCTTGCTCAATAAATATTTTAGTGCCTTTTAACTGTTTACTGTTCCTTAACACTTCCCATTTGAATCTCATTGATGCTACTTTCACTATTATTGGTCTTGGTTTCGGTCCAAATCTTCCTATTCTAAAACAATCCACTATCTCCCAACCTGCCATATTTAGTTTCAGTTTTTGTTGGAATATATTTTCTACATCCTGCCATACTCGTCGGTCTCTTCTCTCTTCTAATCCAAATATTATCAGGTTTAGTTTCCGATTCCCTTCCTCTAAATTTTCCAATCGGGTTAGTCTGTCTTTACATTCTTTTATTTCTTCCTTTACTTTCTCATCAAATTTCTCTAATGCTGTTAACATCCCGTTAAACTGTTCGCCAATCTTCTTGTTAATTCTATTTTCCATTTCCTTCACTTCTTTTATTTCTTTTGTGATATTTTCTAGCATCGCGGCTAGTTGCTCCATTGTCGGTCCGGGGTTTTGTTCCACTCCCCCAATAATTAAAGCCCATATCACTAAGATGTACCATACACTTATTAAACATATACCAGAAGATCCCTGCTGAGTTTTCTGGCTCGTTCTAAATGCGTTAAAAGCGCCAATCCTAATTCTATACATTTGCGCGTCAATCATCTTCGGTCGCGAGCGCGTGTGCTTACGCGTCCGTCTCCCTTTGTGTCTGGCAGGCAACTCCTTTATGGCTGTTAGTTCTCCATCATAATGGTTTGAAGTTTCGTCTAGTGTTAGATACTGTGCAAAATGTTTGCAGTATACTCTGCACCAGCATCTTGATTGTTAATGAAGGATCTGTATAAAGTCGGAGCCATTCTCTTTCTGGATATCTTTCATTTTCTGTGGCTATTGCTATTGCTCTCATTTCATCTGGTAAATTGTTTTGCTTATGTGCTGTATATAATAGGTCATTCTTATAATGTATGTCAATATATTCTGTTGGGCTTGTTTCCTCTATTGTTGTTATATTTGTTGTTATTATGTTCTTGTGTTTTGAGTTATTAATGTATGTTCTGAAGCTTGTTTGGGATTTTAGATTGCTTATATTATCTGCTGTGTGATACCACTTGTGTCTATTTTTGTTAACTAGCAGGTTTTGTGCTGAGGTAATTGCCTTTAGTTCATGTTCCAGTTCTATGGCCATATTTTTTGTGAAGCTCTGTAGTATGGCAATTGGTGTTGTTTTCACAGCTCCTGTTTATTCTTAGTGAATAATGGCTCCGAATATATACAAATGGATCCTTTATTAACAAATAAGATGCTGGTGCAGGAGTATATTTGTCGTCTCCAACTGTAAAGCATTTACATGGATCGTCAATTTGTATATATATATATATATATATATATCCTATCAGCAGCTAAAGCTGAGCTCCTCATAATTCTTCCAAGCTGTTTGGCATCTAAATTTCTCCCCAACTAAAATACAAAAATTTAAAACAAAAAACAAAAATTGGGTGCTAAGTACTGCATCCTCCCCTTCAACCCGAAGGTACTTTGGTAACCTCAAAATTAACTCAATCAAAAAACCTACATCACCTTCATCCTACATCATTCAAAAAATCCTACCTGCGGTAAAACCCTTAATGGGTGGGCACGCAGCAAAAACCTTCTGGCTGTATACAGCCAGCCAGCACGAGCGAGCAATTTGTATATACTTAAAATTAATACAATAATATTTACAAACATGTTTACAAAGTTGAGAAGTGTAAATAGCATATTCTACCTAATCTGTATATATTCTTCCGCAGAGTAAAATACTTTCTGTAATAAATACGTTTTGACAGCCTTTTAGTTTTGTTTTCCTGTTTGTTATCTGTTTGATTTCAGCCGGTAGGTGGTTATACAAATCTTTGATGCTATCTTCTATGCATTTATTATTTAGGATACCAGTAAGTCTGTTTCTAAAATAATTATCTTTTGTTGTGGTGTTATGTTTGTGGATGTTACTATTTTTGTTTTGATCATGACTTTTTAATGTAAATTTGATACATTCATATATACTGCAAACATTTTGCACAGCATCTAACAGTAGACGAAACTTCAAACCATTATGATGGAGAACTAACAGCCATAAAAGCAGCACTGCAGAATGTCCTGTACAGACCGTACATAAAGCAAAACATAGTTATCTTAACAGATTCAAAATCAGCCATAGATGGGATTGTAAATTATAAAAACAAAACAACAAGAAACATCAAAGAAATAAGAAGTTTAATTAAAGTTATCGAATCAAGAAACCATGTCACCCTGCAATGGATTCCAGCCCATGTTGGACTTTTAGGTAATGTACATGCTGACCAACTAGCAAAAAAAGGTGCAATTCAAAATATAAAACCCGTAAGACAAACTGAAATCAATAAACAATTAAACAACATTAAGCTACATTTTAAAAGACAGCAGAGACTTGATTAAGAAGATAAACTAAAAGACAAGGATTATAAGAACATTGGAGACAAAACTGACATACAAAAACTACCAAGAAAAACTGCAGTGGCCCTATTTAGAATGGAAACTGGTCATGATTGTCTTGCAGAACACCTTTATAAAATACACTGCATACCTACACCCAAATGTACTATCTGTAAAGAGGATGTCATCATGAACAAACACCAATTGGACAAATGTAATGGTCTCAAAAGTGGGAACCTACAGGCTTTATATTGGGAAGCTAGGGGGAAAATGATGCAAATCAACTAATCCCCAGTGCCATTAGTCAACAACAACTACACCATGGGTTACATTACATTCCATATCTTTCTCTGAACCATTCCTTTTTAAGTTGTATAGCCCCAAAGATTTTGTTCTGTCTTTTGTACCCTAAACTTCTTGTCTCTGTATTCTCTGTTGTTTCCAAACTCCACTCTTGTTTCTTTCCCCTATTCTGCATAGATCTCCCTTTCCTATCTCATTCCACCAGCACTTGCTCTGTTGGTTCATATACAATTTTATTATGTCCTCTTTTTATGCATCTTTGCAATTAAAAGGATGAAAATAAATTGAATTGAATCTATTCCAATATTTCACAACGGTTTCTCTTATTGCTCCTATCAGTGGTGATCTTGCTAGCCCTGCTACCTCCTTACAAACAGGCTAAAAATTATAACTGGAAGTGACATCATAGTCTGCTGGAGAAAGTTTTGCAGACATTTTGTCCACAACTGTGATGCACCTCTTCAGTGGCTTGGTCAAAGTCTTCTCAGAGAAGGTTGCATTGAATATCAGTGCTAGTATATTTACACTGATAGCACTCTCCTCTGACTAGTGGGATGGGGGAGGTCTGGCTTCTTCCTTTTTGATTGGCTCACTTCCTTTTCTACTATTATGTGATATTTCTTGCCTTGGATTACTTAATGCCAGTTGCTGTTGAGTTTTAGAGGAAAGAAAAGCCTCAACTCAGCAGTGAGATATCAAATGCATGTAGTGGAAAGTTAATCGTCTTTGTTGGTGTCATTATATGTCAGTCAGGATGTCTTAGTTGGTTAGGGATTGGGTTCAAACCTTGCCCAGTCTGAAGGTTTTTAAGTGACATTCCCATGCCTTTAGATTTAGACATATGAAAGACCTCCTGTGGGACAGAATTCCATCCACTGATGTGATCCTGGTAATTGATAGTGTTGTTAACAAATATATTTATTCATATTGTAATGCAGTCGCTATGACACAAGATTCTCAGGTAATCAGCATAAAGACTGACAGTGCTGTTGTCAGATAAACAGGATCTTCTGGAAGTTTCCATTCTCTCTGCTTCTACAAGGTGCTTTCAAGTTATAACACAGCCTATTTTTTTTTTTTCACGCCTGGGAGCAGATAGGAACTTCTGTTGTTGTTTTTTTTTTAATGTGAATATGTGACAGATAGCAGCACTGTACAGTTCATAGAACTCTAGTAGCAGAGACGAGAGTTAGGACTGCTTTTGATACTAAAATGGCAACGTTTTCATTTCAAGAGCAGTGTGTAATCATTTGTTTTCTCCATTTTCGTGGTGCGACCAGTTGAGTGAGGCATGTGGTTGATGGTAACATGGATGTGTCTAATGTGCATTCCTGAGTGCAACAGTTCAATGAAGGCAGAAATTCGTGTGAAAACAAACCAAGACAAAGTTGAATAAGGCATGTGGTGATGGTAACATGGATGTGTCTAATGTTCATTCCTGGGTGCAACAGTTCAATGAAGGCAGAACATAGTGTGACAACAAACCAATCACGGCCTTGCACCAGCCGGTCTCACGACATGATCCAGCGAGTGAAGAACACTGTTTTGGAGGATCGCCGATTGAGCGTTGCAGACATTGCCACCAAAATTAACATTTCTGTGGGATCTGTGCATACAATCCTGCATAAAGTTCTGAAAATGCTCAATCGGCAATCCTCCAAAACAATGTTCTTCACTCACTGGATCATGTCAGACTGGCTGCTGTGAGGCCGTGACTGTCTTGGTTTGTTGTCACACATTGTTCTGCCTTCATTGAACTGTCGCACATTAGATACATCCATGGTACCATCACCACATGCCTCACTCAACTGGCGATTAATTTCAATAAGTGTTACACCATGAAAATGGAGAAAACGAGTGATTACACGCTGTTCTTGCAATAAAAACATCGCCATTTTAAGTATCAAAAAGTCCTAACCCTCGTCGCTGCCTTTAGAGTTCTATGCACTGTACAGTGCTACCATCTCTGTTTTGCATTCACAAAGAGTCCATGTGTATTTAAAAAAAAAAATACAAGTTTCTATCTGGTCCCAGTCCTGATAAAAAAGGTGTTATAACTTGAATGCACTTTGTAGATCTCTAACCTGCAGCTATGCAAGCCAGCATGTTCACATGAGCAGTGTATTTCAGGCATGACAAAAAGTGCTGTTCTCCGAGCACAACTGCAAGGATGTTGCTACTTCAAGATATTGGAGAAGTCTTATGTTTGTCTGCCCAGTAAGTGAAGTGGTACATCACTGTGCTATCAAGAAAGTCACAGTCAAAAACTGGACAGATTCACAGTATAGTCTGCAGCTCTACCAGCTTACTCATATCAGACCAATATTTAATTATTAGGTTTTTAGGTTGTTATTCATTTTTTGTGTAGGCACATTTGTTTTTATGGCATTCTTATTTTTTAGAGGAAGAGAATCAAACAGACTATTCAATTTAGGTATATATTAATGAGGATAGCTTTGCATCATTTTAGAATTAATTTTAGCACTTGAGGTTCATCAGGTTATCAGTTGTGAAGGAAGGTGATGGCAAACCTTTGTATAGAGCATAATACTAGCAAAAGACCATCTTTTTGTATATCGGTTGTCTAATTATATATCTAGGGACTAAAGTTAAAACATTGGCTGCCCTGATATGGTTATCCGCTATCTTTATTTTTATTATAATCTGACAAAGGCAGAGAAATGTTCTTTAGGTGCAAGATGCAACTGATAGTCACTAAGCAGTAGCTTGCTACCAACATGGAGGAACCAAAAAAATGGCACTGTATTGCTTCACTTCCTAGCAAGATCCAAATTATTTGTCAGTAATGGAATGTTGCATGACTAAGCTCAGACATAATCATACATATGATATCCAGTGTTACATGCATTTGCTTCCAGAGTGTGCTGTGGTTCAACATAGGTAGCGTGGACTCGTTTGAACGGAACTTAGAAAATGCCCAAATTGAGATGAGCGTGGAGCCACCTAACTTTGTTCCTGTTATATACAAGACTGAACTAGAGGCTGCAAGCATCACAGGAATTCTACCAACATTGTTAATTATAGGTATGTTCTTATTAATGTTTGCTCTAAGAAAGAAAACCCAAAATATTCTTGTTTTTGAACAATTAACCTTCAATCAGCCGTGTCGAAGTTACTAATGTGGAATCGGAAAAACTATTTGTAGTCATTATTAAATTTTAGATGAGTCGTATTTCTTACACATCTGCTTCACTTTCGTACCTATTTTGAGGACATGTTTCGCAAATCTTCGTTTGCATCTACGGCTCTTGTGCGACAAGAGCCATAGATGCAAACGAAGATTTGCGAAACATGTCCTCAAAATAGGTACGAAAGTGAAGCAGATGTGTAAGAAATACGACTCATCTAAAATTTAATAATTTTTCGCTTCACTGTGGTGTTCCAATACAGTTAAATCTCGATATATTGAAGAGTCGCACAAGAGCCGTAGATGCAAACGAAGATTTGCGAAACATGTCCTCAAAATAGGTACGAAAGTGAAGCAGATGTGTAAGAAATACGACTCATCTAAAATTTAATAATTTTTCGCTTCACTGTGGTGTTCCAATACAGTTAAATCTCTATATATTGATGAGTCGCACAAGAGCCGTAGATGCAAACGAAGATTTGCGAAACATGTCCTCAAAATAGGTACGAAAGTGAAGCAGATGTGTAAGAAATACGACTCATCTAAAATTTAATAATTTTTCGCTTCGCTGTGGTATTCCAATACAGTTAAATCTCGATATATTTGTAGTCAGTTTATTGACACTTCATCACTTACACTTTTATATTATCGAGGGACTAGTTTCGGAAGCCATTGTCTCCATTTTCAACCTCTCTCCAACTAAAAATGTAAGTGACAAAGTGTCAATAAACCGACTACAAATAGTTTTTCCGGTTAATTTTTACGTCACTGTTACTAAATTCCTCCAATCATGCATAACGCATACTAATGTGGAGCTTTCAGCCATTCCAAGCTCCATGGCCTTCTTCAGGAGCAGAATGAAAAAAAGCTGGCCGACTGTCCCCACATATATAGCCTTCATCATATGGTTAGGGCTTGTCACCCCCTGCTAGCCCCTGGTCCGGCTGGTTCACAGGAAGGGTGATTTCAAGTTGCTTAGTTCCTGAAGACGGTCATGGAGCTTGAAATGGCCGAAAGCTCGACATTAGTAACTTTCACGAGGCTGATCACTCATGAAGCTTTAACACTCGCCATGAAGGTTTTAAATCTTACATTAAATTGGCCTTCAACTGTGTACAGTTGTTTACATCTTCAGTAAAACATTTTGTCCCAAAGTAAGAGTTGTATGACTACAATGTGCCCCTGTGAGGTGACATTTACGTTCCCCACTCTCATGTCACCAAGTTGACCTCTTTTCAAAAGACAATTAGAACCATTGGTATGGAGGATGTCTGGATAAATGGAGAATATCACATTGGAGGCTTTTGGAAAGAAGTAAAACACTAGAAAAAATTGACAAAATACTTTAGAGAGTGTAAGGGGATGAAGCTCCTTCAGGGTATATAGGGAAATAAAAGCAGTCTATAGTAGCGAAAAGTTCTTAAAGATTTGTAATAAACTAGTGTGAGAAGGATTTGTATGGGCAAGAATGGGAGTCAGAAACTTGAAAGCCACAAGTCATGATATAGGAAACTGAATATTGATTTTCACGTTTATTATACTGTAATCAAGAAAATCTAGGAAATAAGAAATATGGTAACAGAAGTGGGGGAAAAAAAAAGAACACTTGTTTGGGGAAATTACAATCAGAAAGATTCTGGCTGAAAAAGGAGAAAAAATATAAAATCAGTAGGAAAATATTTGGGAAGGGTCAAAGGGGAATGGGTAAGGATGATTAAGAAGAAAATGAAATTAAAGATAGGCTTAGAAGAACATTAGGTTATCCAAATGAAACGAAGAAAGAATACTGTAGTAAGTACTAGACAAAATATCAGGAAAAACTATTTGTAGTTGCTGACCAGAGGTGAAATGGTGAATGTTGAACGTTACTACAAAACATTATGGAAATGCAATGGCCCATTCATAACAAGTGAAATGGGAAGCTTATTAATGAAGTCTTCTGCATAATAACGTTTGGCCATATGGCTTGATTGTAAACAGAGCTCCTGGAAGGTGTTTGAACATCCACTGTACAGTCCAGACAATGCGTTCAGGAATTTCGTCTTGCAGAAGCTCAATTCCTATCCTGTCAGTGTTAGATATATGGTTGTCACACAATGTGTGACACATGGGCACGAAAGTTAGTCCTCTGCATGAACAAAAATGGAAAACAGAAACAAATCATTTTAGTCGGAGATTTCAATGTAAATTTCAACATCAAAACTTCTGAGATCCTGGAACTTGAGATTTTATTTGCTAGCTTTGGTGCTCGTGTGACAGTGCACGAACCCACTAGACCAGGGGATACTAGGTCTAATGGAACATGCATTGACAATATTATAACAAATATTCCCCAGAGTAAGTGCGAAGTGAGTGTTGTACCGACCACTGTTTCTGATCATGACGCCTTATTACTTAAAAGTGTTATGGAAAATGGTTCCAATAGAGTTTTTAAATCACATTGAAACATAAATGCTTTCAGTATATATTTCTTTACCTTTCAATTGAGACAGATTAATTGGATATTTATGTATAGCATAGTAGGTATGACTGAGAAAGTTAATTATTTTATGAACTTGGTTTCTTATATCATTGATTAGAGCTTTCCCACTCTCTTCTATTAAACCTGGACCCAATAGGAATAGTACAAAAAATAATAAATGGTGGTACAGTGGCGAGCTCTTCATCTTAAAAAAGAAATGCATGTTTTACTATAATCTTTATATTCAAACCAAAAATAGCTTACATAAGGACATGTATTAACAACTTAACCTTGAATACAAGAAGGCCGTGAGCAGTGCCAAGAAAGCTTACTTTTCAAATATTATAAACTTTATAAAAATATTATAAACTTTTCAAATATTAAACTAAAGCTACCTGGTCTGTAATTTCCAATATTATTGATACAAACAAAAAGAGGACTTGCTTTAGCAACTTAGACCCCGAGCTTTTAAACTCGTTTTTCCTAACACGAGTAGAAGAAATTGTTAATGCTATACCTACAAACGAACATCTGAAAGAATATATGAATTATGCAGATAAGCCAAATTCTAAATTCAGTTTTAACCACATTACGGTCGAAGAAGTTTTTGAAACCATACTAAAATTGAAAAATAGTAACTGCACAGATGTTTATGACTTGAATGCTACTATTCTTAAACATGCTGCTACATTTATATGTGAACCAATGACACACATTTATAATGCATGTATTGAGAGTTGTATTTTTCCTGACACATTTAAATATGCAAAAGTTATTCCTATTCACAACTTCTAACTTCTAACTTCAGTTTGAATTTATGAGTCACTATGTTTACACTCAGTCTTCACTTAATTGTGAAACCTGTGAAAAAAGCTACATAGGAAAAACTAAGAGAAACATGTTAACCAGGCAAAAAGAACAACAGAGGAACATTAAGTTGAAACAAACTGAAAAATCTGCAGTTTCACACCATTTTTGGACAGAAAACCACAACATTGGCCACAACATTAAACTGTTAAAATCTTTAAGTACACCCATAGAATTGGATATTTGGGAAAAAATTTTCATAAACAAAAACCGTGATAAAGTTATAAATTTTGAAATCCTGGCATTAAATGAAGTATTAAAACTTAGTGCCACTAACACCAGATGGCAGAGTGATTGGAGCTCCGTAGCAGTGGAAGAAGAGGGAGGTTCATTTAGTCACCAAACAGCTGATGATGAGATCGAATGATCTTGAAAACGTTTCAATTATACAACAACAAGTAAGTGAAGACTGAGTGTAAACATAGTGACTCATAAATTCAAACTTAAATATGAAGAATGCTTCACTGTTAATAATGCTTCTGCTTTTAATATTTCTAACTTCAGGCCTATCAATATATTACGTACAGTGTCCAAGGTTCTTGAAATTTTATTAAATAAGCAAATAATACAATATTTTGAAGACAATGCTCTTTTTTCTCCTAATCACTACGGTTTCAGTGCTGGTCATAAAACTGTTGATGCAGTTTTAGCATTTACTAAACGTACTTTAAATGCTTTGGAAGAACACAACTCAACTGTAGGCAGCTTTTTTGATTTAACCAAAGCTTTTGATACTATTTCTCATGACATTCTCATCTGTAAGTTGGAATACTATGGTTTCTGTTCTGAAAGTATACGCTTTATTGTATCTTATTTAAGTGACAGATACCAGTCCGTCTATATCAATGGTATTAAATCCGAGTTTAGACCTGTCAAATATGGTGTCCCACAGGGTTCCGTTCTCGGCCCAGTTCTTTTCTTAGTATATATCAACGATCTACCTATGTTTGAGACGATTATATTGAAACATATTTGTTTGCTGACAACTTAGCCTTGAATATTTGCTGTGTGGATGATGACAAAATACAAGGCGCCTACACGAAAGTAAAAAAGTGGTGTGATGTTAATAAATTAAGCATAAATCAAAGCAAAACAATAAATATTAATTTTAATCGCCTTTCAAATGGTCTTGATGACAGGACAGAATTTCTTGGTATATACCTTGAAAAGGATCTGGGCTGGAAATCACACATTGACTACATTTCTAATAAAATTACCAAAGGAATATTTATGTTACGAATTTTAAAACAGAATGTGGATAAGGTAGCATTACTGAAGGTGTACTATGCTCATATTTATAGCCATCCCAACTACGGAGTTTTACTGTGGGGCAACCATGCTTATGCCAACAAACTTTTAATTTTACAAAAGAGGGCTGTAAGGATTATTTGTGGAGCTCCGCCTACTTCCCATTGTAAACCACTATTTATTGAATTAGCAATCCTTACTCTTCCTTGTATCTATGTTTTGAGTTGTCTCCTCTATGTGAAAGAAAATTTGCATGAATTTACTTTTTGTAACGATGTTCACAAATATCCAACAAGGACCTCAAAACAGTTATACTTAAAGAGGTGTAAGTTAGCCAAGACTCAAAACAGCTTTGATTCTGTTTCATTAAAATTATTTAATAGTTTGCCTGACTCTGTCAGAAATATTCCAGCCAGTGGTTTTAAAAGGAAGGTAATAGGTGTTTTAAGGTGTAACCCTCTTTACAAGGTCCAGGAGTTTCATTCTATTGTTTGGACATAAATCACAATTTTATATATTCTTGATGTTGCTATACATGTATATGTCTTTGGCAATAAAAAGACTATCTGTCTATCTAATGTTTGAATTCCAATGGTGAATATAATGAAAAATAGTTTAACACTTACTGTATCTGTTTCAATGAAGCTTTCAATTGAATTGCGTTTTGTTTTAGTTCCAGGAAAACTTATTTTACAGATGCCCCTCATGTTTAGGTTAAAGGGAATGACATAAGTACTCCCATGTATTTAAGTTAAAAGCAAGTGTTATAACTTTTTGGTATAATTGTTGCAGGTTTTCTAATTTACATGATGCGTCGCTCAGCAGAGATTATGGGGGCACGTGGTGGCCGCAAGGGAGGGGGCATATTTGGCGGTGTTATGGAGTCAACAGCTAAACTAATAAACTCAAGTGACATTGGTGTAAGATTCAAGTAAGTATAAACATTAAATGGGTTCTCACAAAAATATCTAACCCATCTTCTTCTTTAACTTTCCTAGTAATAAGGCCTGAGAAACCAAAGCTTTTGGATCTGATAGAGAACCAGGATAGGTGATCAGTCCAATGTCTGGTGTGAAGGTGAAGGAAATGGATGATATGTGTATATATATAGGAGGGCGAGATGAATGCTAGGAAGGATGATGAAGTAATTGGTGTAATGCTGACGGGGGAAACCGGAGGACCTGGAGAAAACCCGTCCCAGTACTGTGTTGTCCACGACAAATCTCACTTTGCAGTCACCTGGGATCAAACCTGGGCCGTCTTGCTGAGAGCCAAACAATCTAACCACAGACATGGCATGGCCAACTATCTAACTCATGTTCTAGACGTTCTCGGACTTCGAGCCAGGTAAGAAGATGTTGTGACATCGACGTTTCGGGATTGTGCATCTCTCCCATCTTCAGGATGCGGAATGCTGAATGCATCCTGAAGATGGGAGAGATGCATGCTCCCGAAACGTCGATGTCAACATCTTACCTGGCTCGAAGCCCGAGAACATCTAGAATATATATGCCGCCAGGAAAGATTCAGCTCATTATATCTAACTCATTAGTTTTTAAAACAATAATGTACATACTTTGATCTATTGCATTAGTTTGTCTAACGTTAAGTAAGCTGATACTGGGTCAAAATATAAAAATTGAAAATTGTAATAAAACTGAAAAACTGAAACTATTGATAGTAAAGTAATTAAGCAAATGAAGCATTAGTTACCAACATTTATTACTGCTGTTATTGCTGCTGCCACTAGATGACAGATTGCTTTTTGTTTTATTTTCAACCCCTGATAGTAAAACAAATTTACCAACAGAATTGTTATGATATACACAGTACTGCCACAAGCTCTGTCAGTACTTTCAATGCATATAACTACTAAATAAAACACTGAATACTTACTGATATACATATATTCTGAAAGAACACAGAAAATGCTACAAATTGATTCAGTTCCTATTAAAAATGATCACCACATGTGGCAACACAGCGACGAAGATGTTCAGACCACTCAATAGCTGCACGAATTGTGTAAAGTGGAATTTTTTTCACACTCGACCTGATTTTTCTAACATCTCAATATTGTGGTGCCGTTTTTGACATGCTATCGCCTTAAGCTTCTGCCATAGAGAATAATCCAATAGATTGAGAATGCACCTCTGAAGCTCCCCGCCAGGAAACCACCCACCATACCATGACAGAAGCGGGGTGATACCTCGCTGCACACATGGAAATTTGTCTCTTGTTTCCTTGGAAGGACTGTGCGTACACACGATTGTTTTGCTTGTTAAACGACTCTTCCACGTTGAACATTGTTTCATCTGTGAAAAGGATGCTGTGAAACTGACACTCCTTGTACATCATTAACAAAACCTGGGATCCAATTCAGCGTATCTTCTTTAATATTTTGGTTAGTAAATGCTGCGTGTACCGTTTATATGCATGAAAATGTAAATCATCCTTCAAAATGCATGAAATGGTTCATAGGGAAATATTCATATCACAACGAGACAAAATTGTTTGTTTGCATCGAATCCTTGCACGAACATCATTCACAACTTCTTTTGTCCGTAAACGTCTAGGATGGCCCAATCTGAAATGATCAACAATTTGACCCATTTGTTTAAACCATGCTATTGTCCAAAACACAACTAGTTTGTTGATACTGTGACTTTGTGGGTGCGTGAAATGAAAAGTCCAGTTGCACCACTCAAAAATGTTCTTTATTTCCACCGACTTACAGTTAAACTCTTGCCAATTACACAGAATTACGTAATGCACACAATTACGTTTCACCAGTTCGTCCGTTACAATTTCACTTGCACTCATAATTACGTACAATCCTCCGATGCACTCACACAGTCTTCTCGTCGTACACTAGCACGTCAAGCACTGACTAACTGACTGACTCACTTACTGCCCGGCGTGTTGCTTATATAGGGTCAGCTGGCCGATCAAGAATGTTCTGGATTAGATGAAATATCCAATAAGTTCGAGAAATCAAGGGCAGCGGAAAGAGGCGGCACGGTAATGTTTTTTTTCCCTGCCACCCCAGCTTTAACGAGGGGGCGTGTCCGAACGCCTCCGTCTCCTGCTGCTGCCTCCAGCCGGTTTTATAGGGTGTTCCAACGTTCGGGTGACAATACCGAGCAGTTACAGCGTCAAAAAATTTCCTTAGCTCGCTTTCCACAACTAAATAATGCCAGTACAGCGATACAGTTCTCGTACACTCCCCAACTCATCTTTCTCTCATGCCTCCTTCTGACACACTGCCAGCTGGCTTCTCATACTGCAGCGAAAGTCACATTATAGATGACGTCATAGTGTTGCCACGCTTCTTCGATCGCAATTATGGTTCTAGAGCAAGTCTGGATTTTACTGACAGAACTTTTGGCATTACTATGTATATTAATGTCAAAGATAAGTGATTTTAGTTAGTAATTATATTTAATGAATTGAGATTTTTATTGTTCTTACATCATTAATTTTTATAATGTACAGAGATCAAATGTTTGAAGATGCTCTGTTGATATTGAGACGTGTGTGGCCAAGTGGCAAGACCGGCACTAAGTTTTCTACACCGATAGTTCTGAATGGCCCTGCCCAGTTCTTGCTCACTATTTGTCTTGTCTCTGATCAACAGTTTGACAAGAACTTCTCTATCCCAAAACGTTGAACACACACTTTCTGTGCCGACACAGTCTCTTGAAGCGACAATTCTCCATAATGTTTATCCACACAAACTGTATAAGGTGTCCTGCTGGCATTCATTGCACACATTTTGGTGACCTGTTGCAAAGTCTGCATCATAACATTAGATCTGCAAGAGCTGACAATGAATTTTTATCAGAATTATGCTCTAACATTTAACATGCAGCATTATCTTGAATGAGATTTCATAGTTAACTACTGCTATGTAGCTACTGTGAGAATTGTGAAAGTTCTGTTAGCACATGCACCAATCATTACTCTGTCCTGCGCATGTCTTGCTTCTCTTATTTATATATTTATTTATTTATTTATTTATTTATTTATTTATTTATTTATTTTCAGTTCAGTATAGTGTTAAATAAACAAAAGAACCACGTCATATGAATTTATACAGTTTAAGAACACAGCTATACAGGTTGTGTGATATAAATAGAATACTAACTTGCTTTAATAAATCCATACACACTAACAATAATAACAGTAATAATAATAACAATAATCTTTTTAAAAATAAAGTTCTAACTAGTATTAATAAACTCATTCACACTATAATAGGCTTTGTCAATTAGGAAACATTTCAGCATTAATTTAAAATTATTATCTTTACAATTCTTGATAGTGACTGGTAGTATGTTATAAAATTTTATGCCCATAAAACTAGGATTCTTCTCATAAAAGTGCAGTCTATGGGTAGGAATCGCTAAGTCGTCTTTATGTCTAGTGTTGTGATTGTGTCTATCAGAGTTGGTTTCAAGGTGTAGGTTAAATTTCTGAAGGTGCATTATTGTGTGGTATATGTATATGCTAGGAAGGGTTAGAAGTTTCAATTTTATAAATACTGGACGACAAGATTCGTTATTTATTAATTTTTAGATGAGTCATATTTATTACACATCTGCTTCTCTTTCGTACCTATTTTGAGGACATGTTTTGCAAATCATCGTTTGCATCTTCTGCTCTTATGCGACTAAAGCTTGATCCAGTGGTGTGGGTAATTCTGGAGTTGCTGCTGCCATCTGTTGATTTAGTGATGAACTTAAATGTGGGATTTTCTTCTGGCAGGATTTCAAAGTTCATTAGTTGGTTTTTATGTTTCTCTATGTATATTCTCTCCCATATGACGAGTTCACTATGTTTTTGTACGTATTTTAGTAATTCTGTGCTATCTTCAATTTCATGATTTTCAGACCAGAAATGAGCTGCTATTGCAGACTTATCAATATTTTTGTATCTTAAGTGCCTGAAGTGTTCTTTCTTTCTAGTGCCTATGTTTCTTTTTGTCCTCCCTATGTAAATTTTTTCACTTAATCTTGTAAATGCCTGACTTTTCCTCTGGTTTTATCTTATCAGTATTATTACTGTTAAGTAGGTTTTTAATGTTGTAATTGTTTTTTGGTGCCAATGTTATATTGTATTTCTTGAATATTTTTTGGAACTTTTTGTGGCCCAGGGGTGGTAAGTAAATTTAGCAAATCTAATTTCTTGTTTTATTGGTATGAGAGCTGTGATCTGTTTTAATCTCTTTTGAAGTTTGAATGATTTTAGTTTTTGATCTACAAGGTTTTTTCCATATCCATTTTTAATTGCAGTTTTTAAGATTTGATGGTATTCGTTTTGATATTCTTGCTGGCTGAGGGGTAGATTTACTAATCTGTGTGTGAGACTGTTGATGGTGGCATGTTTGTGTGGAATTGGGTTGAAACTATTTGCTTTGATGTAATTATCTGTGTGTGTTGCTTTTCTATGGATACCAAATTCTAGTTTTTCATTGCTTTTTGTGATTTTAAGGTCCAAATTTTAAGGTCCAGATGGTTAGATCCAGTCAATTTTAAAAACCGGACAATATGGAGGTAAGAAAGTTCACATTTGAAAATTTCAACGAACATGTCGGCAACAAGAAAGAAATAAAACAATATTTGAAACTAAAGACAAAAAGAAGGTTAATATCAGCGGACATAAAATTTATCAACAATTGCCTAAAACAAAACATTTCTCCGAAATTTGTAAGAAAAATAGTAAAATTTAACCACAACAGTAGAGAACAATTAGCTGCTGAAGAAGCCGTGTTAAAATCCGAAAAAGCAAATCACTACAGAAAACAAACTAATATAGACCTCTCATTGTACAACCTACATTTGAAACTGGTAAAATTGCTAGGAAACACAGCATGGGACCATTTAGAAACCAAATCATTTGAACATATAAATTATAAAGTCAAAGAGAAAGTTTATCGTCAAAAGAAGAAACTAAAACATAATCATAATCATTGGCAACCAAAATATAACAAAATTTCAGCAAAGAACACATCCCTAGACAATGTAATTAATCTCTCAAAGCAAAATTTTAACACTGAAGAAATAGATGTGCTTAACCAAGGCCTAAAAACATGTATAACATACTCCAGCAACCCGGATGAGTTCATTGCAGATATAGAATTAGCAGTAGAAGGCTTGGAAACCATGGACAAAAATATAGTTAGGAAAAAATCATCTCCTATATTGGAAAACTTAATAAATAAAAAACCAGGAAAACATTTGAAACAAATTAAGATAATTAAATCTTTAAGGAAAAAGGATGTAATCTTCTCAAGGGCTGATAAAGGGAACAAAATAGTAATCTTAGATACAGCTACATACAAGGAAAAAATGTTAGAGTTACTACAACAAAAAGAATTCCAAGAAATAGATTCTAATCCACTGAACCGATGCATAAAAGATGTACAAAAAGCCATCATTAATAGTAAACTTTTAACAACTGCAGAACAAAAAACTATCAAACCGGACAACCCTACCCTTGCAAGACTATATGGTTTGCCTAAAATACACAAACCCAACATACCCATGAGACCCATTGTAAATAATATCAACACTGGAACAGGATTAATGTCGAATCGTATAGAAGGATGGCGAATTATGCCCCTTGTTGAGGTGATCATTTGGAACAGGGTTGGAATTGATGATTCTTGAAGTCCCAGCTTATCTCGGCGTGGCTTCAGTCGGTTGAGCTAGATATCTTCTTTTACAGGGGTGGTACGGCGGAAGGAAATTTTACGTAAAATTAGTAATCATTTTCCTCTGTATTAAATAATGTAGAAACTTTTATTTCCTTACTTCAATTAACACCAGTTCGAACAAGATGTATGATACAACATTTATAACACTATTCTTACACAAGATTCACTTGATGTGACGCGTTTATCTGGATGCGTGCAAGAATCAAAAGTTTTATACGTTTTTTCACTACCGTGTATAATAATTAAATTGTGTGTCTTCTAGCGATGATATTTAATGTAAAGATTATCTAGTTATAATCGATGATGGTTACGAGAATAAACTTATACTCTTCCGCACACAACGGCGTTTAAGAAGAGAACCTTACATCCGTTCACGGCGACTGTTAGGAGAAGAATGACCGGTTCCGCTTCTTCTACACATTAGCATTTCGCTAATAGTTCGATCCCTCTAGAGGAATATTGAATATCCTCCATGGCAACGTAAAATCTTCTATATCTGATTGGTCCACGTTTTACGATATACGCGTCACACCAATCACAAATAAGTTTGTTATTCCACACTTTTGTGACGTCATTTCCACTTATATAGCTTCTCTGTGCGTGACTCACTCTACATAACCTCACATAATACAATATTTGAAACTCTTTGGGGACAACATAAAATAACTGTTTCAGATGCCCCTCTTCAGAATATATGGAAAATTAACTTAAATCTCCCAATAATATTGTTCCATATATTCTGAAGAATGCCCCAATAATTAAACATTATTACAACAATGAACAATCAATACAATTTAAAATAACAATATAAAATCAGAAATTATTCGAACACAATAATAATAAACAAAACATTTTTCAGTAATTCATAAACATATTATTATTTTTTTTTTTTTTTTTTTTTTTTTTTTTTTTAAATCATTTATTCTTGTGAGTGTCAAGGCTTTTGAATGGTTTTAAAAGTGTTTTGTGATATTTTCCTATCATTTTATTATCATCGTCTCTTAATTCGTACGTATGATCCCCAAATTTTCTTACTATTTTATATGGACCTTTATATAACAAATTCATTCTCCAATAGGATTTGATTTTAAAACTGGAGATATTAAATGTCTTTACGAGAACTTTATCATTTATTTCAGGATTCCATTTCGCTCCTTTTCTTTGTATCTGTGATAATCTTTTCTCTGCTTTTTCTTTTATTCTTCGAAATGCTTCAGCACACTTTTCTTCTTCATTCAATTCCATTTCATCTACTTTTAAGGTTGTTGGTGCTTTTATTACTAGAGGTTCAGGTTGTAGTCCAGTCATTAATTCGATTGGTGAAAATTTGGTAGTAGAGTTTGGGGTATTGTTAATGATTTTCTCAATAATATGGCAGTATTTGTACCAGCCTCGGTGGTTAGAATGACACAGAATTCTGAAATACAAGCCTAAATCACGCATCACTCTCTCGCAAGGATTTCCTTGGGGAAAATATGCTGAAGAGTAATACATCTTAATGTTGTTGTTCTTCATTTCTGAAGTAAACAATTTACTCCGGTGAACCGTTGCGTTGTCTGATAATATTGCCTTTATTGGCCCATACTTTGGTATCCAATCTTTTAAAATTTTATTTACGCACGTTCTGCTTTTGATATTTTGTACAGGATAAATTTTTACGAATTTAGAAAAAATATCAAACATTACAAAAATGTATTTGCAATTGTGTTGACTAGCTGGCATTTCTCCATGAGCATCAATAGCAACTAGTTCGTTCTTTCTATCCCTGATGATAGTTTGAGGTTCAAAATCATATCTGACGTTTATTGGTTTAGCTTTCTGACACAACTCACATGTTGAAATTAATTTCCTAACCTTCTTGTCAATATGTTTAATGTACAATTGTTCTTTTATAGTCATAGCAGTTTTTTCACATCCTGAGTGTGCTAAATTTTGATGAAAAGAAATTATTACATTTTCTTCCAAACTACTCGGAACTATCACTTTCCATTTTCGTATTACATCCCCATGTAATTTGTAAAGAATACCATTTTTCTTTGCTATGTTACAATTTATATTTTCTCCAATTTCTGGAACATGTTGTAGCAATAAAGACAATTTTGGATCATTTTGTTGGGTTTCCGAAATATTCTTAAACTTTTGGGTTAGGTCTTTATTCCATTTAAAATTTAATTCGAACAATTTAATCTCATGATGTGGATGTGATAATGTTTCTGGGATTTCCCCTTCCCATCTTAGTCTTGATAATAAATCACTAAAGATGTTTTCTTTTCCTGGAATGTGCCTAATCTCAATATCATACGAAGTAATTTCATGAATATAACGAGATATTTTTGAGCTAGTTAATTTACATTTCTTTATAAATAATAAACTAATGTGATCTGTATACACAATAACTTTGGTATTGTACACATATTGCCTAAATTTTTGTAAAGCAAAATATATAGCTCCAATTTCCAATTCGGTTATGCAAGCATTAGCTTCTATTTTGTGCAATGCTCTGGAAGCAGTAGCAATTACATGATTATTTCCAGATACATCAATCTGCGTTAGTACAGCTGCATAAGCTTGAATGCTAGCATCAGAATATATATTGAATGGTTGATTTTGAATGGGTCTTTCCAAAAGAATGGCATTTTTAAATAATTCTTTCACGTTTTGAAAAGCCTGTTGATGTTCTTCAGTCCATTTCCAAATTGAATTTTTCTTAAGAAGTTCCCTCAAAGGACTAAGCTCTTTGGCATAATTTATAACGAACCTACTCTCATATTGTAGTATTCCCATAAATCTTCTTAATTGCTTGATGTTCTTGGGTGGAGGGATAGCTTCAATCGATTTGATTCTTTCTGGATTCGGTGTCATGCCTTTTTCAGATATAATATAACCTAGAAATTCAATCTCTTTGGCAATAAATTGCGATTTATCCAGATTTATTGTCATACCACTTTCAGAAAATTTTGTAAATATATAATTTAGATGTGATATATGGTCGTCAAAATTTTGATCAAAAATAAAATAATCATCAATATATTGTAGAGCGAAATTTTCTATGGTATCTCCGAAAATATTATGTAACGCTCGAAGTAATGCACTTCCGCTAGTGGATAATCCAAAACCACATGTTTTGAATTGGTATATTTTTCCTCCAAAATTGAATCCTGTGTATTTTCGAACAGATTCATCTAGTGGTATCTGCCAATACGATGAAACCAAATCTAATTTTGAAAAATATTTTCCATGTCCTAATTTTGATAATACCTCATCAACTCCAAGAGGTCTGAAGTGATCGGGTTGTGTTAGTGAGTTTATCTTTCTTGCGTCAATCGTCATACGCAGTGTTCCGTTCGATTTATGTACCCAGCACAAAGGATTTAGGTAAGGCGAATTAGAAATCTCTATAATTCCATTTTCCAGCATATCGTTTATTACTTCAGATGCTTGTTGTCTAATAGCGATAGGCACAGATCTACTTTTATGAGTATAAGGAGCAATGTCGTTCACCTTAAATGTATGTATGTACTTATTACACAATCCAGGTTTCGTACTAAAAACGTTCCTGTTCTTTAGTATACATAACCTCAATTGTTCTCTTTGCGCGTGATTTAAATTGTATGTTTTCCCTAACTTTTCTTTCAAAGTTCTTTGGAATATCATTTCTTCCTCTTCTTGTTTTCGCTCGGTGTCGGTATTTAATGTGTTTATTTGGCAACAATGATCTCCAAGGTCAAACGTCTCATTTTCTTTATTATTTAAAAGTAAATTTTCTTTACCACTATCATCTTCTTCATTATTTATTATATCTTCTTCGTATAATATTATATTTTCTACAAAAAACCTATCATTATTTATACTATCCTTCTCATCTTCTTTTAATATAATTTCTTCTAACAAATTTATTTTGATTACTTCATTATCTCCTTTGACCTTCATTTCATGTTTTTCGAAATCTATCACACTTTGCCAACCATACAATACATCATTGCCAATAATAATATCACGAGCTAAGTTTGGTATTACCAATACGATAAAATTGAAATTCCAATCATCTATTCGCGCAGGAATTAACGCTTGATATTTAACTTTATCTTTCTTTTTCCCAATAGCTGTGCTACAGTATACATTACACACGTTTAAATATTCAATCCTAAACTTGGATAGTAATTCCTTGAATAAGTTCTCACTTATTACTGATGAACTAGCTCCTGTGTCTATCAATACTTTATATTCGCTATCGCCTATACGAAGGTTAATCTGAGGTGGATTTACTAATTCCCGATCTTTACTTCTGGAGAGAGTGAGCTTATCTTCTGGTAAATTTTGAATTTTGATTTTGCCCTGTGTCATTTTTACCGAACCACTTTCCAAGGCACAAAATGATTTGGTACTCAGTTTTCCGCATTAGTGCGGTCGGTAGTTACACTAGCAGTTGGGTTGGTACTACCGTTATTTATTTCTCCTTCTATTCCCTGAGTCCGTGTCCTTTCTAGGTTATTGTCTGCCCTTTCAAACCTAGGACCCCCAAAATCTCTTAATGAAGAGTCTTCGATGCTAGTTCCTCTTCCTCTACTTTGATAACCCGTTCTTAAGTTATTTCCCCTGTAAAACCTCAGTTGATTCACCTGATTACTCCTCACATTTCCCACAGGTTGGTCATTATTATAATTCCTCCTAGGAGTATTTGGAATTCTCCTTCCTATACCTGGCACTACCGATTCATATGTCTTTCTGGGGTTGTACTCTCTTCGTTCATAGTTGTCTCTTGAACGTGCCCCGCCCCAATTTTGGTTAAAACTATTTTGGTTTTGGTTAGTATGGTTGTGATTTTCCCTGAATGTTGGTCTTACTTCCTGTCTATTTACTTGCTTTTGTTCTATATGAGTCTTGTCAGGATCAACTTGACTATGAGTAGAATCAGAATTAAGGTTATGAGCCTCAAATTCTGATAATAACTCAATCATATCAGTAAAGTCGACGGGCTTAGCCACAATTAGGTGGTTTCTAATGTGCGGTGGATAATGTCGTATTAGCATATTCACGATCTCGGTTTCTGACATATCTGGATTCACAAGTTTACTTTTGTTAGCAAGTTTTAGGAAATATTCTGTCATGGACACACCCTTCTTGAACTCGAATTTACCAGTGGCCAGTTCGACTTTAATTCTTCTCTGTCTTTCTGGACCCCAGAACCTATTTATAAACACATTCCTAAACATACTATACGTTTCATGTGATGCTAGTGTTAACCTCAGCCATTCTAAAGCATTTTTCTTCAAACACCTTTTAACAATCATCATCCTAAATTCATTTGGAATCTTTTTAATTTTAAAATATTCTTCTAATTCCTTTAGAAATATTTTGGGATTGTCTCCCGATTCTTCTTCGAAAGTAGGTGGACTTATGTCATGCAACAAATAATTTGTACAATTTGTGTTACCTTGACTGTGTAACTGTGTATGTGTGTGCATGTTTTGTATTTGTCCATTACCATTTACTTCACAATCAGGTGACAAAGATTCTGTATCGTCACTCTCCAAATAATTCTCTAAGTTTTGTACAATATTACCTGAATTACCAGGTGAGTCAATACATGTAATATTCTTAGATTTTATTACCCTCTGGTTCTCAGAAATTTTGCTTGCCTGTAATGCAACCACAACTTGATTCAGCTTGCTAATGTTTTCTTTCTCTCTCTCAAAACTTTCCTGTGCCAAATCTATTCTTGTAATCATTTCACTATTCAACTTACTGACTTCATCATATTTAACTTTTAGTTCATCTTGTTGTGTTTGCACCTCAGTAGCAATTAGTTTAACATCATTTCTGATACTATTTACCTCTCTTACAAAATTATTATGTATTTCAATATTTTCCTCATGGTATTTCCGTGAATTATCTAATAAGACTACATCTATTTCTTGTCTTATTCTATTCTCTAATTCCCCTATTTCTACTTTTTGTTTTTCTACAAATTCTACTTGTTGTTGCTTAAGGATTTCTGACTCCTTAGCCAATTCACTTCTTATATCTTTTACTACATTTTCCTGACTTATTTTCATTTCCTGAAACATCTCTTTTAACTTAGACATTTCTCCATCATGAGATTCTATTTTCTGTTTTAAAGATTTTATGCCTTCTCTACACTCTTCTCTTCCTTTCTCAATTTCATTTCTTAGGTTACCTAAACCTTGATCTATCCTAGCTTCTAACTTCTCTGAATTTTGATCTACCTTTTCTGAATTTTGATCTACCTTAGCATTTAAATTACTCATTTCCTGCCTTAAATTTTGATCTGCCTTTTCTGAATTCTGTTTTATTTCCTGTCTTATTTCCTGTCTAAAACTATTTAAATTTTCTGAATTTTGATCTGAATTCTGTCTTATTTCCTGTCTTATTTCCTGTCTAAAACTATTTAAATTTTCTGAATTTTGATCTGAATTCTGTCTTATTTCCTGTCTTATTTCCTGTCTAAAACTATCCATTTTAGCATCAAAATTACTCATCATTTTCTCTAACCTGTCTATTATCATTTCATTACCTTTACTCTGCATAATTTCTATTCTACTTGTTCCTGCATCATCACTACTCATTCCTTCCACTACTTCCCTGACTTCTTGTATTTCTGCTCTCTTATCACTAACTAGTCTTTCCACTCCTTCCCCAACATTTTTATTCTTATTGTCTGTTAATTTTTTACCTTCCATTTTAGGTAATATTTTTCCCTTTCTTAATAACATAAAAAAAATGAAAATTATAATTTTGTCACTTTTTCTATTAATTATCTATTAAGATTTTCCGTACTCACTTTTCTTCTTTCTTCTTTCTTGATTCGAAGTTACCTGTCCATTACACTATTTATTCTCCTGTGGTGTAATCCTCCTTCTGCCTATTCGAGCCATACAGTTGGGCGCCATTTTGGAACAGGATTAATGTCGAATCGTATAGAAGGATGGCGAATTATGCCCCTTGTTGAGGTGATCATTTGGAACAGGGTTGGAATTGATGATTCTTGAAGTCCCAGCTTATCTCGGCGTGGCTTCAGTCGGTTGAGCTAGATATCTTCTTTTACAGGGGTGGTACGGCGGAAGGAAATTTTACGTAAAATTAGTAATCATTTTCCTCTGTATTAAATAATGTAGAAACTTTTATTTCCTTACTTCAATTAACACCAGTTCGAACAAGATGTATGATACAACATTTATAACACTATTCTTACACAAGATTCACTTGATGTGACGCGTTTATCTGGATGCGTGCAAGAATCAAAAGTTTTATACGTTTTTTCACTACCGTGTATAATAATTAAATTGTGTGTCTTCTAGCGATGATATTTAATGTAAAGATTATCTAGTTATAATCGATGATGGTTACGAGAATAAACTTATACTCTTCCGCACACAACGGCGTTTAAGAAGAGAACCTTACATCCGTTCACGGCGACTGTTAGGAGAAGAATGACCGGTTCCGCTTCTTCTACACATTAACATTTCGCTAATAGTTCGATCCCTCTAGAGGAATATTGAATATCCTCCATGGCAACGTAAAATCTTCTATATCTGATTGGTCCACGTTTTACGATATACGCGTCACACCAATCACAAATAAGTTTGTTATTCCACACTTTTGTGACGTCATTTCCACTTACATAGCTTCTCTGTGCGTGACTCACTCTACATAACCTCACATAATACAATATTTGAAACTCTTTGGGGACAACATAAAATAACTGTTTCAACACTCCTACTTACCTTCTGGCAAAATGGCTGTCCAAAAAATTTCAGTCCTTTCCACAATTCCATACTCTGAGCATAATAAACTCTTCAGACCTGGTAGAAAAAATTCAAAATCTTAAACTAAAACCTCATGACACTTTAGTATCCTTTGATGTCCGCTCCCTCTTCCCTAGCATTCCATTAGACAACTTTTGATTCAACTGAAAAATTGGCTAAATTCTATAAACCTAGATGCCAATGCAATAGAAGAATATTTGGCAATGACTGAAATATGTATACATCAAAATTATTTTGTCTTCGATGGAAAAAGCAAATTTCAGGACTAGCTATGGGAAGCCCGCTATCACCATTTTTGGCCAATCTATACATGAGCTTTTTCGAAACACATATAACTAAAGCCTTCTTCCCTCATATTTTTAAAACATGGTAGAGTAGCCGTATTCCCATAAAAACCCTGGGTGACCAGCGGGCGAGCCCGTTTTCAATATCCGCTTGGCGCCTCATGTATGCCAGTTCCTCCTCTCTCCCTCCCATCCAGCCGTATGCGTCAACCTGTATGCGCAAAGGTCAGTGTGTATTCTCATCTAGACGAGTGAACTTGGTTATCACGTGCTATGTTGGGAACACTAAATCTGTGAAACTTATCATCTAGAATGTAGTTAAAGAAAATCTAGAGCCCAATCTTCCAGAGAAGTCTGTTCTTGTGATAGAGAATGCTTCATATCACAATGTGACCAGAGAAAAATGCCCCACAGCGAACACAAAAAAGCAGGATATGTGCAGACGACATGCTGGACGGCATCGGGGAACTTCCCCAATCACCTCACGCCTAAGCCACGCCCATCGGTGGTGAGAGTCGCTCCTAAGCTAAGCAATGCATTATGCCAGGGTTTTTACGGAAGTAATCTAACTCTACAGATACGTAGACGACATCTTTGCAATAGTGCCCTACAAACAAATAGATGATGCTTTGAAACTACACAACCTGCAAGAACCCAGCATACAATTCACAGTGGAAACTGAAGAGGACTGTACTCTACCTTTTTTGGACCTTAAAATCACAAAAAGCAATGAAAAACTAGAATTTGGTATCCATAGAAAAGCAACACACACAGATAATTACATCAAAGCAAATAGTTTCAACCCAATTCCACACAAACATGCCACCATCAACAGTCTCACACACAGATTAGTAAATCTACCCCTCAGCCAGCAAGAATATCAAAACGAATACCATCAAATCTTAAAAACTGCAATTAAAAATGGATATGGAAAAAACCTTGTAGATCAAAAACTAAAATCATTCAAACTTCAAAAGAGATTAAAACAGATCACAGCTCTCATACCAATAAAACAAGAAATTAGATTTGCTAAATTTACTTACCACCCCTGGGCCACAAAAAGTTCCAAAAAATATTCAAGAAATACAATATAACATTGGCACCAAAAAACAATTACAACATTAAAAACCTACTTAACAGTAATAATACTGATAAGATAAAACCAGAGGAAAAGTCAGGCATTTACAAGATTAAGTGAAAAAATTTACATAGGGAGGACAAAAAGAAACATAGGCACTAGAAAGAAAGAACACTTCAGGCACTTAAGATACAAAAATATTGATAAGTCTGCAATAGCAGCTCATTTCTGGTCTGAAAATCATGAAATTGAAGATAGCACAGAATTACTAAAATACATACAAAAACATAGTGAACTCGTCATATGGGAGAGAATATACATAGAGAAACATAAAAACCAACTAATGAATTTTGAAATCCCGCCAGAAGAGAATCCCACATTTAAGTTCATCACTAAATCAACAGATGGCAGCAGCAACTCCAGAATTACCCACACCACTGGATCAAGCTTTAGTCGCATAAGAGCAGAAGATGCAAACGATGATTTGCGAAACATGTCCTCAAAATAGGTACGAAAGTGAAGCAGATATGTAATAAATACGACTCATCTAAAAATTAATCATTATTTCGCTTCACTGTGGTGTTCCAATACAGTTAAATCTCGAAGATTCGTTATGTTTTAGATTCCCAAGGTGTCTGACGGCTTTTTTCTGCACTACAAAGATTTTGTTAAAATTTACCTTAGTTGTGTTACCCCATACTTCGATCCCATATGAGAGGTACGAGTAGATTAAAGAGTAATAGATAATTTTAGCTGTGGGCATAGGTATATATTTTGTTAGATATTTCAGAATGAATAAATTTTTAATAATGGTATTGCCAATTACTTTCTTGGAAGTGTTGAAAACAGTGTTGTTATGATAAATTAACTTTAAAGAGAGTCGATTAAAGACACTAGACAACACTTACTTTTAAATTTTTCCGGAACTAGTTTTAGAGGCTTTGCCTCTAAAACTAGTTCCGGAAAAATTTAAAAGTAAGTGTTGTCTAGTGTCTTTAATCGACTCTCTTTAAAGTTAATGGTATTGCCAAGTTTATCAATATGTTCAGAGAAGTTTAAAGTACTGTCTAGTGTAACACCTAATAATTTAGCATTCTTGACTATTTTTACTGGTTCATTGTCAATGTTTAAATGGACTAGAAGATCTGTTCTTTTAGCTCCAAATGTAATTAATTCACTTTTATTGGGATTCACAAACATGTTCAGATTATAAAAATAATGCAACAGTTTATCAGTGGTTTCATTTAAGGTATTCTGTAGAGTAGTAATATTTCTGTGACAAACTGTTACTGTGGAAACATCTGCGTACTGGAATAATTTTGCATTTTTGGGTATAAGCTGGTCAATATAGAATAGAATAAACAGAAGAGGTCCTAAAATGGAACCTTGCGGAACTCCATGGCTTAAAGTTTGTGTTTTTACCCAAATTCACCATTTTCTGTTTTCAGGATTACAAACTGTTTTCGATTTGTCATATATTATTTCTTCATTTTAAGCGCAAGGCCCCGGATGCCAAGATCATATAATTTATTCATTAGTATGTTACTATCAACACAGTCAAAAGCTTTGTGAGATCTAATAATATGCTAGCTCCGTAGTTACCAGCATCTATATTGCTTATTATTTCTTCAATGCAACTTGAGATACACTTTGTAGTGGAGATATTTCTCACAAAACCGTTCTGATGTGTGGGTAAAAGGTCAAATTTTAAGAGATAATTCATAATTCTATTGAAAAGAACACGTTCAAAAATTTTTGATAGTGCTGGTAAGATAGAGATGGGTCGGTAGTTATTTATGGCATCTTTCTTTCCTTTTTTAAAAATTGGTATAACTTTTGCTATTTTTAGGATATCTAGGAAAATTCCAACTTCTAAACAGGATATAAAAATTATTTGTGGTTGGTTTATTGACACTCGTCACTTACTTTTTCATATATTTATGAGAGACTAGTTTCAAAGGCCCTGGCCTCCATTTTCAATCTCTTCCCAACTGGCATCTGTTGTTATCTGCTCTCTCTGGTGGTGGAACTATGAACTTTTTTGTCAAATTATCTGCTGGCGGGATTTCAAAGTTCATTACGCGATCCATATTTTTCCAGATGAATATGTTCTCCCATGTTGTCAATCTATTTTGGTTTATCACTCCTTTTAATAATTTTGGATTTGGATCAATGTCATGGTTTTCATTCCAAAAATGAAATGCTACTGCTGACTTGTCTTCTTGTTTCAATCTGATGTTTCTAAAGTGTTCTTTGACTCTGGTTTTTAAATTTCTTTTTGTTTGACCTATATAGCATTTTTCACAATTCTTGCAATTTATTTGGTATATTCCAGATTTGTTACCTGAAGGAATTTCATCTTTTGTTTTTGAATTTAGTAATTTTAAAATTGAGTATCTATTAGTAGGTGCCAAGATGATATTTTGTTCCTTGAATATCTTTTTAAATTTATTAAATGTTTTTGGATGATATGTGAATGAACTGAATATGCTGTTGCTTTCTTTTTCTTTAATAAATGTGGTTGCTTCCTTAATGGTTTTCTTTAGTTTAGATTTTCTAATTTTCTTCAACACCAAACTTTTGTTGTATCCGTTTTCTTCTGCTATGTGTATTATTGCTTTTTGTTCCTTGAAATATTCTTCTTTTTCCATGGGTATGTTGACTAGTCTGTGTGTAAGGCTGTTTATTATTGCATGTTTATGTGTAATTGGGTTGTGGCTATTATTTTTTATATAATTTTCTGAATGTGTTGGCTTCCTGTAAATTCCAAATTTTATTTTTGTATCATTCCTGATGATATTTAGATCCAAGAAAGGTAGTTGTCCATTGATTTCCCTTTCTATTGTGAATTTGATAGTCCTTTCTTGCAGATATCATCCAAAAACATTTAATAAATTTAAAAAGATATTCAAGGAACAAAATATCATCTTGGCACCTACTAATAGATACTCAATTTTAAAATTACTAAATTCAAAAACAAAAGATGAAATTCCTTCAGGTAACAAATCTGGAATATACCAAATAAATTGCAAGAATTGTGAAAAATGCTATATAGGTCAAACAAAAAGAAATTTAAAAACCAGAGTCAAAGAACACTTTAGAAACATCAGATTGAAACAAGAAGACAAGTCAGCAGTAGCATTTCATTTTTGGAATGAAAACCATGACATTGATCCAAATCCAAAATTATTAAAAGGAGTGATAAACCAAAATAGATTGACAACATGGGAGAACATATTCATCTGGAAAAATATGGATCGCGTAATGAACTTTGAAATCCCGCCAGCAGATAATTTGACAAAAAAGTTCATAGTTCCACCACCAGAGAGAGCAGATAACAACAGATGCCAGTTGGGAAGAGATTGAAAATGGAGGCCAGGGCCTTTGAAACTAGTCTCTCATAAATATATGAAAAAGTAAGTGACGAGTGTCAATAAACCAACCACAAATAATTTTTATATTAATTTTGACGTCACTGTTACTAAATTCCTCCAAACACACATTCTAAACAGGAGTTTGTAATATTAGCAATTGGGTCAGCTATTGCCATTCTACATGCTTTTATCAAAGAGATGGGTATGCCATCATTTCCCATACTATTATGGTTTTTTAAATTTTTAATAATGTTTGATATCTCATATTTGTCAGTTGGATGTAGATATATGCTGCGTGAGGATTTGCAGTTGCTTGCTGGTCCCAGTTATGAGGGATTTAAGTTATGATTTGCTAGCCATGGGATAAGTGGGAAACTTACTTTATGCATGTGTCTTGTATAAAACTTATAATTTTGAGAATTTATTGAAAACATGGTAGTTTGTTTTATTACAGTAAAATCAGGCTAATTTTTCACCTATCTTGATAGTGTGAGTTGTTTGTATTGCTAAGAATCCATGAATAATTTGTTTTATTACATTTTCTATGTTCTGATAAAGTAATGGTTTGCTTGTTTTCGTAAGCATCCATTCAATTGATCAATAATGTAGTATGAGATTGAAATATAATTTATCTTTTACAGAGCAGTGTTTTTTTTTTTTTTTTTTTTTTTCCACAGGGATGTTGCAGGCTGTGAAGAAGCAAAGCTGGAAATTATGGAATTTGTAAATTTTTTAAAAAATCCACAGCAATATATTGATTTAGGAGCTAAAATTCCTAAAGGAGCCATGTTAACAGGTAAGATATGTTTCTTTGCTTTAGTATACTTAAAATATTGAAAAATTTGATATATTTTGCCAGAGAGAAAAGTTTGAGGTCTACTGAATACGAGGTGCATCCAGAAAGTAAGTCCCGAGCACGTCCAGTGATAGCACCATCAGTTGGATAGGAATGTGCGTATGCAAAAAAAGAGAGAAAGTATCTGGTAACATTGTAGTAAAGTTTCAGTTTTGTGATGGCAGTGGTTACTGCTCTGTGCTAGGAGAAAATTGCTGCTGCGATATTGTCTCCTGCCAAATGCGAGGTTCGTGCAGTCATCAAATTTTTGCACGCTCAAAAGTAATCTCCAGCAGAGATCCATCATTTGTGTCACGTGCACAGATTAATACCAGATGCTCAACTCCGTGGTAAGGTTTGAAGCCGCATAGGGCGCCCTTTCCTGAACCTTTAGACCCCGGCGACCTTGGGAACTACGGCCGGTAATGTAGTAAGCTTCTATTGCGACTGAGCTATGGTGCATTCGCTTCCCCTACCCTTCCCCTCCCATGTTCAGCGACTGATAGAATCCAACTTCTTTCGAAAGCACATCTCGCCACACATGAATAGTTTACGCGCATTTCAACTATCGCAATTAGCATAATACGCATCAAATACGTGAGGAAATGTGCGGTAAACTATTCATCAGTGTGCGAGATGTGACTTTGAATGAAGTTATCCAATGAATTTGAGAAAAAAAATATCAAGAATCCACTTGAACTTTTCCTGTTAAATATGAATAATTGACTTCCACAAAGCATTATATCTTTATTCCTGTTGCATATTGATAATTTTGTCTTTAAAAACAATTAAAATTTTAAAAACGAGAGAGTGAGATCACTGAAGATGCTGTTGAGATTATACAAGAATCTGTATCCCCTTTCCCTCAAGCTTCTTAGTGTAATACTTAAAATAAAGATAACACTAAAGTAATGATTCTGTAAATACAGGAAAACAGGAAAGGATACCATAATGTTATGTGTAGTGCAATTTCTTTGTACACAGAATGTTGAAAAATTCCCTGGAATAACAGTGAGAAAAAAAAAAAAAAAAACCTAAAGAAATATGTATATAAATTTGAAATGAGGATACCAACAACTATGTACAAAAAAATAGCACTATCTCTTTAAAATGACAACAAATCAGTTCTGTTAATGGTTATATTTAATAAGAATTTTAAAAACTCAATAGTACATATATTATTTTCAGCACAAGTATACTAAAGTATATTCAGAGAAAAACCTGAAATTTGTGATCGATTCATATAAGATTAATAATGTCAAATTAGTACAGGAGTCACTATTAGCAACTCCATGCCGTTAAAGCTTCAAAATTTCGTTCAAATATTTACAGGTTAGCCAATGTAGTGTCTTATTCATATCATACATTGAGCTCAAATAAGGTCGATAATAGGCCAATAATATTACGAAAATTACTTCATAAGTAGTAAAATAATACAATAGCCATTAAATTTTGAACTAAGCAGAAATTATTTTCTATATCAGTATGCAACATGACAGCCAAAATAATTATATTGGCGGCATTGAATCCGGTTGTTAGAGTACATGCAGCGCTCAAAATGTACCTTTAGCCCCCGGATGTTTTGCGAACCTTAAATGCGGCTTCTGTATTCCTATCTGAGTTATCAGGCCCTGGTCACGTGTATGGACAGGACATTATGTGTTCACATGCCACACCAGAGACAAAACAATCAGTGCATTGGCGGCATAGTGGTTCACCTGTGAAGACCAAATTCAAGCAATGTCCATGGATGCGGACATTGGTAGCAGAATGCTATGACTTGGGCATACAATTAATGGTGCACCATTATGATAAATGCCTCAACAATGGTGGTGACGTATGTTGAAAAGTAGCCAGTGAGTCTATGTAATTATTCCAATAAATATTTCTTACTTAGTGGTGTTTTTGTTCTCTTTATCAGTCATCGGGACTTACTTTCTGGATGCACCTCGTAAAAAGAAATCTTTTTAGGAACAATATCCATGTCTCCATGTGTAAGGTCAGTCAGTAATAATTGATCTCAGAAACTATTTGTAGTTGGTTTATTAATACTCGTCACTTGTTTATATTAATGAGAGACTAGTTTCAAAGGCATTCGCCTCCTTTTTCAATCTCTTTCCAACTGGCATCTGTTGTTGTCTGCTCTCTCTCTCTGGTGGTGGAACTATGAACTTCTTTGCCAAATTATCTACTGGTGGGATTTCAAAGTTCATTACGCGATCCCATAATGAAGAACATATTCATATGGAAAAATAAGGATTGCATAATGAACTTTGAAATCCCACCAGTAGATAATTTGGCAAAGAAGTTCATAGTTCCACCAGAGAGAGAGAGCAGACAACAGATGCCAGTTGGAAAGAGATTGAAAATGGAGGCGAATGCCTTTGAAACTAGTCTCTCATTAATATAAACAAGTGACAAATATTAATAAACCAACTACAAATAGTTTCTGAGATTAATTTTGACGTCACTGTTACTAAATTCCTCCAAACACATATAACAGTAATAATTGATTGTTCTAACACACACAAACCATGTATAGGCAAATTTTGAAAGGTAGAATCATAACTGAAGAAATGAAATGCTACTGGCAGGGTTTGAACTATGGACCCTCTGCTCTACCACTGAGCTACCATGGCAACGTTAAATTAATGACACATTTTTCCTGGTAAACTACTAGGAGATCCCATACATATGAGATAACATCCTCCAACGTTGATTCATATTGGACAATGAATGAAATGGGTGAAATGATGCTCAAATGAGTCCGGGGTCCATGGAGCTTAGAGCTACCCAGCATTCATCTATCAGGATAAGGGAAAACCCTGGAAAAAACCGTATCCAGGTAACTCACCCTAACCGAGATTTGAACTCGCAACCTCATGAACTTGAGGCAGACACACTACCATCTACGCTACTGAGGCAGGCAGCATATCATAGTTTACATCACTCTTTATTTCAGTTAATGAAAACAACTGAGTCAACCACAGAACTGAAGATAGAGAAGAAGTTCCCAGAAACTAAGTCTTCATTAAAAAAAAAAAACAACCACCACCTTGTAATTGGAGAAAAGTGTATACAAGGTTGACTCTTTTGCCTAATTTTAGTAATCAGAACTTGTTTTAACAATTGCCCAAGTATCAAACTTAACACTATTGTGTGCATTAAAGCTAATTGCCTGCCTTGGTAGCATAGATGGTAGCATGTCTGCCTTATGTTCAAGAGGTCCCAAGTTCACATCTCGGTTAGGCTGAGTTATCTGGATAAGGTTTTTTCTGGAGTTTTCCCTTAACCGCTTCGCCGATGGCCATTTAAACCCTGCACGGCCGGGAACGGATACCCAATAAACAGAACAAGACATTTAAATTGTTAAATGCTGCAAAAATGCTTCATAAATAAATATTCCTATCTTCCGTATTTACTAAGTTATTTCAGGGAAACAAAAACTGGTTAAAAGCTGTATACATCTGCGGTATCATTAAAATAGAGACTATATTAATAAAGCGATGAAATTCCATTAATTTGTATCACTGTAAAGAAAGCCATTCTTTGCGTTGAACGTGTTTAATTCTGAGTACTTTTGTTTTACAAGCTATATGTGTATATCAGCTGAATAAATGAAGTGTTGGGTTCAAGGTTTCTAGGTTTCAGTTCATGCTAACACGTAATAATAACTGTTTATATTGCGTTATACACGCTGGAAAGAAAACTCCGTCAGCATCTCTCTAATTGCACAACGGAAGTTTATGTTAGCTGACGTAACTTTTTTCTTCGCTCAGTTCACATAGTAATTTAGATTGCATCAGAGTTCCAAGCAATTTCTTTAGCTAAAACACAGTTGAAATAGTTTTCTCAGTGCTAATCATGGCTTCAACTAGTAATGTAGCAAATCAATTAGCTAGTGTAGGACGAGTGCGGGCTTCTGATATTACATCAGAAAATGTGGAAAACTTTTTGCTGTTAGACAGTGATTTGGACATTGATGGCGAGTTTTCAGATTTTGAGGGGGTTGTTGAGGATATAGGTAGCAGTGAGGAGGAAAATGACTCATTTCCGACAGGTGTTCGTGAAGAATCAACATTATGGAGGTGTCAAAATAACTCTAACACAAATAGACACACGTTCACGAGCACAACCTCTGGTGTACAACCTCATACTCAACTAACTTCTGACAGCCAACCAATTGACATTTTCACAAAATTTTTTACTACTGACTTACTGTCTCTCATTGTTTCGGAAACAAATGTATATGCGAGTAGGGTGAAGGAAGACCTGATTGCTAAAGGCAATTTAGGACCTAAGAGTAGATTGCAGAAGTGGACAGAAGTAACAATGAATGAGATTTACAGACTACTTGGTCTAATTATGCTCATGGGTGTTATTCGTAAACCTACGCTAGACATGTACTGGTCTACAGATGACATGCTAGCTACCCCATTTTTTGGGAAATGCATGTCAAATAATAGGTTTACTTCCATTTTGCGCTTCCTTCATTTCACCTGCACAGAAAATGTGAATGATAAACTATCCAAAATCAGACCAGTTTTTGATTACATTATTTCAAAATTCAAAGAAAATTATGTGCCTAGTGAAAAGATCACTGTTGATGAAAGCTTGATGCTTTGGAAGGCCGTTTAGGTTGGAAACAATACATCAAAACAAAGAGGGCCAGATTTGGCATAAAGAGTTTTGATGTATGTGAAAGTAAAACAGGATATCTTTACAATAGCTGCATATACACTGGCCAAGGACTGATAACACTGGAGACAAAGATTTGGGGTTATCTGGTCCATAGTAATGCACCTGATGGAATCTGTACTTGATCAGGGTAGGACTGTATATTTAGATAATTGGTACAGTTCCCCTAAATTATTCATGGCCTTACACAAAAGAAAAACAAATGCAACTGGAACAGTACGCTCAAATCGTATTGGTTTGCCAAAAGATGTGAATACGAAGGCTCTAAGAAGAGGAGAAATGCAGGTGCATCAGCTCCCACCCTTGACCTATGTTGCTTGGCAAGACAGGAGGGTTGTTACAGCATTATCCAATTGCAGCTCTAAGATTTTGATGATTGACACTGGAAAAATTGATGCTCGTAACAAAATGTTAATTTTCAAGCCCGATATTATCCAGGAATATAATATGCATATGGGTGGAGTGGATCTAGTAGATCAGGTATTACACGCATATCCCTCTTTGCGAAAAACAATCAAATGGTATAAAAAAGTATTTTTACACCAGCTGGATATAACCATATACAATTGTTTAGTAATTTGGAGAGCTCTAAACCCACGGAAGACAATGACGTACCTGGACTTTTGCATATCAATAGCTCGCAGCCTAATTGAGCAGTATAAAATTCAGAGACCTCTCCATACTGGGGGTAAAAAATCCACCACCCCAGCACCCCTCAGACTTGAAGGAAAACATTTTCCTAAAAGGGTACCACCCACAGCAAAAAAGTCGCGTCCCTTCAGAAAATGTTTGGTGTGCCGCAAGAAAGGTGTCCGAAAGGAAATTAGTACGATTTGCCGTGAATGTGGAGATGTGCCCTTGTGTGTTTATCCCTGTTTTGAGGTGTACCATTCAAGAAAAAACTTTTAAAGGTAATTATTAAATTTTAGATGAGTCGTATTTTTTACACATCTGCTTCACTTTCGTACCTATTTTGAGGACATGTTTCGCAAATCATCGTTTGCATCTACGGCTCTTATGCGACTGAAGCTTGATCCAGCGGTGTGGGTAATTCTGGGGTTGCTGCTGCCATCTGTTGATTTAGTGATGAACAGATGGCAGCAGCAACCCCAGAATTACCCACACCGCTGGATCAAGCTTCAGTCGCATAAGAGCCGTAGATGCAAACGATGATTTGCGAAACATGTCCTCAAAATAGGTACGAAAGTGAAGCAGATGTGTAAAAAATACGACTCATCTAAAATTTAATAATTTTTCGCTTCACTGTGGTGTTCCAATACAGTTAAATCTCGATATATTTTAAAGGTAAGCTTTTACTTCTTATAGAATTTATTTAAATTTACTGTAAAACATAAGGTTTAAAAGAATTATCATTAAATACGCATAAAATGCATGTATGCGCAGGACGTCTATACACGTCCATATCGGTTTGGGGCCTTTTAACTTGGACGTCATATGACGTCCATATCGGTGAAAGGGTTAAAGATAAATGTCTGGTAACTCTTAAGCTCGTTTTGTATGAGAGCTATCTTGAATAATCTCTACACTGAAGAGTGTAATATGGATTTACGAGGATCATTAGATAAGTTTTATAAATTTCCATGAAGGGATGGAAATTTTTTATTGCAACTTTGTGGGTGCTAAGCTTGATTATTCAAAAGATTGCACAGAAAATTTGAATGTGCCACAGTATACGGTTCATTGTTGGCAGACATCTGAACTGTCAGTGTGATAGCTGCAATTGAAAATGGAAAAAACAGAGTTTCGTGCTGTTAATAAACACTTTCATTTGAAGGGCTGGGCTGCCGCATAAGTCAAAACTAAATTGGATGAAGTTCATGTGGACTCTGCACCAACATTGAAGACCATTTACTTTTGGATCAATGAATTTAAATGTGGTCATAGAAGCACTGAAGATGTTCACCCAATTGAGGTAACCACTCAGAACACCATCGAAAAAACCACGATCTGGTTATGCAGGACCGCCGAATCAAAATTCATTAGATTGCTGAGGCTGTAGGCATCTGAGGTGAGTGCACAATATCCTACATGAAAAATTGGCAATGAAAAAGTTGTGTGCAGGATGGGTGCCATATTGCTCACAGTCGACCAAAAGTGCATCCAGAGGAGCACTTCTACCAAGTGTCTGGCAATGTTTAATCACAATCCGCAAAGATCCATCATTACATACCAGAGTCAAAACAGCAGACAAAGGCTGGTGAAAGTGCACCAAAGAAAGCAAGGACCATTTTGTCATGTGGTAAGCTGATGACCACTGTCTTTTGAGATTCTCAAGAAATAATTCTCATAGACTCCTTGGAAAAATGCAGAAGCATAACTGGAGCCTATTGTGCTTCATTGTTGGATCATTTGCAACATGAGTTGACTGAAAAGAGATCAAGATTGAAATGCTCTTTCACCAGGATAATGCTCCATCGCACACATCAGCAATCACAACGGAAAAAGTGCATGAGTTGGGCTTTGAATTGGTTCCTCATCACCTTATTCACCAGACTTAGTCCCAAGTGACTTCTTCCTGTTCCCAAACTTCAGTCGGCCCTGAGCTGCCGTGCAGTGAAGGTCGTGCCTACCACGCGATACGGCGACGCTGTTTTGCCTGTTGTGCGGTGTGAGGTTCAGCGGTCGAATTATGGCTTTTGTTCTCAACGGCTCTCAGTTATTTTATTTCTTATTATTCTTTCCTTGGTGCCTCAGCGTGCCTGAAGCTTGAGGCCGGATTTTGTTTTTGTGTTCATACGGTAATAGTGCTACTGTTAGCATGGAAATCTACGGCAGAATAAATACACTGCGAGTGAAATTTGAGATCACTGCGATGAGGCCAACGGCATTAGAAGTTCATGAGTTTGTATCAGATATCTTGAAGCTTACTGCTGACCAGGTGGATACGCTGCAGTTAATTGCGCGGGATCGAGCAATTTATATAAAGCTCATTTCGGTGGTGCTAATGGAAAGGCTGTTAGAGAAGTTTGCTGGTGCCGCGGTGTTTACGTATGCGAACGGGGAGCGTACAACAGTTACAGTCGAAAGGGCCACAGGCAATACCACCACGGTGCGTGTGTTTGATCTACCGCCGGAGATACCGAATGAGGTAATACGACAAAAATTGGAACAGTATGGCAAAGTGTATGAAGTTTGGAGAGAGCAATGGGGCAATGCGTATAAAATACCTGTGAATACTGGTGTTCATGCTGCGAAAATGGCTCTGAAAACTACGATTCCTAACACAATTATGGTTGTGGGCTATCGTGTTACAGTGAGCTATGCTGGTCAGGTGAAAACCTGCTATGTATGTGGGGAACCCACTCACGTCAAAGAGAACTGTCCCAATAGAAAGACGGTCTTACCTGTACCAACACTTCTGCGCAGGGAGCCCCCGGAAACACAACAAGAAATCGCAGTACAAGAGAGCATAATCCAGTCGCAGGAGCTGCCACAAGCAACACAGATGTCCTCTGTGTCTGCCGTCATAGTAGACAGTCAACCACAAATGGATCCGAAACCAACGGGGTCCGAGGATTGCCGTGAGCAGGTGATGTCGCCCGTTTGTACGGAGGCGGGAGTTCTTGTGACGGAGAAGCGTAAAATTGGTGCTGCGACTGCCCCCCAGCCTACCCATATATCTTCGGGGACCAATTCACGAAAGAAAGCCAAGAAGTCGAAAACCGCCCAGTCTGCTGGAGAATGGAGTGCTTCAGTCACGCAGGACGCACCGTCGATGTCGAGCGCTGATGAGTCGACTCTAGAAGACGGTGATAAATCTGCAATGGAGGTGGTGTCAGGGAAGGTTCCGGGAGATGCATTGCAATCAGTGTCTGTGACAGTAGATGCAACTGGTAGTCCTGGACAACCTCGAGTAGTGCTCGCTTCCAGAGACCCTTGTCTCAAACCACCGGACGCGCTAGCTAAAGTTTCAGTTTCTCAATAGTTGTCCGAACCATTATCATACCCCTGCACTGGTTTCTCCCTGCCTTGTGTTCCTGGAGTCTCATGACTACGCTACCTCGTATTCAAATATTGGCTACTGTCAATGTTAACGGCATTAGAAATCTACGAAATCAAAAATTGTTACACCAGTTCCTCACGACGCATGACGTGGACGTGTGTTTCTTGCAGGAGGTTAATACGCATAATTTGTCAGCCCTGATAATTATAATCATGTGGTTAACTTGGGTCCAGAAGGCAGAGGCACTGCCCTGCTCTATCGCCGTGGTATCCAGTGTTCTGACCTTCAATTACATCCATCGGGGAGCGTCGTATCGGCTGTGCTGGATAACATTGCTCTGATTAACGTTTATGCTCCTTCTGGTTCCAATCGACGACAGGAACGTGAGCAGTTCTTTCAACAGGCGTTGACAGCCCATCTACTTTCCGGTAAAGAGTGTATTATTGCAGGGGATTTCAACTGTACGCTTAAGGCTAAGGATCAGAAAGGTGCTGCCAATCTCAGCCCATTGCTTCTGCAGTTAGTGACGCAATTACATATACGTGATGCCTGGGAGCTGCAGCATGGTAATACGGTGCAGTTTACCTTTTTCCGAGGCGCCTCAGCATCCCGACTGGATCGTTTTTATTTATCTGACACCTTGGTTCCCCGTTTCCAGCGCATTGATGTTCATCCCGTTGCCTTTAGTGACCACCACACCGTTACGTGTGCCCTAAAACTCACGGCTCCTAGTCTAGATACTGGAAGGAGTTACTGGAAAATCAATTCAACCCTATTTCAGGATGAGGACTGTTGATTGCATTTTGCTACAAGATGGGCAGCTTTAAAACCCTCTTATCACCGTACCTACCGTAAATCAGAATGGTGGGCCGTTACGGCAAAACCGGCCATCAAAGCATTCTTCAAAACAGTTTTGAGAAGGCCCGTGAAAGAAGAGAGGTGATGCAATTTTACAATGAGGTGCTTTGGAATCTACATGAGCAGCAGAATCGAGGTGCCGAGGTCGCTCCGGCTATCAGGAGAATAAAGGAAATAAAAGCAAACAAGATCAAATGCTGCAGGGTTGCGCCATCGGTCCCCCTTGGCGCACGCTCTCTCCGATGAACAAGCCTCCTTTTATTCATTGGCCAAGGCACGCTCTCATGGACAGGCCAAGTACATTTCATTGCTCACTGATGCTGCTACTGGTGTGGTGTTACACGGGACACGCCAGCTATTGCCTTATCTTCAGGAGCAATACCAGCGCATGTTTGGCGAGGCTCAAGCAGAACCCATGGTTAGTGCGGCGGCCCTGAGTAGCCCCGTGGCTCACATTAGTCAGTCCACGGAGGAGAATCTACAAGGTCCCATTACGGAACGAGAAGTACATCAAGTGGTGCAACATTTGAAACGCAATACGGCGCCTGGTCCGGATGGTCTTTCTTATGAATTTTATCTTGCATTCTGGCTGATAATTAAGGATGAGTTTGTTGCAGTGTTACAGGAATTATGGGATGGAGGCTGGTTTCCAGAACATTTCGCGGATGGAATTATAATTTTACTCCCGCGGAAACACTGCCCTCAGGCAGCGATGGACTTTCGCCCAATAACACTGCTTAATTCAGATTACAAAATCTTAGCGAAGCTTTGGCCAGCAGACTAAAACCAGCATTTGAGGAGGTGCTCCATGTTAATCAAACAGCCCTTCAATGCAAGAACATTATTGGTGCCCTTAAGGAATTAAGAGATGTGGTCGTCCATCTTGAGCAGCACCATAGCTCCTTGGCATTAGTTAATCTGGATTTTCATAGAGCTTTTGATGGAGTTAAGCACTGGTATATCTGGCAGTGTTTGCGTGCAGCTGGGGTACCTCAACAAATGGTAGCGGCGAACAAGGGCTTTATCGCCAAGCGTCGTCAAGAACACTTTGTAACGGATTTTTGTCGACATCTATTCCAGTACGATAATCAGTCAGGCAGGGGTGTCCCTTATCTATGGGACTGTTTGCCTTGACACTCAATCCATTACTCCAGATGCTACAAGATAGACTGCAAGGCTTAAATATAGCTGGGGAACGCCTTAAAGTAATGGCTTACGCGGATGACGTGACGGTTTTGGCCAAAGATCACCAGGATATGGAGGAGATAGCCACGGCGATTGTGACTTACAGTCAACTTTCGGGAGCTCAGCTCAACGCCCACAAATAAGAAATCCTTCCACTAGACACCTGGGAACATCCACCAACATTGCTGCATATGAAAGTGGTTCCACAGACCACTATACTAAGGTTATATTTACCTCTAACATAACAGAAATGATTTCTCTTAATTGGACCCAGAGGCTCAACGCGCTACGTTTTAACTTACATGAAGATCGCTTTCGAAATCTAACGTTGCAACGCGTCTGGTACATTCATACTTATGCCTTGAGTAAACTGTGGTATGTAGCGCAGATTTTGCCGCTCCCTAAGCAGTTCGCCCAACATTTTGAGACTCTGCTCGGATACTTCCTGTGGACGGGGAAAGCATATCGAGTTGCTCGCCCACAATTGCGTCTTCCTCTAAAGAAAGGTGGTTGTGGTCTAGTGGATGTTGACAACAAGTGTATGGCGCTGTTGGGAAAGAGAGGATTGTCCTCGTTACTTAGCAGTGAGTCTCCGATTGACAAGTTTTGGTATGACCAGTTACATACCGTGGAGAGACCGACACAGGAATTTAATCGTTTGGTTGCCAAGCTTCGTGCTCTTGAAAATTCTGGGGAGCGACTGGAGAATTTTCTGACTACCAAGAACCTCTATCGTCACTTGACGAAGCCAGGTATTCAACGACCTAATGTAGAAACAAAATACAGTCGTGACTGGAAATGCGTTTGCAACCAACTGTAACCTTCCGTCGATATGGAGAGAAACGGTTTATGAAGTGGTTAATGAAATGGTTCCAACTGCAGAAAAGATGTGGCGTCACGGGAGAGTGAATTCGAAGATCTGTGGCGTATGTGTGGAAGATGATACACTTGAACATTGCTTGTACAACTGTCAGCGGGCTGACTTGATTTGGACCTCCATCCAAGACACATTACATAAACTTCGTCCAGAAGAATACTTACGTTCGGTACAACAGCTGGTACAACTGGAGTTTCGTTTCAAGGACTTGAAATTTCACAATTTTGCTGTGTGGTTAGTTGCTGGTACACTACATTGGCTGCTGAAAGTAAGGCGAGGAGACACTGTGTTAGGAAAGCACCTACGTATATTTTTGAAGGAGCAGAGATGGACCTCTATACGGAAGAAAACCTTATGTTCTCTGGAGCCATACATTTATCACTTGGAACAAATGCAGATCTAATAACCATCTAAGCAAATAGAACCCTTCATTTGTCTCACAGTACAAGCCAATAAAACAAGAAAAAAAAAGAAAAAAAATTCTTACCCGGTACCCATTCCCGTCTTAAATGAATAAACAAAATAAAATAAAATAAAATATTTAAAAAAAATGAAAAAAAAATTATATCGAATAAAAAAAAATAAAGTAAAAAAATTAAAAAAGGAAACAAAAAAAAAAAAGATTAAAAAAAAACCTTGAAAATTTGAAATTTTTATCAAATGTGATCGTTTCCATCAAGGGGAATTTTGCAGACCTTGGGATGAAAAAACTGGAACATTGCTGGACTAAGTGTATAGCTATCAATGGAGACTTCACTGAGAAATAAGGTGAGATGTTCATGAAGAAAACAAATATTCTTGGTTTTTAACCAGACTGATCAAATGACCCTCATAATATGTCATACTCTTTAATAAGAATGAGAAAGTTAAAACTTGGTCGTCTTTTTTTCTGTTCCCAAGGAAGCTTCCTGTTAATTGTGAATGTTTATATTGTGGTAGATGTATTTTTACTTTGTTGTTCTTGTGACCAAGGATGTATTATGTTTGCAGGGCCTCCTGGAACTGGGAAGACTTTGTTAGCAAAAGCGACGGCTGGAGAGGCTAATGTTCCCTTCATAACAGTCTCAGGTTCGGAGTTCCTTGAGATGTTTGTGGGAGTTGGCCCATCAAGGGTTAGTCTGCTTCACTTCTATAACTTGTGTTGTGGTTGCATGTAAATATTATTGGTACAAAAGAGATATACACTTTGGAACCAAAAATTATATTACTATCGTTATGGTTCCACTGCTGAACTGACTTCTCATCGGATTCAGTTGTGGAATGTTGATACATAAATATTATCTGAGTTTCTGTTCAGTTATACAATTTAAGGAATCTGGGATCTGAGATTTTGGCTAGATAACTTACAAAATTATAAAATTGTATATTTTAATATGCAGGTGAGGATTCAATGTCAGAAGCATGTGTCTTCAGATAATGTGTTTGCACAAGGTAATAATACAATTTGTGGAACAGTGTTTCACATTTTAAAAAAATTACTAAATTCCTCCAATCACGCATAAGTGTTTCACATACTTTTTTGTTTGAACCAGTTTCCCTTCTAGTGCTGGTAGGATTATAAAGTTAGGATTAGGAACTAATAAATACGTAAAATATGAAGCTATTAACAGTGAAGCAAACAAATATATACAAATATAATAATTTTTAACTTAAAACTTCACTTAGCTTATAAGAAATGATGATAATTCTTATAAATTCTCCAGGATTGCAAATATATGGCTTTGTTTTTCCGCCTGAAGATGTGTATGAATATACATGAAATCGCGATCCTGGAGAATTTATAAGAATTATCATTTCTTATAAGATAAGTGAAGTATTAAGTTACAAATTATATTTGTATATATTAGGATTAGGATTTCACTACAGAGGGGATTCGGTACATAGGCCACCATGCTAGGCCCATTGTGCCTATGCCCCCAAGTGGGACACCCCTGAGAGGAAGGATGAGGCGAGAGGAGATAGAGGGCAGCCGACTCAAGGAGTCATGATGGTGCAGAGCGCAGGATCCCTACAGTTTACTTAGTGACTTCTCCGATAGGCCAGGACAATGGACACGCTCCTCTACTGCGGGACAGCAACGAACCCAGCAGTCAAACCCCAAAGGTCTCTGGCTGGCAGTCCCGAAATGGTCCCAGCAGAGGAGCAGAGACCGGCAACTGACCTACCGGAAGAGGAAGCATATCCTGCCATGTACCACCGAGACACTCACCGACACTTCTATCCTGAAATAGACCACCAGATGAGAGATGATGTGAAATGATAATGGAGATGAAATGGACAGGAATTTCAGGGGATGTAATTAACCTACCCAGCATTTGCCTAGAGACCCGGGAAAACCCCCATAAAAACCATCGGTCAGGTAGGTCGGCCACTAGAATCAAACCCGGGCCTCCTGAATGCAGGCCACAGACGAAACCATCTGAACCATCCTGCTCGGTATTATAAAGTTATGTATAAGCTTAAAATATTTGTCAGTGTAATGATATAGCAGCATCTGCATCGTATGCCTATTCTGTAATTTGTTTCATTTTGTTTCCCATTGTCCGTCATATTCTAATAAACAGTAAAATATTCCTTCACACACCCAGCCTCATGGATCACATCCATGCAAATAGTTATTTCCCAAATATATCATAATCTACATATTTCTGCTCCCTTCACTAAATTTAATTATTAATAGAAAAGCACAAATGCAGGCATAACATTGGTATCATCTCTTATTGCAGGTTAGGGACATGTTTGCTATGGCACGGAAGCATGCCCCCTGTATATTATTTATTGATGAAATTGATGCAGTGGGCAGAAAGCGAGGTGGAAGGAGTTTTGGTGGCCATTCTGAGCAGGAGAATACTTTAAATCAACTGTTGGTAGAAATGGATGGTATGTAACATTTCATGAATGTATTTGCTCAAAAAAATACTAACTCATGGCTTTTCAATAATAATAGTAATGGTAATGGTGGCGGTAGCCCATAAGCGCTCTCTCTTTCTCTCTGACAAACTGATTACACTTTAGTTATACACTATAAAGTGATCAAAAGACTAAATTGTGTTTAATGTTAAGTTCAATCTTGGTCTTGAAGAAAGTTGTCAAGCTTTCTTGTGAGAGATGAACACCATCCATAAACAAACAGGTTCACAAGGGCAGAATCCTCAAAAGTATAAGGTTCAGTGCAATAAAATCAACTAAAGATGATGGCTTTTTTAATTTAGAAATTTACCAAAATTCAGTTCAAAATAAACAAATTTCACAGGAGGAAGTATGCACACTTGTATTTTATTGCAGCCCATTGAAGGGAATCATCAAAGAATTCACACACAGTTAACATTGGTCTGTCGTAGTAATTTTGCTACAAGTTGTAATCTTAAGTTAGTAACAAGTCTTACAATACTATTCATGAAAAAGAATTAAATTTTCTATCATGTAGTGGTAAAAGTGTGCAACAGTTTGAATCGGTCTAAAAAGATGTATAGAAGTGGGAAGCACTGCCATAAAGCTCTGAAAAGCATCTGCTTCTTTATATTTTGGAGGCAAACTGTATAACCCAAGTAATGCCTAAGGCTGGGGTGAGTTAGTACTGCTGCTACAATGTGAATATGTTTCAGGTTTCAACACAACAACAAATGTGGTAGTACTGGCTGCCACCAACAGAGTGGACATCTTGGATAAGGCGTTGCTACGACCTGGCAGATTTGACAGACAGATATTTGTTCCAGCACCAGACATTAAAGGCAGAGCATCCATATTTAAAGTTCACTTGCAGCCTCTCAAGACAACCTTGGATAAGAATGACTTAGCGAGGAAGATGGCTGCATTGACTCCTGGCTTCACTGGTTTGTACTAAGAACAATAGACTTAAGAACAATAACACATAGAACTACACTTTATTCCAAAGGAGTTAGATATTCAGTAGTCATTCTGTATAATAAACTACCGGCATATCTGAAAAACATAAAATCCATGCGGTGTTTCAAGCTATCGTTGAAAGAAATTTTATTAAGTTATTCATATTATGATATAAGAGAATTTCTAGATACACTGTAGCTGGCCATATAATCGTATATATTTGTGATGCATTTTAAATGCGCAACTATATATATTTATGAGTTCATGCTTAGATCTTATTAATTACACTTGATGCAACTTATTTTTTATACTTATATTATTTGTATTCTAAATATTTGTATTGACGTATCCAATGTCATTGTATTAACTTAACGGATGAATAAAACTACTACTACCACCACCAACACCACCACCACCGCCACCCACTACTGAAATTGTAATGATTAAGTGAAGCTGATTTTATAGTAAAAGACATGTGAAGATTTTTATAATAAAGAAAATTCCACATATTTTAAATTTTGTTGTGTCAACGGTGAGTAGTCTAATGCACTCCGGTCTCTGAACCTGGTCTGGTGGGACTCTTTCAGGTCCACAGTGAGTGGTATGCCAATTGTACTGGCCTGCCAGGGCGTTTCTAGTTGTAAAGTGTAGAGCCCCTACCCTGTGCACTGTTGTGGCTCCTCAGGATGGCTGTCCTCTGTCTCCTCTTGCCTCATCCTTCCTCGCAGGGATGTCCCACTTGGGGACATAGGTACAATAGACCAAGTTCAGACTTCCAAGCCAAATCCCCTCTGTAGCATAAGTCCAGTCCAGTCCCTCTGTCTCTTCTTGCCTCATCCTTCCTCCTGATGGTGCCCCACTTGGGGACAATAGGTACAATAGACCAAGTTCAAACCTCCAAGCCAAAACCCCTCTGTAGCATAGTCCAGTCCAGTCCAGTCCAGTCCCTCTGTCTCTTCTTGCCTCATCCTTCCTCCTGATGGTGCCCCACTTGGGGACATAGGTACAATAGACCAAGTTCAGACCTCCAAGCCAAATCCCCTCTGTAGCATAGTCCAGTCCAGTCCCTCTGTCTCTTCTTGCCTCATCCTTCCTCCTGATGGTGCCCCACTTGGGGACATAGGTACAATAGACCAAGTTCAAACATCCAAGCCAAAACCCCTCTGTAGTATAGTCCAGTCCAGTCCCTCTGTCTCTTCTTGCCTCATCCTTCCTCCTGATGGTGCCCCACTTGGGGACATAGGTACAATAGACCAAGTTCAGACCTCCAAGCCAAATCCCCTCTGTAGCATAGTCCAGTCCAGTCCCTCTGTCTCTTCTTGCCTCATCCTTCCTCCTGATGGTGCCCCACTTGGGGACATAGGTACAATAGACAAAGGTCAGACCTCCAAGCCAAATCCCCTCTGTAGCATAGTCCAGTCCCTCTGTCTCTTCTTGCCTCATCCTTCCTCCTGATGGTGTCCCACTTGGGGACATAGGTACAAATAGACCAAGTTCAGACCTCCAAGCCAAATCCCCTCTATAGTATACAGTCCAGTCCAGTCCCTCTGTCTCTTCTTGCCTCATCCTTTCTCCTGGTGGTATCTCACTTGGAGACATAGGTACAATAGACCAAGTGCAGACCTCCAAGCCAAATCCCCTCTGTAGCATAGTCCAGTCCAGTCCCTCTGTCTCTTCTTGCTTCATCCTTCCTCCTGATGGTGTCCCACTTGGGGACATAGGTACAAATAGACCAAGGTCAGACCTCCAAGCCAAATCCCCTCTGTAGTATAGTTCAGTCCAGTCCAGTCCCTCTGTCTCTTCTTGCCTCATCCTTCCTCCTGGTGGTGTCTCACTTGGGGACATAGGTACAATAGACCAAGTGCAGACCTCCAAGCCAAATCCCCTCTGTAGCATAGTCCAGTCCAGTCCCTCTGTCTCTTCTTGCCTCATCCTTTCTCCTGGTGGTATCTCACTTGGAGACATAGGTACAATAGACCAAGTTCAGACCTCCAAGCCAAATCCCCTCTGTAGCATAGTCCAGTCCAGTCCAGTCCCTCTGTCTCTTTTTGCCTCATCCTTCCTCCTGATGGTGCCCCACTTGGGGACATAGGTACAATAGACCAAGTTCAAACCTCCAAGCCAAAACCCCTCTGTAGTATAGTCCAGTCCAGTCCCTCTGTCTCTTCTTGCTTCATCCTTCCTCCTGATGGTGTCCCACTTGGGGACATAGGTACAAATAGACCAAGGTCAGACCTCCAAGCCAAATCCCCTCTGTAGTATAGTTCAGTCCAGTCCAGTCCCTCTGTCTCTTCTTGCCTCATCCTTCCTCCGGGTGGTGTCTCACTTGGGGACATAGGTACAATAGCCCAAGTTCAGACTTCCAAGCCAAATCCTCTCTGTAGCATAGTCCAGTCCAGTCCCTCTGTCTCTTCTTGCCTCATCCTTCCTCCTGATGGTGTCCCACTTGGGGACATAGGTACAAATAGACCAAGTTCAGACCTCCAAGCCAAATCCCCTCTGTAGTATAGTTCAGTCCAGTCCAGTCCCTCTGTCTCTTCTTACCTCATCCTTCCTCCTGATGGTGCCCCACTTGGGGACATAGGTACAATAGACCAAGTTCAGACCTACAAGTCAAATCCCCTCTGTAGCATAGTCCAGTCCCTCTGTCTCTTCTTGCCTCATCCTTCCTCCTGGTGGTGTCTCACTTGGGGACATAGGTACAATAGCCCAAGTTCAGACTTCCAAGCCAAATCCTCTCTGTAGCATAGTTCAGTCCAGTCCCTCTGTCTCTTCTTGCCTCATTCTACTGGTGGTGTCTCACATGGGGACATAGGTACAATAGCCCAAGTTCAAACTTCCAAGCCAAATCCCCTCTGTAGCTTAGTCCAGTCCAGTCCCTCTGTCTCTTCTTGCCTCATCCTTCCTCCTGATGGTGCCCCACTTGGGGACATAGGTACAATAGACCAAGTGCAGACCTCCAAGCCAAATCCCCTCTGTAGCATAGTCCAGTCCAGTCCCTCTGTCTCTTCTTGCCTCATCCTTCCTCCTGATGGTGTCCCACTTGGGGACATAGTTAATAGTAATAGTAATAGTAATTTATTTCCTTTCACATCAACAAATGGAAATACAAAATCAAGATTACAATTATAAAATCCATACTGAAATATGCCATATATTCCTAAATCCTGAAAATCCTATCATTTTATCATGTTGCCCACCATTGAATAGTAATTCAGCCCCCATACACCTAACCCTAGGTTTTTGTGTAATGGAGGCCCTCTGCTCCTTTTTACACTTTCTGCCATTTCACCTATCTCACTCTACATTTTTCTCTTAATTGTTCTTAGCCATCTCTCTTAAAACTTTCCCTAAATAATTCCCTATATTTCTTGGGAACATAGGTACAATAGACCAAGTGCAGACCTCCAAGCCAAATCCCCTCTGTAGCATAGTCCAGTCCAGTCCCTCTGTCTCTTCTTGCCTCATCCTTCCTCCTGATGGTGTCCCACTTGGGGACATAGGTACAAATAGACCAAGGTAAGACCTCCAAGACAAATCCCCTCTGTAGTATAGTGCAGTCCAGTCCAGTCCCTCTGTCTCTTCTTGCCTCATCCTTCCTCCTGGTGGTGTCTCACTTGGGGACATAGGTACAATAGCCCAAGTTCAGACTTCCAAGCCAAATCCCCTCTGTAGCATAGTCCAGTCCAAACATTCATCTTTTGTGATAGAGGAAGTAGGACATCCCAATAAATAAGTGTGCTTGAAAGGTCCCTTTGCTTGATGTGCTCACAGGTGCAGACATAGCAAATGTATGCAACGAGGCAGCGCTGATAGCAGCTCGCGATCTCAATGACAACATCTCCATGAAGAACTTTGAACAAGCCATAGAGAGAGTAGTCGCAGGCATGGAGAAGAAAACCAATGTGTTACAACCTGAGGAGAAGAAGACAGTGGCGTATCATGAGGCAGGACATGCTGTGGCTGGATGGTTCTTGCAACATGCAGATCCATTGCTAAAGGTAACTACTCTCTCTCATAAATACGTAAAATATGAAGCTAGTTACAGTGAAGCAACAAGTACTATACAAATCTAATAATTTGTAACATTAAACTTCACTTATCTTAAAAGAAAATGATGAAAATTTTCTTATTAATTGATGAGGATCATGATTTCGTGAATATCCATTCACATTGTCAGCTCAAACAACCTTGTCAATATATCGAGTTTTAACTGTATTGGAACACCACAGTGAAGCGAAACCTTGTCAATGTTACGATCACTAGAGGTCACTATGTTTTTGTCAGTACTAACAAAATCTGAAAATGAAATAAACTTAAAAACAGAATCGATGCCGGTATTTCAAAATTTATTACACTATTCCTTTCTTGGAAGTGTTGAAAACAGTGTTGTTATGATAAATTAAATTTAAATGGAGTCGATTAATGACATTAACAACACTTACTTTTAAATTTCCGGAACATGTTTCAGAGACTTTGCCTCTATCCTCAACTGGCCATCGACTGGTTCTCATTGGTGTAGTTGACGATATTTGGTCATAGGTCTCCTCTGGTGGCGGTTCAAGGAACTTGCTGAACAAATCTTTCTGGAGGATGTCGAAATTGAATAATTTCGAATTTTTTGAAATTCGTATTAGTTTCTGTAGCTGAGAGGGCTGTGGTTTCCTTTATTAGCTTCTTCTTATTTGCTAAGTTCACTTTTTTGTCTACTAATGATTTGGGAAAGTTATTTTTTTTGTGCTATTTCAATTATTTTGTTGTATTCTGTTTTGTATTCTTCTGCTCTGAGAGGGATGTTGACCAGTCTGTGTGCTAAGCTATTGAAGATTGCCTGTTTGTGGGATCTTGGGTTGTAGCCATTAGCTTTTATGTAGTTTCTATCTGTGTTGGTTTTCTATAAATTCCAAAGCTTAGTCTGTTTTTATTTCTCATTATTTTTAGATCCAAAAAATGGTAAATACTCTGACTTTGTGGGTTCGTGAAATAACAAGACGAGGTTACAAATGCAAAAACTACACTTTATTTTCCTAGCAATACACCGTTTACCATTACAAATTCCTAGATCACCTCAAAACTGTTTATCTTTCAAACACTACGCTCAACTGTCTCTTCCGGTAACGATCGGCCCCGAAGTTTCCCGAATCTCCACCGGCCATCATTTATTCATCGGCTTTGCGAGTCTACCGCCAGGGTGACACTGCTCCCTCCTCAAGGCTGGTCGTCCCGAACAGCGCCTTCGTAGCGGGCCAGGCGATCCAGGTGTACCACCAACATCTTTCCTCGGGGTACCTTCTGGATGCGGTAGACCACGTCGTTAATCCTCTTCACCACACGGTACGGTCCTTGCCATGGCTGCTAAAGTTTCGGGCAGCATCCTTGGTCCGAGTAGGGCTGTGCAACCAGACTAGGTCACCTTGCTGGAACCCTTGGCTGTTAGCTTGCCTGTCGTATCGGGTCTTCATGCGGTCGCTTGCCTTCTGGATGTTCTGACGAGCCATCTCATGCAAGTCTTGGAGATGGTCCACCAGGTTCTCCACATACTCGGTTGCTGGCTGTTTTGCGTCCGGGGGGTAGGGGCCTTCCAAAAGCCAGATCACATGGCCGAACATTAAGCTGGCTGGCGTCATCCCAGTGGTATCATGTGTTGAGGAGCGGTAGGCCAGCAAGAACAGTGGCACCTTGACATCCCAGTCTCGCTGATGGCTGGCCACGACCTTCCTCAGATGCTCTTCTAAGGTCTTGATGTATCTCTCCACCATGCTGTCCATCTGTGGATATAGGGGTATGGTGCGGGTCTTGTTCACCCCAAGTCTTTCTAGTGCCTACTTCATCAGATTGGATTCAAAATTGGTGCCCTGGTCGCTGTGGAGCTCTAACGGCACCCCAAATCAGCAGAACACTTGCTCCACAAGGCAGTCCGTGATTGTCTTCGCCTCCTGGTTTCTAAAGCTTAGTAGCCAGGTTAGGACGGAATGGTCAGTCCTCAGGTGGAATGGCTGACCATACAGGTACTTATGGAAGTGCTCCAATGTCTTTAGTACTGCAGTAACTCTCGCCGGGTGACGCAGTAGTTCTTCTCCGCCTTGGATAGTGTCTTGCTGTAGCAGGCTATCACCCACTCGTGGCCGTCCTGAACTTGTGATAGGACGCCTCCAATGCAGTTGTCGCTGGCGTCGGTGTCCACAAGGAAGGTGCTGCCTGGTTGTGGAAATTCCAGAATAGGAGCACTGCACAGGGTCTTCTTCAGGTGCTGGAAAGTGCCTGCGGCGCCATCTGTCCACACATAAGGTCAGTGTTCTTCTGTCAGGCAGGTGAGGGGTTTGGCGATGTTGGAGAACCCCTTTATGAAGCGGCGGTAGTAACTGCACAGCCCAGGAAACTCTGCAACTTTTTCTTATCCTTTGGGCGAGGCCAATTGCTCACAGCCTGGGTTTTCTCTGGGTCTGTGGCCACTCCGGTTGGTGAGACTATGTGGCCCAAGTAGTTAACTTCCTTGCGGAAGAGCTGGCACTTCTTCACATTCAGCTTCAAGTTGATTGCCTGCAGTCTCTGTAACACCTTGCTTAGGTTGTCGAGATGGTCTTCGAACGTCTTGCCGACGATGATGTCCAATTATAGCGGGCATGCGTCATATGTCAATCCTCTCATTATTGATTCCATGAGGCGTTGAAATGTGGCTGGTGCATTGCAGAGGCCAAAGGGCAAAACTGTGAACTGCCAAAGCCCTTGGCCTGTCGAGAATGCAGTCTTCTCCTTATCTCTCGAGTCTAGAGCCACCTGCCAGTAACCCAACTTCAGGTCCAGGGTCGAGAACCACTGTGCACCAGCTAGTATGTCCAGGGTATCGTCAATCCGGTGTAAGGGGAAACAGTCCTTCCGGGTGACAGCGTTCAGCTTCGTGTAGTCCACGCAGAAGCGCAGCTCGTCGTTCTTCTTCATCACCAGGATTACGGGGGAATACCAAGGGTTGTCAGACTCTTCAATCACTCCCCTGGATTTCATGTCATCTACCATATCCTGTACCGCCACTTGTTTCACCAGAGGAACGCGTCTAGGTGGTTGCCGAATATGCCGGGTATCTCCGGTGTCGATGTGGTGGAGCAAGCGGTCCGTACGGCCGTAGTCGCTGTCGCCTTGGCTTAAGACGCGCTGGTATCGCCTCAGCAGTTTTCGAACTCTCTCCAGTTGTTCTGTGGTCAGATGATCGGCCGCCCTCTTCAGTAAATCTTCCAGCCAGGCCCCCAGGTGTTGCGTCGGCACCGGCTCCTGTGTCTTGTCGATTGCAATTACGCTGACCATGGGCTCTCACGTCCCCAGCTCCGTTCCGGCCTGGACGTCGTGATCGGTGTCTGCCAGGTTGAGCAGCCTCACTGGTAACTCCTCTCGACACAGCAATAATGTCCTGGCTACACAGAGTCCGTGCACATGTGTCCTCTCGTCCAGCATCATGTTCTTCGTCTGCTGGCCTTTCAGTTGCGCCGTCACGACCACCTCCCTTCTTGCATGGACCACCACGTCTTCCTTCAAAATGACCCTGCACACTCCAAGGCGCTCTTCGGGTTGCCGAAGTATCACTTCTCCATTAAGCTGCAGGACCTTCCTGCCAAGGTCGACGGTCGCCTTGTAGCTACTGAGGGCATCCAATCCCAGTATCACCTCCTCAGCCACCTTCGTGATGAACACCCACAGACGCACGGCACTCCATCCCAAGGTCAACTTCAGTAGGGCCTCCTTCTCCACAGGCAAGGTGTCGCCCGATGCCGTCACAAGCTGGTATGGTCGGCTCGGCTTTCTCGTCGGCAAACCCTTGGCCACATCAGGTCTGATGATGGTTACGGCCGCCCCGGTGTCGACGATTACGTGGCACGGTTTCCCCTCCACCCAACTGTCCGCGATGGGGCTGTCATCCATATGCCGGCTGACGCCGCGCAGTGTCACTTGAGGGGATGGTGGTGACGGTGCCGACGTGCCCCTCTCCATGACGGCCCTTACTCATTTTCCGGCTGCTCTTCCTGGTGTGGGCAGTCTCTGTCCATGTGCCCCGGTTGGCCGCACGCGCCAGTAGGTCTTCGCCGGTGTCCCTGGGCTGGTCTTCTCGTTCTCGACGTCGGGATAGCTGTCACCTTGGCCGCCTCCATCCTCAGTGCTTCCATTAGCGCCTCGTGGACAGTTTTGTAATCGCCCAGCATTAGGCGCTGACGAATCTTCGTGTCTCGTACCCTGTCAACGAATGTGTAGGCGGCTTCCTGGGATACTAACTCTGGTGGGAGGTCGACTAGGGCTTTGCTGGCCAGCTGCTCAATTTCCAGGGCGAACTCCTGTAGTGTCTCCCCTGGCTGCTGTGACCTTGACTTCAGCTGGCTGAGGTATGCTGCTGCTAAGCGGTGGTTTCCAAAATAGTTCTCCAGTGCCTCCCAAATGTCCTTAGGTGCCGCCGCTGTCTAGACCGCATTCAGGTCTTCCGCGGCCCCGGTGGCGAGAACCTCATTCGACACCTTCATTTCCGTGGCCAGACTGTCGTTCGCTGCTCTCATTTCTGTGGTTAATTCGGCCATCATTTCTTCCATCTTCTTGGTGATGTTGTCGTTAGCCATCTTCATTTGTTTCAACTCTGCAGCTAGGTTATTATTTGCCGCTTCTGTTTTTGCAGCGAGGGTGTCATTTGCTGCCTTCATTTCTTCCATTTTCTGTAGAATCTTTTCTAATGCAGCCTCCATGGTGGTAATATCCCGCTTTCTGACACCTGTTGTGACTTTGTGGGTTTGTAGAATTAAAAGGCCAAGTTGTAGAAATTAAAAATCTCCTTTATTTTTGTAGAAATACACTGTTCAATTCTCACGTAACAACATTACATCACATAACAACACAATCTTCCAAGGTCGATGACAATAACAGCGTCCAGTTCAGCTCTCTTTACAACAACACTCTTGTTACACAATAGACTGCTTACTCGCACTGTTTACAATACTAACTTTGCGAGCCGTCACGTCCTTAAATACCTAATTCGTAATTCTAGATTGTTCTAAAATAAACCAGAACCCGAACAATCTCTATCAGTCCAGAAATTTCCCGAAGAATAAAGAAACCAAATATTCTATCACATTCCAGAAGCGTAATTTAATCTATGCCGGCAAGTCCTTTCCCTCAGTTAACTTTGCTTGCCAGCACTTTACAATAGCCACGCTATCATTAACTGCTTAGTAAGGCTCATTATTACCATGAAACTTTATCCGTCGACTGCTTTCTTATTTGTGCCGAAACTTTAATGCCTGTTACTATGACAATACTTAATGTTACGAAAATGTTCTTTTGTTCTGATTTCCAAATTACGTTTTGTCTTTCCAATATAAAGCTGATCACAATCTAAACAATTAAATTTATAGATATCAGATTTTGAATTATTAGCAATTTTATCTTTTTTAGAAAAATGTAGTCAATTTTAATACAATTACAATTCGTTTCTTGGAAGTGTTGAAAACAGTGTTGTTGTAATAAATTAAATTTAAAGGGAGTCCATTAATGACACTAAGTGTGGTAAGTGTTGTTTAGCGTCGTTAATCGACTCCCTTTAAATTTAACTATTTTAGTTAATTGATGGAAATTAATCATTTCTCCTCACTAGCTATTTATAGGCTAAGGTTGTTGATAGAGTCAACATGAAAAATTCAGTGCCATGGCTGGGATTTGAACCACGGATCTCCTGGTTTCCGTCCAGTCGCTCTAACCCATTGAGCTACCATGGCCAATGTGCCATCCTGACACTAAATGACGAAGCACGGGACTCAAAAACTTACGATAGTAAGTCGCCACAAACAGTATCTACCGGGGAAATATATAAGTCAAATGGAGAATTTAGTGTCAGGATGGCATGTTGGCCATATTAGCTCAATGGGTTAGAGCGACTGGACAGAAACCAGGAGATCCGTGGTTCAAATCCCAGCCATGGTATTGAATTTTTTATGTTGACTCTATTTTAATACTATATTTATTTTAAAGAACTAAAGTTATACCAAACTCTTTAAAAAAAAATTGAAAATGTTTATTCACCCAAGGATGGTAAGTAAATTTTTTAAAATTATAATCTTTTATTTTTGATATTTAAATTTTTTCATTTTTTATGTACACAGTACTGCCATAAGTTCTGTCAGTACTTTCAATGCATATATAAATAAAAAAAAATGATAAAAATAAATAAATAAAAATAAATAAAACAATGCATATTCATTTATATATATATAGTGTCACCCTGGTGGTAGGCTCGCGAAGCCGATGAAAAATGATGGCCGATCGTTACCGGAAGTGAGAGACAGTTGAGGGTAGAGAGAGAGAAAATAAACAGTTTGAGGTTCTAGCAAATTTGTAATGGTGAACAGTGTATTTCGAGGAGAATAAAGTGTAGTTTTTGTGTTTTGTAACCTCGTTTTATCATTTCACGAACCCACAAAGTCACAACTGGTGTCAGGAGTGGGATAACAGCATCACCGAAGATTATGGCCATGGAATCGGTATTGGAAATGCTTTTGCAGAAGATGAACGAATTAACAGCGAAGTCGGAAGCGGCAAATAACAACTTGGCCGCGAAGATGAACGAGTTAACCGAACGACAGTCTGGCCACGGAAATTAAGGAGGCGAACGAGGTCCTCGCCGCCAAATTTGAGGAACAGTTGGCCGACGTGAGGGATGACGTGACGGAGCTGGGCAAGCGGATGGGCCAAGTGGACGAGCGCGTCGAGGACCTGGCGAACCGCTTCAATGACCTAGAGGAAAAGGCCGACAATAACGCCAAGTCCCTGAACGCCATGGTTGAAGACGTCGAAGACCTCGCGAACCGCGTAAACAACCTGGAGGGAAAGGCCGACAGCAGCGTCAAGTCCCTGAACGCCATGGTGGAGGACGTCGTCGGCAGGAGACTGAAGGATTTGAAGGCTGACGCACCGGGACGCGACACAACATCTGCGCGCGTCAAACCTCCGAAATATGACGGCGCGTCAACATTCGAGGTCTTACGCCGCCAGTTCGACACAGTGGCCAAGCACAACAGATGGTCACCGGAGGAGGAGGCCACACAGTTAATAGCCAGCCTTCTGGGACGGGCCGCGGAAATCCTAAACGCGGTGCAGACGACGGCGGCGCCCAAGGACATCTGGGAGGCCCTGGAGAATCGCTTCGGGAACCACCGCTTAGCCGCAGCATACCGCAGCCAGCTAAAGGCAAGGTCGCAGCAGCCGGGGGAGACGCTGCAGGAGTTCGCCATAGCGATCGAGCAGCTGGCTAGCAAGGCCTTGGTTGACCTGCCACTGGAGTTCGTATCCCGGGAAGCCGCCTACAATTTTGTCGACGGGGTACGGGACACGGAGATTCGTCAGCGCCTAATGCTCGGCGATTATAAAAACATCCACGAGGCACTGACAGCGGCATTAAGGATGGAGGCGACCAAGGTAGCATCTATCCCGATGTCGAGAACGAGGAGTGTCCGCCACGCCGGAGACAGAAGACCAGCTGTGGGACGCCGGCAAACACCTAGTGGCCTGTGTTGGGGGTGTGGACAACCCGGGCACCTGCAGAGAGACTGCCCACACCAGGAAGGGCAGCGGGAAGAATGAGTAAGGCCCGGCTTGGAGAGGGGTACGTCGGCGCCATTACCACCATCCCCTCGAGTGACAATCCGCGCCGTCAGCCGGCGGATGGATGGCAACCTCATCGCGGACGGTTGGCTAAGAGGAAAGCCGTGCCGCGTACTGGTGGACACCGGGGCGGCCGTGACCATCATCAGACCTGACGTGGCGAAGGGTTTGCCGACGAGGAAGCCGAGCTGACCATACGAGCTTGTGACGGCATCGGGCGACACCTTGTCTGTGGAGAAGGAGGCCCTGCTGGAGCTGACCTTGGGACGGAGTGCCGTGCGTCTGTGGGTGTTCGTCGCGAATGTGGCTGAGGAGGTGATTCTGGGACTGGATGCCCTCAGGAGCCACGAGGCGACGGTCGACGTCGGCAGGAAGGTCCTGAGGCTCAACGGAGAATAGGTTATACTCCGTCAACCAGAAGAGCGCCTTGGAATTGGCAGGGTCGTCTTGAGCGAAGACGTGGTTGTCCCCGCAAGGAGCGAAGTGATAGTGACGGCGCGACCGGAAGGCCAGACAGCACGTTGGGTCCAGAGGCAGCAGGAGTATGACTTCACCTCGGAACATCGCAGAGGGAAGAGCCAAGATAATGCTATGTCCCGAAGACCCTGTCCAGTGAGTGCGGCCAATGCACAAGAGTGGAGGGGAAGGAGCGTGCCGCAGCAGTTCGAGTAGTCACGGCAGTGCCTGCGGATGGCTGGGATAGCGCAGGCCTGAGGAGGGAGCAGCTGGCGGACGCAGACTTGGGGCCACTCTTGAGGGATGTGGAGAACTTGGTGGACCACTTCCACGACATGCACGAGATGGCTCGCCAGAACATCCAGAAGGCGAGCGACCGCATGAAAACCCGATACGACAGGCAAGCCAACAGCCAAGGGTTCCAGCAAGGTGACCTGGTCTGGTTGTACCACCCGACCCGGACCAAGGGACGCTGCCCGAAGCTTCAGCAGTCATGGCAAGGACCGTACCGTGTGGTGAAGAGGATTAACGACATGGTCTACCGCATCCAGAAGGTGCCCCGAGGAAAGATGTTGGTGGTACACCTTGATCGCCTGGCCCGCTACGAAGGCGCTGTTCGGGACGACCAGCCTTGAGGAGGGAGCAGTGTCACCCTGGTGGTAGGCTCGCGAAGCCGATGAAAAATGATGGCCGATCGTTACCGGAAGTGAGAGACAGTTGAGGGTAGAGTGAGAGAAAATGAACAGTTTGAGGTTCTAGCAAATTTGTAATGGTGAACAGTATATTTCGAGGAGAATAAAGTGTAGTTTTTGTGTTTTGTAACCTCGTTTTATCATCTCACGAACCCACAAAGTCACAATATATATATATATATATATTCTGAAAGAACACAGAAAATGCTACAAATTGGTTCAACTCTTATTCAAAATGATCACCATGTGTGGCAACACAGCGACGAAGACATTCAGGCCACTCATCAATAGCTGCACGAATCGTGTCCAGTGGAATTTTTTTCACAGGCTAAGCTGATTAATTTTTTTAACATCTCAATATTATGGTGCCTTTTTTGACATGCTGTTGCCTTGAGCTTCTGCCGTAGAGAATAATCCAATGGATTGAGGTCCGGACTTCCTCTAGGCCAGTCAGCAGCTGCAATGAACGTTGGAACACTGGCTGCCAACCACTGTTGCGTGGTCTTTGCTTTGTGTGCAGGAGCGCTGTCCTGCTAAAAATCCACCACTTCCCTTCAAACAGCCTCGAATTTATACATGGTATCACCTTTTCCAACATTGCCTGGTAGACAGCTGCAGTAGTCTTCACTCCACTTTTGCAAAAATGTACCTCTGAAGCTCTCCGCCAGGAAACCACCCACCATACCATGACAGAAGCAGGGTGATGTCCTCGCTGCACACATGGAACTTTGTCTTTTGCTTCCTTGAAGGACCGTGCATACACACGATTTTTTTGCTTGTTAAACGACTCTTCCACGGTGAACACTGTTTCATTGTGAAAAGGATGCTGTGAAACTGACTCTCCTTGTATGTCAACAAAGCCTGGGATCGAACCCAGTGTATCTCTTTTAACTTTTTGGTTAGTAAATGCTGTGTGTACCATTTATATGCACGAACATGTAAATCATCTATTAAATTATAGATGAGTCATATTTATTACACATCAGCTTCACTTATGTACCTATATTGAGGACATGGAGTCGCATTAGAGCCGATGATGCGAATGATAGTTCACGAAACATGTCCTCAATATAGGACGTAAGTGAAGCTGATGTGTAATAAATGACTCCTCTATAATTTAATAATTTTTTGCTTCACTGTGGTGTTCCAATACAGTTAAATTTTGATATATGTAAATCATCCTTCAAAATGCGTGACATAGTTTGTAAACATTCATAACACGAGGCAAAATTGTTTGTCGTCCAACAATCGTCCAACACTGCCAGTCACATTGCAAATAGTGAAATGTAGGCGTCAAAAGAAGATCAAAGAGAAATTCGTTTTCTGACAGCGGAAGGAGTAGTGGGAATGGGCATTCATCAATGAATATCACAAGTGTATGGTGAACACTGCATTTCCCTTGCAAGGGTCAAGGCATGGCACAAGCGCTTCAAGGGAAGATGGGTATCGTTAGCCGATGATGAACGGTCTGGAGCACCACACTGCATTACCAATGACACCGTCCAGCTGGTTGATGTACTCATTACCCAGGACCGCCAAGTGACAGTGAAAACCATAGCCATCGAGGTCGTATTTAGCGTTGGAAGTGTTTACATAATCATGAAGGAGCAAAGTGTGTGCCCAATGGGTGCCCTACAATCTTCAACCACACCAGGAAACATGTTGAATGGTCCACAGTCTTGGCATCTGCAGCGCTATGTTAGGGAAGAGAATGAGTTCCTGGCACAAGTGGTGGCTGGAGACAAGTCATGATGTCATCACTTCGAACCAGAATCAAAATGACAAAGTCTCCAGTGGAAGCATCCAGGGTCACCACCACCAAAAAAAGCCAAGGCCATCCACACAAGTGTAGAAAAGGCTATCCTGACATTAAAAGGCTATCCTGACATTCTTCTTTGACCAAGATGGCTCCCTTATGATGCATTTCCTGCAGCACAGGACAACAGTGAATGCCCAGCATTACTTGCAATGCTTTACCAACCTTCGCCAAGCAATCAAATCAAAACAGGGAATCTCACCCGTGGGGTCATTCTGCTCCACGACAATGCAAAGCCTCATACAGCCATCACAGTCGTGGCACTCCTGCAGAAATTCAAATGGGAGGTTCTCGGCCACCCTCCATACAGTCCAGACCTCTCTGTGTGATTATGCCATTTTTGGTCCTCCATTTTTGCTCTGTGGGGCAAACAATTCACCTTGGAAGATATCCAGCTGTACATTTCATTTTTTCATTTCATTTTATTTCATCCTTATGCTCAATTTACATAGGATACGTCACAATACATTATATACATACATTATATACATTACATTTTGCAATATCATTACCTATGATTTTACAGTTTTAATGACACACACACGCACACGCACACGCACGCACACGCACGCTCACGCATGCTCACACACGCTCACACACTCTCACACACTCTCACACACTCACTCACACTCACTCTCACACTCACTCTCACACTCACTCTCACACTCACTCTCACACTCACCCTCACTCACACACTCACACTCACTCTCACACACTCACTCACACACTCTCACACTCGCACACTCACACACTCGCACAATCACACACTCGCACACTCACACACTCGCACACTCACACACTCTCACACTCACACTCTCTCACACTCTCACACTCACACTCTCACACTCACTCACACTCTCACACTCACTCACACTCTCACACTCACTCACACTCTCACACTCACTCACTCTCACACTCACTCATTCACTCACACTCACACTCACTCACACTCTCACACTCACTCACACTCTCACACTCACTCACACTCACACTCACACACACACACTCACACTCTCACACTCACACTCTCACACTCACACTCTCACACTCACTCACACTCACACTCACTCACACTCTCACACTCACTCACACTCTCACACTCACTCACACTCTCACACTCACTCACACACTCACTCTCACTCTCTCACTCACTCTCACTCTCTCACTCACTCTCACTCTCCCACTCACTCTCACTCTCCCACTCTCTCACTCTCACTCACTCACACTCACACACACTCACTCACACTCACTCACTCACACTCACTCACTCTCACTCACACTCACTCTCACTCACACTCACTCTCACTCACACTCACTCTCACTCACACTCACTCACTCACTCACTCACACTCACACACTCTCACACTCACTCACACACTCTCACACTCACTCACACTCTCTCACTCTCACACTCTCTCACACTCTCTCACACTCTCTCACACTCTCTCACACTCACTCACACTCTCTCACACTCACTCACACTCTCTCTCACTCTCACACTCTCTCTCACTCTCACACTCCCTCTCTCTCACACTCTATCACACTCTCTCACTCTCACACTCTCTCTCACTCTCACACTCTCTCTCACTCTCACACTCTCTATCACACTCTCACACTCTCTCTCACACTCTCACACTCTCTCACTCTCACACTCTCTCTCACACTCTCACACTCTCTCTCACACTCTCACACTCTCTCTCACGCTCACACTCTCTCTCACACTCTCACTCACACTCTCTCTCACACTCACACTCTCTCTCACACTCACACTCTCTCTCACACTCACACTCTCTCTCACACTCACACTCTCTCTCTCACACTCTCACACTCTCTCTCACACTCTCACACTCTCTCTCACTCTCACACTCTCTCTCACACTCTCTGTCACACTCTCACACTCTCTCACACTGTCTCTCACACTCTCACACTCTCTCTCACACTCTCACACTCTCACACTCTCACACACTCTCACACTCTCTCTCACACTCTCACACTCTCTCTCACACTCACACACTCTCTCTCACACTCACACACTCTCTGTCACACTCACACACTCTCTCTCTCTCACACTCTCTCTCTCACACTCTCTCTCTCACACTCTCTCTCTCACACTCTCTCTCTCCCACACTCTCTCTCTCACTCTCTCTCTCACTCTCTCTCTCACTCTCTCTCTCTCACTCTCTCACTCTCTCTCTCACACACTCTCTCTCTCACACACTCTCTCTCACACTCTCACTCTCTCTCACACTCTCACTCTCTCTCACACTCTCACTCTCTCTCACACTCTCACTCTCTCTCACACTCACTCTCTCTCACACTCTCACTCTCTCACACTCTCTCACTCTCACTCTCTCTCTCACTCACTCTCTCACTCTCACTCACTCACTCACACGGACAGACAGACACACAAAATAGTGTTACCCAAACGGCAAGCTTATGATGCCGGTCAATAAATGAAGGCCGGCGGAGGGAGGGGAGATGCAGGGGTGGCTGAATCTTCGTTTACCCCTCCTCCTGCCACTCGAAGGAGCACGAAGCTTCGAGAATGTTTTCCCCCTCCATAAAAGGAGACTCGAGAAACTTCGGGCCGCCGATCGATACAAGCGAGGCGACAGTTAGTTGTGTTTAGTGAGCCGTGGGAGCAGTAATGTGAGGCGCGCCGAGTGTACGTGGAAAGACGAACTGGCTTAGTTTTAATTGTGTACATTACGTAATTGTAATTGTGACATTAGAATAAGGTGGAAATAAAGAACATTTTGAGTGGTGTAATTGAACTTTTTAATTTTACGAACCCACAAAGTCACAATATGTTTACACATTATATTTAGTACTGTGCTTGAATTCAGCAATGCTGTAGAATGCATTTTCTATTAAAAGTTTTTTAATGCTTTTAAGCACATCTTTCTTTGTTGTATATCTTTTATTTCTTTTGGTAGTGTGTTATAAAGTTCTTTTCTTGTATTTTCAATTGAACGATTATTTAATGTTCCCCTGAGTGCAGTTCTATAGTAATCATGTTTATTTCTTACATTATAGGTATGGAAATTTCTATTTTTGGCGATTTGTTCATTTTGTAGAACATGCTTTATACTTTCATATATGTATATACATGGGGCAGTTAGAATGTTGTATTTGTTGTATATTTTTCTGCAAGTGTGTTTTCTATCTAATTTCCCGATTATTCTAATTGCCTTCTTTTGTAATTTAAACATTTTTAATATCTCCTTAGCTGCAATATTTCCTCCATAGAGCTGTTCCATATTTTATATGTGAATATATGAAAGCATAATACACCTGCTTCAGTGTTTTATTATGCATGGTATTTTTGATCTGTCTTAGTATATACAAACCTTTATTTATCTTTTTTGTTATGTGGATTATATGTGGTTGCCAATTTAGATGTTTATCTATAATAACCCCTAAACAATTTGTTACTAATGCCTCAGGGATAGTTTCCCCATCTATTTTGAGTTCAATATGATCTGTGTGTTGTTCTTTGAGTTTGAAGTTTATTCAGGCAGTCTTTTTTATGTATAATACTAAATCTAAATTCAAAAAGTATTCCTTTAGTACTTTTAGAATGTGGTTTGCTTTATTTTCTGCACCTTTGATAGTATGATCCCTAATTTATGTTGTATTATCTGCATATCCAGTTGCTGTGGCCCCGTTTGTTGCTACAACTTCAAACATATCATTTATATATATATATATATATTAGAAACAAAAACGGACCCAGTTTTGAGCCTTGCGGAACTCCATGTTTGACAGATTCAAATTTTGATCAGATTTTTTTGCATCCTACCCTTATTTTTGTGGTTTATTTCCACACACTGCTGTCTGTTTTCTAAATATGAATTAATCCAGTTTTGTGCAATGCCTCGTATACCATATTTTTCTAATTTATTTACAAGTATGTTTATATTTACACAGTCAAATGCTTTTGATAAACCTAGTAAAATAGCAATCACAGTTTCATGATTATGTAGGGCGTTTATGATTATATCATTTGCTTTATCTATTGCTTTGGTTGCTGATTTGTTTTTGAAACCCATATTTAACTCTGATAAAATGTTTTGTTTATCAAAGTATTTCTGCAACTGCTTCAAATACACTCCCTCTATCACTTTTGATAGTGCAGAGCATAATATAATTGGTCTATAGTTTTCTGTGTTAAATTTACTTCATTTTTATTTGTATATTGGCCTGACAACTTTTTTCTGGAAATATTCCATGCATTAATGAAGTATTTATTACATGGGTTATAACCTCAATGATTTCACATTTTATGTGTTTTAGCATTTCGTGTGAAACTTCATCCAGACCTGCAGATTTCTTTGATTTTAGTTGATTTATTTCTCTTAAAACATCATCTTCCGCAACTTCAAAAACTGCCATGGAATTAATTTGATTTGAGTCTGTCACAAATTTTGAATTTACCGCCATTGCCATTTGACATGAACTTAGCTGTTTTGCAACATTTGTGTAATAGTAATTGAATAGATTACATATTTCTTTTGGATCTGTTGTTTTATTATTTTTATGATTTATTTCAATATTTTCTATCTTTTTTTTTTTTTTTGCCACAGATTTTGTGCATTTGATTTACAATTTTCCATATAATTTCTGTTTTGTTTTCTGCTTTTTCAATTTTTTCTTTGTTATAGTTCATTTTTGCTTGCCCATTTGTTGCATTTAATATTTTACTGTAATTTTCAATATAATTTAGTGATTTTTCATTCATATTTGGATGCTTTATTGAATTTAAAAATCTCATTCTGCAAGATTGTTTTATTCCTTTTGTCATCCAATTTGTAAGTTCATTACCCTTTCCCCCTGCATTTATTTTGAATTTTTTAAAGGGCATTGTTATTTCTAACCCATTTTGTATTGTTTCATTGAAAATTTCATACTTTTTGTTTATGTCATCCGAATCATACACCTTTTCCCAACATACATCTTTAAGATATTTTCTAAAATTGTTTAAGTTTTCTGCAGTTATTTGTCTCCTGTACTCAGAAATAGTTTGTACAGAGCTATCTCTTTTTAAATTTAGCTGTAGAAGTTGACCAAAGTGATCTCCTATCCCTGTCATTTTAATTGCTGTTTTCCATTTTGTCTCTGGTAAATTTATAAAAATATTGTCAATGCAAGATTCAGAGTATTTAGTAATTCTTGTGGGTTTTTCTATGCCGATTTTTAAATTATGCCTATCTAAAATTTCTTTAAGTGATAATTTATATTTACTTTCTTTAAGCATATCAATATTAAAGTCCCCCATTAGTATTTTAATGCGGAACTGGCTCACATCACAGCCCTGGGACTTTTATGAGACAGCCATTCACTCACTACCTTGTGTCAAAGTAGAACAAGTGTCTCAACAGCCAGGGCCAATACTTCTAACATACAGGTACTGGTTTTTGTAATTATGTCTCCGGCTCGTTTCTTTTTGTACACACCTTATATAATAGTACAGTTTAGTCTCTAGAAAGAAACTAATGGCTTTGTTAGCCACAGTGTTTGAGCATATGGATCCTAGGAGGATCAACAACTCGGGGAAAACTTAAAATATACTCAAAATGTAATTTAGAGTTTAAGAGTTGTTTGTACAAAAAGTGTTAAATTATTATTGTATAAATTTGTATTCATTGAGTTAAAGTAAAATCTATCTAGTAAATCAGTTTGGAGAGAAAAGGAGAAGAGTTGCTTTACTAGGGAAACACTATCTTGTTGCATGTGCTAGATATGATGTAATGTTATTTTTATTTGCAGGTTTCCATCATACCTAGAGGTAAAGGCCTGGGCTATGCGCAGTACTTGCCTAAGGAGCAATATCTGTACAGCAAAGAACAGCTGTTTGACAGAATGTGCATGACACTTGGTGGTCGTGTATCAGAAGAAATATTCTTCAATAGAATAACAACGGGAGCACAAGATGACCTTAAGAAAGTTACACAGAGCGCTTATGCACAGGTGTGTAACTGTTGCCATGGTAAACCTTATTGCAGATTTTTTATTTTGTCCGTAGAATGTATGGGAGTGGAGGCCCCTCTATGACTTTGTAGCAAAGTAGGTGTGTGGGCAGATGTTCACCACAAATAACAAATATGTAACGGACATAATACATGTAGTGTTGTTGATACTTGAGAGTTTATCTGTGTCTCATGACAAAGTAAGTTTGGTACAACTTCATCTTTTAAGTTTTGTCACAGCATAGTCTAGAAAGTGTTGTTCTTTTTGATACCAATAACAAGCATTACTACCAGGTCTTCAATGATTTCCGTAAAATATGTGCTAGTAATGCAGGTTAAACTGCAGAACAGTGTAGGGAATGGCAGGCATGACTTTGGTTATTGGAGTGTTGCCAACAGTGAAAACATGCATTGCTGAAAATACCAACATCATGTAACCAAAGTACTGCATGGAAGATCTACCCAAACTTATCATAATTATTAACGATATCTTGGACATAAAGATACTGATATTGTCAAGTATTTGTTATTCTAAGTTCTCTATGTGTTAAAACATAAGATGCCATGTTCAAGATGTAACACATTGCTATAACCGTCTCCGTTTTACTTTGGGTGTGTGTTCCGAAGGATATCTTCCTTTTCAGATAATTCTGGAATTGCCATGGCATGTCTTATTGGACAGCCTTGTTTAATAGAAACATTCTCTATCTTGAAAGATCTATAATTCTGTGTAATGTGGCCAGTAGCATCTGTATGCAACAACAATAATATTGAACAAGAATAACAAAAGGAGTATGTTGGCTACAATGTCGGCATCCTTCAGAACTCTGCAGTGGGCAACTGCTTGTTTACCTTACATCATCTAAGATGATGCCATTGTTCTGCAGTTTAACCCTAGAAATGCATGTATAAGGTAGCTATAAAATGGGAATGAACATAAGGCGGGGCTAACCATGGCTGTTCTATCGCTACTAGCCAATGCGGTGCGTGCAATGTTGTACAGTTAACCGCTTCGCCGATGGCCATTTAAACCCTTCAGGGGCCGGAAACGGATACCCAATAAACAGAACAGGACATTTAAATTGTTAAATGCTGTAAAAATGCATCATAAATACAATTCCGTATCTTCCGTATTTATTAAGTTATTTAAACGAAACAAAAACTGGTTTAAAACTCATTAAAGGCAGTATAAATCTACAGTAACAATAAAGTAGACTACATTAATAAATTGTTGAAATTTCACTACTTTGTTTCACTGTAGCAAAAGCCATTCTTTGTGCCGAACGCGCCTAATATGTGAATCATTTTGTTTTGTGTGTATACGAGCCATAGTAATGTATGTATAGCTACGCAAGCGACTTCTCAGGTTCAAGTTTAGTTTATTTATGCTATGCCAAGCGATAATATGACGAGAATAAGTTGCGTCACACACTCACACACTGGAATGAAAACTCTGTCAGCATCTGTTATTACAGTGTTTCTCAACCAAGGTTTCTAGTAGCCTTATGCAGCAGTTTTCGCTCTGTATTTCAGTTATTTATACTCTCTCTGTGTTCAGAGTGATTTCTTGTAGCTATCAAGAGCTAAATGTATGGCACATTTGAAATTGTTAAATTTCAATGTTAACCATGGCTTATCCCGGTAATGTAGCAAATAAATTAGCTTGGGTATGATGTGTACAGGCTTCTGATATTACTGTAGAAAATCTGGAAGATTTGTTGTACGATTATGAAGGAGATCTTTAGGACATACGTAGCAGTGACGTGTACTGGTCTACAGCTGGCATGTTAGCTACTCCATTGTTTGGGGAAATGGCGGGTCAAATATGGGTGATACGGATCAGCTATTACCAGCTATCCCTCTTTACGGAAAACAGTTAAATGGTAAAAAAAAAAAAAAAAAGTATTTTTATACCACTGGATGTAACTATGCACAGTTGTTTAGTAATTTTCAGAGCTGTAAAAGACATTCATCTACCTTTACTTGCGCGTATAAAGAGCTCGTAACCTAATTGAGTATTATAATACTCAGAGGCCTCTTTATACTAGGGGGTAGCAAAATTCACCACAACATCCCTCATACTTGAGAGAAAACACTTTCCTAAAAGTATACCACCCACACCCAAAAAACTTGTAACCATTTCGAAAATGTGTAGTGTGTTGCGAAAAAGAAGTTCGCAAGGAAACCAATATTATTTGGTGTGAATCTGCAGATGTGCCCTTGGGTGTTTATCCAGGTTTGGAGGTGTACAATTCAAAAAGAAACCTTTAAGGATACGTTTACATTCCTTATAGAACTAATTTAAATTTATTGTAAAACAGCAAGATTAAAATAATTGGCGTTAAATGAGCATTAAATGCATGTATGCGTAGGACGTCTATACACGTCCATATCAGTTTGGGGCATTTTAACTTGGACGTCATATGACGTCCATATCGGTGAAAGGGTTAAGCATGCATACTGGCTCACTTTGCGCACTCTAAAGATACTAATCACAGAATTATTTTGTGTTTCCCATGTTACAGAGCTATTTTTTTCTGAGGATGACTGTCCAAACCTCATGTTTGTAACACATCTGGTTTTGGAGATATGGTAAGATAAAGTGTCTCACTCGAAAGGAAAGAATCATTAACTCTCATTGAAGAAAAGCGCACACGTGCTATGCTGCAGTTGCATTTTGTACCTTGCATTCAGTAAAGTGATGGTCTTTTAAGAGTGCGCACATGCTTTTCAAAGTTAGTAAATATATCGCTTAGCAAGCCTAATACTGGTGCACCTGCACCAGTAACTGCATGTTCTCACACACATGCTGAAATATTAAGCGAAGATCTGTCAGCATCTGTATCACTGTACATCTCAGACTTGCTAGGTTGAGACATAGACAGATATATCTTCCATCTTTGTCGCCTGCTTGACGTGGAACTAGCAACACAAGGCAGTATGATAACTATATTGGCTCAACCCATGTTCATCCTTATTTTGTAGCTACTGTAGTCTGGAAGTAATGCTCGTGGTATGAGGAACCAGTAACATACGAACTGCCAGATCTTCAAGGATTGTTATTTTATTATTTTAGAAATGTGATATATTCTAGGAAGTGGTGTTCTACCAGGTGCTACCAGGTCTTCAAGGATGCATATACATATATATTATTTGGAAAACTCATAAATTTAATGAACTGTGCATTTTACATACTCTAAATTTCAATTCAGAATAATTGTACTTGCTATAAAAAAGTTATTAATTAGTGACTAAACTTTGCTAATTATTATAGTTTATTGAATTATATTGTGACTTTGTGCATTCGTAAAATAAAAAGTCCAGATTACAAACACAAAAAATTGCACTTTATTTCCGTAGAAATACGCTTCGTACACATACACAATACAACATACAAGGTCAACAAACAACCTGCTTACCCGCACGCATTCAATTACTGACTCTCTTCTCTTTGGCGGGCGGGCTGCCTTTTTATAGTTTACTAACATTCCAGAAATTTCTCAAACAATCGAGACCTGGCTAGAACAGAGGCGAACTCCCGAGAAATCCGTCTCCTCCCGTCCACCATTTCGGCAAGCTTTTATCTCTGCACTGCACTGCCATCTCTTTGATCTCGTTGCCCGCGCCGCCTCCAATCAACAATGGCCTGGCGACAATATTTACTTCATGTATAAAGACTAAAATTGAGTGATACCTTTTAAAACTTGTAACTTCACTTTTTAAAAGGTATGACTCAATTTTAGTCTTTATTCATGAATTTAGCTTCACTGTTAACAATGCTTTTATTTATAACTATTCAAATTTACTTCATTGTTAATAGCTTCAGTTGTTTATTTTTATAATCACTGGATCAGAAAAATGTTCAATGTGTTTTCAGTTTCAGGAAATTGGTAAATATGTGTATAGAGCTTGAAGACTTATCGGGAGCTGCCAATATTTTGTGTTCATATAGGCAGTTTTTTCTCTATTATAATATCATGGTTGTTTATGAAACTACAATGTTGTAATTAATTAAATGATTGCAGTGTTTGTTATACCAAGTTAGTGTTGTAATGGGTAATGATGTGTCACATGATAAGTAACTATGTTTGTATCTTTTCCCCACAGATTGTACACTATGGTATGAATGACAAGGTTGGAAACGTAAGTTTTGACATGCCGCAGCCTGGTGAAATGGTTCTGGAGAAACCATATTCAGAAAGAACAGCACAGATAATAGATATGGAAGTTCGTGACCTTATTCAAAGAGCACATGCCCATACAACACAACTTCTCACCAAGCACAAGGAGGATGTCAGAAAGGTATATTGCTGTATCATTTGACATCTAATACAAGCTGTGAGAAGGGACTAGTTTCAGAAGCCATCGCCTCCATCAATATCTTCAGCTTTAATGGGAAATACTACAAGCAGAAATCAGGGTTATCAATGGACAACCCACTTTCACCCTTTTTGGAAAATTTATTTATGAGTGCATTTGAAACACAAATTAAAAGGGCCTTCCCATGGATATTCAAGGTTTGGTATAGATATGATGACATCTTTGCAATAGTTCCAAATAAACATTTAGATGATGCATTAAAATTACTCAAACTGCAAGAAAAGACTATGAGATTCATAATAGAAAAGGAAATCAATGGACAACTCTCTTTCTTGGACATAAATATCATCAGGAATGACACAAAAATAAAATTTGGAATTTAAAAGAAGCCAATATAATCAGAAAATTACATAAAAAATAATAACTACAACTGAATTATACATAAAAATGCAATAACAAACAGTCTTACACACAGACTAGTAAGCATACCCGTGGATAAAGAAAAATACTTCAAAGAACAAAAAGCCATACTATACATAGCAGAAGAAAATGGATACAACAAAAGTTTGGTGTTGAAGAAAATTAGAACAGCTAAACTAAAAGAAAATCATTAAGGAAGCAACCACAGTTACAAAAGAAAAAGAAAGCAACGGCATATTCAGTTCATTCACATATCACCCAAAAACATTTAATAAATTTAAAAAGATCTTAAAGGAACAAAATATAATCTTGACACCTACTAATAGATACTCAGTTTTAAAATTGCTAAATTCAAAAACAAAAGATGAAATCCCATCAGTTAACAGATCTGGAATATACAAAATAAGTTGTAAAAGTTGTGAAAAATGCTACATAGGTCAAACTAAAAGAAATCTAAAAATCAGAGTCAAAGAGCACTTCAGAAACATCAGATTGAAACAAGAAGATAAGTCGGCAGTAGCATTTCATTTTTGGAACAAAATCCATGACATTGATCCAAATTCAAAATTACTAAAAGGACTGATAAAGCAAAATAAACTGACAACATGAGAGAACATACTCATATGGAAAAATAAGGACAGAGTAATGAACTTTGAAATCTTGCCAATAGAAAATTTGACAAAGAAGTTTATAGTTCCACCAACAGAGAGAGGAGAGTAGCGAACAACAGATGCTAGTTGGAGAGAGGTTGAGGATGGAGGTGATGGCTTCCAAAACTAGTCCCTCAATAATATAAAAATGTAAGTAATGAAGTGTCAATAAACTGAATACAAATAGTTGCCCTTTTTTGTAATTTGAATATTTTTAGTATACTTCCTTAGCTGTAGTATTCCCCCATAGTGTTAGTCCATATTTTATACATGAACAAATGAATGCATAGTACACCTGCTTCAGTCTTTTGTTATCCATGGTATTCTTAACCTGTTTCATAATGTATAAATCCTTATTTATCTTTTTTGTTACGTACATTCTGTGTGGTTGCCAATCTTCAGACTTTTCTATCACTTTTCAAGAGTCTCCATTTGTTTGAACACATTTTTCCCATTGTCTTGCAATTTGAAGATATCTTCAAAGATTTCAACTTCCTCAAGATACTGATGTACTGCTGTCTGAATATCCTCCACCATTTTTCTGTGTTTGTTATACCAAGTTAGTGTTGTAATGGGTAATGATGTGGTTTTTTCAGGGTTTTCCTGAGTCACCAGGTGAATGCAGGTAGGTTAATTACATTCCCAAATTTCCTGTCCCTCCATTCATCTCCATTATCATTTCACATCATCTCTCATCCTGTGGTGTTTTTCAGGGTAGAAGTGTCAGCAAGAGTCTTGGCATTGCATGGCAGGATGATATGTTCCTGGTAAACACTTCCTCGTCCAGTAGAACAGTCTCCGGGCCGACCTAATGGGCTGTTTCAGCATCATGGTTGGTGGGATGTCTGTTGTACTGGCCTGCAGGAGAGTTTTCACTATAGGGACCCTGTCCTCTGCACAGTTGTCGCTCCTTGGTTGGCTGCCCTCTCTCCTCTCACCTCATCCTTCTTCTCAGGGATGCCCCACTTGGGCATAGGTACAATAGATCAAGACTGGAACTCGATGCCATGTCCCCTCTGTAGCATAATCTAGTCCAATCCAAGCTATAACCTTCCTATCAGATTGCATTGTCTTCACTGTCTTCTTTATTGGTAAATGCAAGGTGTGACAGTTCATACTCAGGCATTTTGTTTTGTAATGATGGAACAAACTTTCACTATTTGTCCAAAAATCATCACCTTCATTTTGAAAATTCTGAAGAAGTTTTTAGGTGATGCTTCTTATAGTTTTAGGTCAATAAACTTGGAATCGTGATAATCTAAGCTTTTTGTCATTTCTTGCAGTGGACTATGTCTGTCTGTCTGTCTTCTGATCAACTCTTTCCTTGTTACATTCCCTGGAGGTATTTCAAAGTCGACTGCTGCAGTGCTCATCTTTGAAATGTTTCAATCATCTCCTTTCTCCTAATAACAGTCAAAACTTTTCCTATTCTCGGAGTTGAGTAGACTTCCTATTAATTGTGAATGCCTGTGTAATACATGTGTTTTGATCTCTGATGGGGACATTATGTTAAAGGTGGCAGAACGATTGCTGAAGAAAGAAATTTTAAGTCGTGAGGATATGATTGAACTTTTGGGCCCAAGACCGTTCCCCGAGAAGTCAACATATGAGCAGTTTGTAGAGGGAACAGGATCATTTGAGGAAGACACGACCTTACCAGAAGGACTTAAGGAGTGGAACCAGAGCAGGGAAAAAGAAGAAGGAGCTACTGAGAAACCAGAACCTGTACCAGCAAAATGAACATACAAGGTACATACATTTAACAAACTTTATGTTCTTAATGAATCAGGACTATGAACAATGAAGCACAAAACTAATATAATTTTGAGTTGAACAAATACTGTATGCTCCATATATTGCTATGTATTTTATATCATTGAAGAATTTATGTATCACTGTAAAAATAACTAGGCTTTATTACTGATTTTAGCATATAATATTTAATTTTAGCATATTATATTTACTTTTAAATTCTATACCATTAAGCAATTTGACTAGCTTGTATATTTAATTTGATCTCTCAATTATTTTGTTATTTCTAATCGTTTACTTTGAAGAGAGAGTATGTATTACAAATGACATGGCTTGATTGTGTTCAAACACTATTAAGTTGCAATAAATATGAATATGAGACCCTTTCATGGAAGTGTTGAAAACAGTGTTGTTGTATAAATTAAATTAATTAGGAGTCGATTAATGACACAGAACCAAAATTACTAAAACATACAACAGGAAAAGAAGAACTGTCCACATGGGAACAAATCTTTATTTCAAAAAATAGAAACAAAGTATTCAATTTCGACATCCCCCAGAAAGATTTGTTCAGCAAGTTCCTCGAACCGCCACCAGAGGAGACCGATGACAAAATATTGCCAGCTACACCAATGAGAACAAGTCGATGTCCGGCTGAAGATAGAGGGAAGGCCTCAGAAACTGGTTCCGGGAAAATTCAAAAGTAAGTGTTGTTTTGTGTCATTAATCGACTCCTAATTAATTTAATGAATATGAGAGTTTATCTAGAACATGTTTCATTAGGACCTTCCTAACATCCTCAACTAATGTTGACCGATGAATGTTGATTATAAAGGGCGTTCAAAAAGAAACAAGACGGAGACTGATATGCGCAAACTGGTGACAGGATATCGAGATTTAACTGTATTGGAACACCACAGTGAAGCGAAAAATTATTAAATTTTAGATGAGTCGTATTTCTTACACATCTGCTTCACTTTCGTACCTATTTTGAGGAGCCTAGCTGGATCTAGCGTCAGTCGCACAAGAGCCGTAGATGCAAACGAAGATTTGCGAAACATGTCCTCAAAATAGGTACGAAAGTGAAGCAGATGTGTAAGAAATACGACTCATCTAAAATTTAATAATGGTGACAGGATGATAATATTGTGGCGTATGTAATGAAGTGTTGTTCCAACCAGAGCGTGGAAATTCACAGCACGCCGCTAGAGGACACGTGTGCATATACAAAGCTAGCAGCAGCATGCATCAATCATCCAATGCTGCCAGTCGCATTACAAACAGTGAAATGGAGGAGTCAAAAGAAGAGTAAAAAGGTGTTGTTTGTTTTCTGACAGTGTAAGAAGTAGGGGAAATGGACATTCATCGACGAATGTCACAAGTGAATGGGGAACACTGCATGTCCCTTACAAGGGTCAAGGCGTGGCACAAGCGCTTCAGGGGAGGACGGGTGTTGTTGCCGATGATGCATGGTCTGGAGAACCACACTGCATTACCAACGACATTGTCCAGCTGGCTGATGCACTCATTACCCAGGATCGCTGAGTGACAGTGAAAGCCAAAGCCGCTGAGGTCGAATTGAGCGTCAGAAGTGTTCACACCATTATGAAGGAACGACTGCTCCTGCACAAAGTGTGTGCCCAATGGGTGCCCCACAGTCTTCAACCACACCAGGAAGCATGTTGAATGGTCCAATGTCTTGGTCATCTGCAGCGCTATACTAGGGAATAGAATGAGTTCCTGGCACGAGTGGTGGCTGGAGATGAGTCATGGTGTCATCACTTCGAACCAGAATCAAAACAACAAGGTCTCCAGTGGAAGCATCCAGGGTCACCACCACCAAAAAAAGCCAAGGCCATCCACACAAGTGCAGGAAAGGTTATGTTGACATTCTTCTTTGATCAAGATGGCCCCTTCTGATACACTTCCTGCAGTGCGGAACAACAGTGAATGCCCAGCATTACTCCCAATCCTTGACCAACCTTTGCCAAGTGATCAATCAAAATGACCAGGCAATCTCACCAGTGGGGTCATTCTGCTCCACAACAATGCAAAGCCTCATATGGCCAACACAGTTGTGACACTTCTGCAGAAATTCAAATGGGAGGTTCTTGGCCACCCTCCATACAGCCCAGACCTCTCTCCTTGTGATTACGTCATTTTTGGTTTCCTTAAAAAGGCTCTGAGGGGCAAACGATTCACCTCGGATGACAATGTCCAGTTCTACGTACAGAACTGGCTCACATCGCAGCCCTGGGACTTTTTTGAGACAGGCATTCACTGCCTTGTGTCACAGTAGGACAAGTGTCTTCAACAGTCAGGGCCAATACTTCTAACATACAGGTACTAGCTCACATCGCAGCCCCGGGATGTTTATGAGACAGCCATTCACTACCTTGTGTCACAGTGGGACGAATGTCTTAACAGCCAGGGCCAATACTTCTAATATACAGGTACTGGTTTCTGTAATTATGTCTCCGGCTCGTTTCTTTTTGAATGCAGCTTATAGTTTGACCCTTCAGTACAAATTCAGTGTACAACACCTTTTGAAATCACATAGTATAAAAGAGAAACCCACAGACAAAAAGTCAGGTGTGTACTGGATAAACTGCAAAGGCTGAGAACTTTACATTGGCAAAACGAAAAGGAATTTGAACATTAGACTTAAAGACTTAAAGAGCATTTTAGGAACATCAAAAACAAAGAAATAGATAAATCAGCAGCAGCATACCATTTTTGGAATAAGAATCACGATATAGAAAAAGAAATCTATTTATATAAAAGTGTTCAGGGTCCAACAGCATTAACCACGTGTGAAAAGATATTCCTAAAAAAATATAAAGGAAAGCTCTACAATTTCGACATCACCTTTGAAGGGAACTCAAATTTTAAGTTCATCAAGCTGCAGCAGAGACAGCCCTATCATCTTCAAGGAGTTCAACAAATCAAAATTCAATAGTCGACATTAACTGAGGATGTTAGGAAAACATTCTAGGTAAACACTAGCATGGAGCATTGAGTACTAGTTGAACTCCAAATTATATTAAACTCTCTCTTGTTATTTTAGTTAATTAATGGAGATCCGGGGTTTAAATCCCTGCCATGGCATTGAGTTTTTCATGTTGACTCTATTTAGGAAGGAAACTCTGTTGAAGTTTTAATGCGTGATTGGAGGAATTCAATAACAGTGACATCAAAATTAATCAGAAAAACCATTTGTTGTCAGTTTATTGACACTTTGTCACTTACGTTTTTAAATTATCGAGGGACTAGTTTGGGAAGCCTTGGAGAGATTGAAAATGGAGGCAAAGGCTTCCGAAACTAGTCCCTCGATAATATAAAAACATAAGTGACAAAGTGGCAATAAACCGACTACAAATAGTTTTTCCGATTGAGTTTTTAAGTTTACTTGTGATTTTCTGTTTTTTAGTCATTCTAAGGTAGTCTTAATTTTGACGTCACTGTTACTAAATTCCTCCAAACACATATAGTCTTAAATTAATTGGGAGTCGATTAATAACACAAAACAACACTCACTTTTAAATTTTCCCGGAACCGGTTTCTGAGGCCTTCCCTCTATCTTCAGCCGGACATCGACTTGTTCTCATTGGTGTAGCTGGCAATATTTTGTCATCGGTCTCCTCTGGTGGCGGTTCGAGGAACTTGCTGAACTTGCTGAACCGCCACCAGAGGAGACCGATGACAAAATATTGCCAGCTACACCAATGAGAACAAGTCAATGTCTGGCTGAAGATAGAGGGAAGGCCTCAGAAACCGGTTCCGGGAAAATTTAAAAGTGAGTGTTGTTTTGTGTTATTAATCGACTCCCAATTAATTTAATTTATACAACAACACTGTTTTCAACACTTCCATGAAAGGATTTACATATAGTCTTGCTTAATTTTTCATATTGCTTTTTCAATGTCAAGATCAAGTCTTGGATTATTTGTTAAAATTTGTAGAGCAAGTACTGGGGTAGTTTTATTTCTCGTACATGCTTAGGCTTTCACGGCCGGCGTTAATCCAATAAAATGTGTTTTTGGCCATGGTCGATTGTCTGAAATAGCACTTGACGTTTTGCGTGTCTCTCCGCTGGGCAGTTTTATCTCTTCACAATATTTAAGTGTTGTTTTAATATACATCCTGTAAAAAGTGTTTAAAGTTTGTATAGTGCTTCCCCATTTCTTGTTTGACAGTGTCTTTAACAGTTCCCCCCGCCCTCCATATATTATGTATTTTTTCCATGTTATTTTTGTATCAGAAACAATAGCTAAAATATTTGGCTTCACATGTTCCTGTGAGAGCTTTTCTTTCTAGTTGAAGGGAAATATTTAATGGTTTCTTCCTTAGAGTGAATAGTTGATAATTTGTTTTCTGTGTATTAATTTTCATTAAATTATTTGATGTCCAAATTTTTTATTAAGATCACTTCATTTGGCCAAGTGTATTTTACTTCACTTTTTCAGTATTTCTCACTTGTACATCTCCCTTTTGCCTGTTCTTTATCCCTCTACACTCCCCATTAAATCACCCTTCAGGCACTTTCCACCCACTTCAGATTAGATTCACAAATCTCTGTTTTCCCAGATGCAAGATGGAGAAATAAGTTATATTGACCAAGAAAAGATTTACAAAAGTACTAAAGTCTAACATTGTTTCAGGTGTTCCTTTGACGGGTGTCTGCTGCGGCTACCTCTGCCTTGTTTCATACGTGTGGCTGAAATTAGAATCCTGTATATTGCAATGCTGTAACTAATGTACATTTTAGAATACACTTTTCTGCAATGAACGAAGAAACAAGATCTTTGACTTTTATTTTTAAACTCTAAAATACTATGTGTAAAGAAAAATAAAATTTTATATATTATGGTTTTCGCATAACAATAGGAAGCAGTGTTAGCGCTTCACAACAATGCCAAAGAAACAAGCACACAACTTCTGGCATTGTTGTAGAAGACATTTTGTTTTTAAAGTAAATTATGTTTATTGCATCACCTTCTCACTTTCGCTGTCATATTGTGTACGATTCATTTGATAGCAGTATTATTAAACTTTGTTTTTACAAAGCTCTGTGCTAATCTGTACCCAGTTTTTATTTTCATTTTAAAAATATTAAGAATAAAGTGATTAAAGTATATTAAAGTTGTATTCATGAACGTAAGTGGAAAATAATCAAAGAATTAGTTTTATTACTATGTATAAAGGAGTCTTAGCCTGAACTTGACAGTCAAATGACAGTAATAAACATAGCCAGTTTTATAAAGCTGAGTTGGATTAGAAACTTAAAAACATACGAAGGTGGCCTGAAAAGAAGTTTCCAACAATTTATTTTTTTTATTTTTTATTTTTTTTATCTTTTTTATTAAGTGTGTAACTCTACACACTTCTCCTAGCGATGCTCCCATCTCTGTAACCCGTCCAAATAGTACTCGGCATTTTTCTCTGCAAAATAATTGTTCACTAAGATGATTGCCTCTTCATTTGATGAAAATCTCTGTCCTCTAGCATAATTTTCAGATGTGGGAACAAAAAGAAGTCGCTTGGGGCTAGATCTGGTGAGTCAAGCAGTTCAAACCGTGTTTCTGTTAAGAATTTGCAGTTCTACCCTAAAAATCCCAGACAGCTTGAAACTTGGATACATCACTACACTCCAGAAAGTAAATCACAGCCAAAACAGTGGATTGCGCCAGGTGAACCAACTCCAAAAAAGGCAAAGTCAATTTTGTCAGCTAACAAGTTTATGGCAAGCATTTTCTGGGATGCACAGGAAATTATTTTTATTGATTACTTGGAAAAGGGTAAACGTATCACTGGTGACTACTGCGCAAGCTTACTGCAACGTTTGAGAGATGAGGTGAAAAGTAAAAGACCTCATTTGGCAAATAAAAGGATCTTATTTATTAATTTTTAGATGAGTCGTATATATTATCTTGTTTCTTCACGACTGCTCCTTCCTATCATTCAGTCATTACAATGGGAAAAATGTACAAATTAAAGTTCGAATTGCTTGAACATCCACCCTATTTGCCAGATCTAGCATCCACCAGTACCGAACGTCAAAAAGTTTCTTGAAGGACGAAGATTTCACAGCAACGAGGTCATTGATGCAGTAAACAGTTATTTTGAGGATCACGATAAATCGTACTACAGAGATTGTTTAATTAAATTAGAACAAGATATGACAAATGTATTAGGCTTTCTTGAGATTATGTTGTGAAATAAAGAAAAAGAGTTTTAAATGATTCTTTTATTGTGAGGCCCTGGATTTCTAGAAGGTTCTGGAAGAAATACACAACATGTGTTTTGGAATTGCACCAGTTCACAGCGCAAGATACGGTTCCAGTTTGTAGAGTGTATGTTCCTGGAGCGGCTATGTCATGCGCTAAGGCAGTAGTTCTCAAACTTGTTACCTTTACACTCCCCCCAGACCAGAAAATTGTTTGTCCCTAAATGGCTAGCAGTATACTAACCTACAATCAGTTTTTCTTTTTTTACAGAAATGCAGCATTTCGAGACAATGTTTATTTATGTCTTTTTAGTACGCACCCTTTTTGCTGCTAAGTTTTACCACCTATACGAAACCAGGCTCTGACATTCACATGTGAAGTACTTCGCTGTCAGTTTCACAGCTCACAGCCGCATTTAGTGACCCATGAACTATAAGGCCTGCCAACTCCTCACCAAGAGGCGCGGCTCAATCCCAGGCAACTGCAAATTGAGATATGTGTTGGGGCAGGTTTTCTCCAGGATATGCAGTTTCGCCTGCAGTGCCACATGAACAAAAGCAGGCAATTTCCATGTTGTCCTCACTGATCGATTGGTTTGTGAACTGTTCCATGGTTTATTTCTCCTGGCAGACTTTTAACAATCGCCGATGTGAACATGTTGCCCTCACCTCTATGACGACTTTCCTTCACCAAAAATAAGTTAGCAGATGGTAACTGTAAAGGCTAATTTCATTTCATGCTTTTATACTTACAACGTAGCTTAAAATTCATTTAAATAACATTAGCTTTTACACATGGACTTTACAATAATATAAGTAGAAATAAAACTAAATGAATAAACATAATTTTATTTTGTAAGTGCTGGACAACAAGATTCATTGTGTTTTAGATTGCCAAGATATCTGATCTTTTACCTGTAATATAAATTGACTTTAGTTGTGTTATCTCATAATTCAAAACCATATGAAAAGTAAGGATAGATTAAAGAATAATAAATAACTTTAGCTATAGATAGTCAACATGAAAAATTCAATGCCATGGCCAGGATTTGAACCCCGGATCTCCTGGTTTCCATCCAGTTGCTCTAACCCACTGAGCTACCATGCCCAACATGCTGTCGATATTAAATTCTCCATTTGACTCATATATTTCCCCGGTAGATCAGTAGGGGCTTTCATATTCGAGATACACCTTTTGTGGCGACTTACTATTGTAAGTACTTGAGTCCCAGGCTTCATCATTTAACTCTTATTATTTTAGTTAATTGATGGAAATTAATTATTTCTTCATACTAGCCATATATAGTCTAAATCTTTGATAGATTTGATATGTGTGTTTGGAGAAATTTAGTAACAGTGACATCACACATAGAATAAAAAGAAGTATTTCAGAAAGTGCAGTGCCATTGTTACTAAAATTAGGCACAAAAGAAACAAAAACTTAAAGGACATTACTGCGATAAAAAAACTAGAAAACCCAAACACCAGATATGGCAAATTTACATTTCATCCAAAGTACTTCAAAAAATTGAAAAGATATTTAAGAGCTTCAACATAAAATTAGCCCCTCAGAATAAACACAACATCCGCAACTTACTAAAACACCCTCTAAATAATAGCACACCCAAAACTCAATTATCAGGCATTTACCAAATGAGCTGTCAGGGTTGTGACAAGATATACATTGGAAAGACCAAAAGGAATCTAGGAACAAGAATGAAAGAACACTTCAGAAATATTAAATTCAAACACATGGACAAGTCGGCCATAGCACATCACTTTTGATCTGAGAATCGCATCATAAAACAAGAAATAAAACTGATCACATAGGCAAAGAAACCTCTAGAACTACAGATTTGGGAAAACATATTTATTACGAAGAAACAGGACCTCTTAATGAATTTTGAAATTCCCGCCGTAGATGATGTCATCAAACTTAACAGAACATTAGATGGCAGACGACACCAAGCCAGATGCAGACACCAGATGCATCATCAGTCAACCACAGAACTGAGGATAGAGAAGAAGTTCCCAGAAACTAGTCTTCATTAAAAAACTTGTAAGTGGAGAAAACTGTATACAAGGTTGACTCATTTGCCTAATTTTAGTAACAGGGACATCAAAATTAATCGGAAAAACTATTTGTAGTCAGTTTATTGATACTCGTCACTTACATTTTTATATTATTGAGGGACTAATTTCAAAGGCCATTGACTCCATTTTCAATCTCTCTCCAACTATTATCTGTTGTTGTCTCCCCTCTCTCTGATGGTGGAACCATAAACTTCTTTGTCAAAATATCTACTGGTGGGATTTCTTAAGTTCATTACGCGATCCTTATTTTTCCATATTGTCATGAACGCATTGTTGATTCGAGGCGGCGCTGGCGACATGTTCAAAGAAACGGACAGTGCAGTGCAGAGATGATAGCTCGCTGAAATGGTGGTGGGTAGACGCATTTCTGGAGAGTTCGTCTTTGTTCTAGCGTCATCTTGATTATTTGAGAACATTCCGGATAGTGAGGCAGCTATAAATAAGGAAGCTGCAGCTCGTCAAGGGGGACAGTCGGTAATTGGATGCATGTGCGTGAACAGCTATAAAAGTGAACTCTTTTGTGGTCGATGACCTTGCAAGTTGTACTGTGTATGTGACGTAATTCTGGACTGTCAGGTTGACAAAGTGTGTTTCTACGGAAATAAAGAGCAAACTTTAGTGTTTGTAACCTGGACTTTTAATGTCATGAACCCACAAAGTCACAATATGAATATGTTCTCTCATGTTGTCAGTTTATTTTAGTTTATCACTCCTTTTAGTAATTTTGGATTTGGATCAGTGACATGATTTTTGTTCCAAAAATGAAATACTACTGCTGACTTATCTTCTCGTTTCATTTTGATGTTTCTAAAGTGCTCTTTGACTCTGGCTTTTAGATTTCTTTTAGTCTGACCTAAGTAGAATTTTTCACAATTTTTACAACTTATTTTGTAATCCATTAACAGTCTGCATAAAATCATTTGAAAAAACAATAGCAAAATCAAGTATAATATCAAACAAATATGCAGTTAAACCAGATAACCCAACCTTACCTAGACTTTATGGCTTACCCAAAATACACAAACCATCCATAACAATGAGACCTATAGTTAGCAGTATAAATTCACCAACATACAAACTTGCAAAGTGGCTAATAAACAAATTCAACTCATTTCCAAAATTTGATAGCCTAAGCATCAAAAACACCTATGAACTTATAGAACACATTAAGGATACTGAACTAAATGAAGAGGACACACTAGTCTCATTTGACGTTAAATCACTGTTTCCCAGCATACCAGTTAAACAACTCCCAACATTGATAGGAAAATGGCTCAAATCACTTGGAATGTCATCACTTGAAATTTCAGATTACATCGAACTTACCAAATTATGCATAGAACAGAATTTCTTCCAGTTTCAAACAAAATATTTCCATCAAACTTCTGGTTTAGCAATGGGCAACCCCTTATCACCCTTCCTGGCCGATCTGTACAAGAGTGCACTAGAAATAAGCATCACTAAAGGTTTCACATGGATGTTCAAACTCTGGCAAAGATATGTAGATGACATATTTGCCATAGTGCCAAAAAAACACATCAGTGATGCACTAAAACTTTTAAATATTCAAGAAAAAAGCATCAAGTTCACTGTAGAAGTTGAAAAAGACGAGTATTTACCATTTTTAGATCTAAAAATAATCAGAAATAAAAATAGAATAAACTTTGGCATTTACAGAAAACCAACACAGACAGACAACTACATAAAAGCTAATGGCTACAATCCAAGATCCCACAAACAGGCAATCTTTAATAGTTTAGCACACAGACTGGTCAACATCCCTCTCACAGCAGAAGAATACAAAATAGAATACAACAAAATTATTGAAATAGCACAGAAAAATGACTTTCCCAAATCACTAGTAGACAAAAAAGTGAACTTAGCAAAAAAGAAGAAACTACTAAAGGAAACCACAACCCTCTCAGCTACAGAAACTAAAATGATCTTCAAAAAATTCACTTACCATCCATGGGCCTTTGATAAAATTAAAAAAGTCTTCAAAAAACAAAACATTCAACTAGCTCCAGTGAACCATTACTCCTTAAAAAACCTAAGTTGCTCAAACATCAAAGATGCCATTCCATCTAACAAAAAATCTGGTATATATCAAATTGGATACTGTGACTGTAGTCAAATTTATATTGGAAAAACCAAAAGAAATTTAGAAACAAGAGCAAAGGAACACTTTAGGAACATAAAATACAAACAATTAGAAAAATCAGCAGTTGCCACGCATTTTTGGGAAAAAAACCACAACATAAATCCAGAACCAAAATTACTAAAACATACAACAGGAAAAGAAGAACTGTCCACATGGGAACAAATCTTTATTTCAAAAAATAGGAACAAAGTATTCAATTTCGACATCTCCCAGAAAGATTTGTTCAGCAAGTTCCTTGAACCGCCACCAGAGAAGACCTGTGACAAAATATTGCCAGCTACACCAATGAGAACCAGTCGATGTCTGGCTGAAGATAGAGGGAAGGCCTCAGAAACCGGTTCCGGGAAAATTTAAAAGTAAGTGTTGTTTTGTGTCATTAATCGACTCCTAATTAATTTAATTTATACAACAACACTGTTTTCAACACTTCCATGAAAGGATTTAATATTATTGATTTCTTTGTTTGTTTGTTTTCCAATATTTATACTTTTCCACTTAAGAAGTTGTTATTCATTCTTTTGGTTCTGCACATACAAAGAGAATAAGACTTCAAAGGCATTAGTATCTTCAAGAAAACAACGAAGAAACAAATACAGTTAGCGAAACAGCGACCCAAAGAAGAACGGCAGCAAAAAAGACAAAGAAATACCGGCTAAGAATATTAGCAGACAGCCATGGCAGAGGTCTCGGAAATTCAAGAAGACGCTCAAGTGGAAAGTTTGGTGAAATCGAATGCACCTTTAAGTGAAGTGGTAAAAGGTAGTGACTGTTATAGTGAAAACCTGACTACAAAGGACCGTATTGTGATTATTGGGGGAACAAATGACGTAGAGATAGATGGTGGCAATAATATAAAAAAGAATCTAAAAAGGTGTATATGTAAAATGCAACATACCAATGTGATTGTGGTAAATTTACCACATAGGCATGATCTTGATAGGACAGCATATGTAAACAAAGAGGTAAGAAAATGTAATAGTAGTATTAAGGAGATTTGTGAACATTTTAGTAACACTGTAATGATAGATGTGTCGGATGCAGAAAGGGAACTTTTTACAAGACATGGCCTTCACTTTAACAAAAGGGGCAAGAAATGGCTTGCAACTAAAATAAAAGAATCGGTCGTAGAAACAAGTAAAAGAAAAGCAACAAATGTAATCGCACTACCATTCACAGAAACTGTTAGTAGTATAGGACAGGGAAACTTGCCAAACAGGCTGAGTCTGTAAAATCTCAGCCATATCAACAAAAAAAAAAAACCATAAAAAATAAAAGGCAAATAAAACTAGTGCACCAAAATGTTCAATATCTGAGCAACAAAGTAGATGAGGTCACGATATTCATCCAAGAACTTAAACCAGACGTAGTAGCAGTAACTGAACATGGGTTAAAAGAAACTGAAATGAGCATATGCAAAATAGAGGGGTATATAAATGTAACATTTTATTGTTAAGGGTGGGGGTACAGCGCTGTTAGTAAGTAAAGGACTGAAAAATGTGAAACCTATCAATCACATGGTTGAGAAGCAGAAGTTGAGAAAAAACATTTGAGGTAGCAGGAATTGAAATCCTAAATGAAAAAGAAAGGATTGTTGTTATAGTATGTTATAGATCACCTTGCAGTAACACAAAGGAATTCTGTGACAACTTAATAGGCATATTAGACAAACTGAAATGTGACAAAATTGTGATATTAGGTGACCTAAATATAAACAAAGATGAAAATAACAATGACTACAAACAGCTACTAGACTTAATAAACATGTACAATCTGCATTTAACAATAGATGAACCAACAAGAGTAACTGAAACAACTGCAACCATAATTGATCAAATTATCACAAATTTTCCACCACACCAATATCAAACAAAAGTAATAAAAAGTTACCTATCTGACCACTATGCTCAAGAAATAGATGTAAAATTTAACACACCAAGACAACAAACTCTATATAAAACAACCAGAGCAATAAACGATGCTAGTATTGCAGAACTTTGCATGCTACTTAGTAAAGAGTCATGGGAACAAGTGCTTAACGTAAAAGATATAGATACAAAATGGGAGAAATTTTACATGATATTTAACTATTATCTAGAGGTAGCTTGTCCAAAAATAAAAAAGCAAATATCAAAGCACCAGCAAGCAGAATGGATAAATAGACATATTATGGAGGTAAAAAATCAATTAAAACTTAGTTACGATAGGTTTAAAGAAACCAAGAGGGAAACTGAAAAAAGGGAATATTTTAAGCAAAAGACAACATATAAAGAAACAATTAAACAAATTAAATCAGAGTATATTAAACAAAAGATCCTTAAGTCCTCAAATATGACAAAAACTACTTGGAATATAATAAAAAATGACTGTAGAATCACAGAAGTGGACATAGACAATTTAAGGATAAAGAAAGACAATAAAATAACTGATGAACCAGAAGAGGTAAGCAATATATTTAACGCAAATTTTTTAGAACAAGTAGAACAGCTAGTAGCAGGAAATAAGACTAATAATAACTGTAAATGTAACGCAAGACACATAATAAAGTCTATGTACATTGATGAAATAACAAACGAGGAACTTATAAAAGTAATAAAAGACATGAAAAATAAGAAATCAGCAGGACTAGATGAAATATCACCAATGCTACTCAAACAGTGTTCACCTTATATTCTAGAACCACTAGTTGAAATGATAAACTCGGTTGTAAGAGAAGGCGTATTTCCAAAAGTACTAAAGAAAACTATCATAAAACCAATATACAAAAAAGGTGATAAAGAAATACCTGAAAATTACCGTCCAATAGCGCTAATCTCCACGCTATCAAAAGCAATTGAAAAAATTATTGCAAACAAAATTATATCCTTTTTAGAAAAACATAACATTTTAAACGAGGCACAATTTGGATTCAGAAAAAATAAGTCAACAAAGCAGGCTATAGCTGAAATCATAGATCACATAACAGAGAACTTAGATAATCACACGGATAACAACTGCATATTATTAGATTTGACAAAAACGTTTGATTGCGTACAGCACGACATTCTTTTTGATTAACTATATAACTATGGAATTCGAGGTACTCCACTCAACTTAATAAAATCATATCTTAACAATAGAACTCAGGTAACAAAAATCACACATCAGTCACACAATCACATAAAAGATTATTACTCAAAAAGTCTCGAAGTAAAATATGGAGTACCACAAGGATCTGTTCTTGGCCCCCTACTATTTATTATTTATATAAATGACATGCCAAATTTACCTGGAAGCAAAATTACAATGTACGCAGACGATACATCAATTATTAACACAGGCATCGGAGCAAAAACTTTAGAAACAGTAACGTCACAAAATACAAGACACTTAATCCAGCACTTGCAGTCAAATAACTTACACGTCAATATAAGCAAAACGAAATGTATACACTTCCGTACCCCACAAAATAAAAACATAAAAAATATTGATATTTCCATTGGAAATGACAAAATAGAAGAAGTAGAATACAGCAACTTCTTAGGAGTAATAATTGATCAATATCTCAATTGGAATAATCATATAGATAAAATATGCAAAAAGATCTGTAGTAGTCTATTCATCATAAAAAGATTTGCAGGCTTACGCAATAAAGAGTTATTAACAACAATATACTACGGACAAATCCATCCTCACCTCACCTACGGTATTACAGCATGGGGTCGTAGTAAAAAGAAACATACAAACCGAGTTTTCTTATTGCAAAAAAGAGCAGTGAGGTTGATCCAGGGATTAAAGCAAACAGAATCATGTAAAGAAGCATTTAAAAATCTACAAATTATGACTTTGTATTCATTATACATATATGAAGCAATACTGTACTTAAAAATTAAAGACAGCAACGGACAACTGAATAGAAACAACCATGAGTACTTTACAAGAAAAAAAGTCAACTATCCCCCACAAATGCATTCATTAGAATTATATAAAACTAAACCAATAGCATCAGCATGTGAATTTTACAATAAACTTCCACCATACCTAAAAAGCATCCAAAACCATAACATTTTCAAAAAGGAACTTAAAAAATATTGTATAAATGGATGTTTCTATTCAATAAACGAATTTTTAAACAAAGAATTGTAAATACAGTAAATTTGTAAATAATAATGTATGATTATTGATGTACTATAGTAAATAACTTGTACCATTTTATTTTGTAACCATGACGTGTCCAAAAACATGTATATGTTTTAAAAGGATGAATAAAGAATGAATGAATGAATTACATAACCGCCAGTTATTTAAAACATTTGACTGTCACTTAAAGTCTATTGTATTCTCAAATGTGAAATGTGTAGTGCTAAAGGCCACTTTTACTACAGATGACAGTGATGATACATGAGATAATGATGGAGTACCGGTGAAATGAGATGGCGGGGGAAACCAGAAATTCCGGAGAAAACCCGCCCCATGTTGTCCATCACATATCTGACTTTGTGGTCGCCTGGGATCATACCCAGGCCACTTCGGTGAGAGCCAAGCAGTCTAACCACTCAGCCACAATGCAGCCATATTGTATTCTCATATTACATTGTATCTACAAGAAAATTACAATAATGATCCCAAAGTATAAACTTGAAAGAAGCGTAGGGACAGTGAAGCACAAATTAGTACAAAATTGAATTGAGAATATATTGACACATTGCTTCACTCACACTGTTTATTCACAGGACATGTTTCAAGAGCTCTTGCTCTTATCCTCAGCTGATACTCGACTAGTGCAAGTTGTAGTGGTTTCTTCTTTCTCCGTATTGTCAATAGATGGCATGATGTACTTGTCAAAGATGTCCGGTGGTGGAGTTTCAAAATTCATGACTCTATGACGATTTTTGTTAATGAAGATTTTTTCCCATACGGAAAGGTCTATGGGGTGATTAACGTATTTTATTAGAGATGTTTCCAAATTGATGTCATGTCTAGTATTCAAAAAATGAAAAGCCACTGCTGATTTTTCTGTTTCACCATTTTTAATGTTTCTTATATGTTCTTTAGTTCTGATGTTAATAAAACAAAAAGAAATATTAACATCAGAACTAAAGAACATATGAGAATCATTAAAAATGGTGAAACAGAAAAATCAGCAGTGGCTTTTCATTTTTTGAATACTAGACATGACATCAATTTGGAAACATCTCTAATAAAATACGTTAATCACCCCATAGACCTTTCCGTATGGGAAAAAATCTTCATTAACAAAAATCGTCATAGAGTCATGAATTTTGAAACTCCACCACCAGACATCTTTGACAAGTACATCACGCCATCTATTTACAATACGGAGAAAGAAGAAACCACTACAACTTGCACTAGTCGAGTATCAGCTGAGGATAAGAGCAAGAGCTCTTGAAACATGTCCTGTGAATAAACAGTGTGAGTGAAGCAATGTGTCAATATATTCTCGATTCAATTTTGTACTACAATAATGATTATCTCAATTAACATGTTGCAGAGGAATAGGCATATGTAAAACTAGTCTGAAATTGAAAATGAAATTGATTATTGGTACAAGGGGAATAGAGTAAGCCAAATTGATAATCACATATTTAACACTATTGATTGCACAGGGCCTGGGAGGCCCCTAGCTTTATTTAATTACGAGGCTCTCCAATTATGAGTTATAATGCACACTGTATTTGTATTTTATTTCAGCTGTTGTATTTAGTACGATTATACTAATAAAAGTCATGTGTAACTAACCCAAATAAAGCTAAAAATAGGGGAACAAAAGAAAAAGTTAAAACAAATAACAGACATATAACTATATAAATATAGTGCAGGCCTTCTAGGCCATGCGCGGCCGACAGCGTTCTGCCAAGTTGCGCACCTAACGAGGGTTAAAGGTAAGTGTAACTTAAATTTCCATGTCACTTTCATGACTAGCAACAAACTGAAGAGCAAGAGCACTTTAAAAAGTAAAGTATTCAACATATCAAACCAATAATAATGGATATCCCAAAATTGTTGATGCTACAAAAGTTATTGAAAATAAATTGTGCATTTTAAACAGACCAACATCTTTTGTGCAGTTAAGTTCTTTAGAAGTTGTACAAAATTATAAGAAACTTGTTTTGTGTGGAGACGACTTCAGAAAATTCAAGATATAGGTTATCCCTCAAAGTATAAACTTGAAAGAAGCGTAGGGACAGTGAAGCACAAACTAGTACAAAATTGAATCGAGAATATATTGACACATTGCTTCACTCACACTCACACTACTTATGTTTTATTTGGCACATGACTAACTGAAACATGTGGAAGTTTGAAATTAAATTTAATTTATTATAACAACACTGTTTTCAACACTTCCAAGAAAGGAAATGTGGAAGTTTATTTATATATGGAAGAAGCTGTAATGTGTTCGCATGTAGCACAGATGTTATAGAATGGGATGCAGTTACTTAAGTTGAGTCAGTACTGGTAACACTAACATTACTTCTAGTACCAACTCATGTTAAGTAAATCATAGTACTCATGTATGATGTATGATTTACAAGATGAATAAATTATCTATCTATGGAAGTTTAATAAAAATTAAGAGCCATTTTTGAGATAATAATGTAACACAATTTTCCTTGTAAAAAGTAGTTTTGATAGGTGAGACTTCTTGAAAATCTTTGGAACTTGGCAAACTTAAATACCAAGTTTGATAATTATTGGATTTTTCATCTTTGAGTTGCACCATTCACAAATATACACAGTCATGAACTTGTTTATAAATTCTTTTTCTGAGGTGATGTCAAAGCATACATATACCTTCCATCATATCTCAGTATTTAATGTTTTGATAGAATATAAAACAATTCTCTGTGCTACAAATGTATGGAGTACTGTTTTACCTAAGACTAAACATTTAAAGGTGACAGTGACAACTGAATTGTTGTTGCATGACTTCACTACATAAAGTAACACTGGAATGTGTTGCAACACATGAATTTAATACTCTATGGTGATAATTTATATCTTGTTTTTCTTTTGTTGATAGATGAAATAAACAAGAAGATAGGATTTAGCACAGGGAATTAGTGCTTTAGCATTAAACACTTAATTGTATTCTCTTCCAGAAACAGTTCAATTTAGCACAACAAAATGTTGGAAAAAAAGAAAGGAAAACTTGCAAAATCTATGATTGATGAAATATGGCCCATAGAAAATACTCTCATTCAATATAGAGCACTTGTAAAGTTTACTGGTGAGTTCACTTCTCTATCTTTTTACAGAAAATACTTGTGCACTGCTAACTTTATATTCTAAACAGTATTTAAGTGATATTTGAAATTTATTGAGCCTAAAGATGGCATCTTCACAAAAACTAATATTTTATAAGAAAAATGGGAACAACTTACAAATAAAATGCTACTTGTATAAAATTAAAAGCTATGTTTACTAAACACCATCCTGATACCATCCTCACACCATCTGTGAGTATATAAATAACTTTTATTTAAATTTAATACAGCAAAATTCAGGAAAAAGCAAAAACATTATTGGGGATGTCAAATCAACAATGTATGTGAACCCTACAAATGTAAGTGAAATTATTAAAATAATTGGGATTTTGCCTAATAAAAGTACATCAGGCTGGGATGAAATTAGTCCAAAGCTACTAAAATACTGCAAGAATAAAATAGCGAAACCATTGGAACATCTTATCAATTTTTCAATAGAGAAGGGAGTATTTCCAGATTGCTTAAAGACAAGTATTGTAAGTCCTATCTATAAGAAAGGGGAGAAATTAGATATAAATAATTATAGGCCAATTACTTTAACATCAGAGATTGGGAAAATATATGAGCGAGTTCTCTTGGTCCGGATGATAGAATTTTTAAATAAGGAAAATGTATTTTGCCAGTTTCAGCATGGCTTTAGAAAGGGGTTTTCAACTACAACTGCTGTTATTGATTATATCCATCAGGTCATTAGTTTATTAGAACAAAATCAAAAGGTGGGCACACTATTTTTTGACCTCTCAAAGGCTTTGGATAGCATCAAGCATGATCTTCTTCTAGCTAAATTAAAAGCTTATGGAATAAGAGGAATAGCTTATGAAATTTGTAAATCATACTTGATAGACAGAAAGCAGATAACGGAAATCCATGTTAAAAGTAATAAGTGCTTAAAAATTAAAAGCAGAAGCATTATTATTCTTCATTTTTGAGTTTGATTTATGAGTCACTATGTTTACACTCAAACTTCACTTATTGTATAATTGAAACATTTTCAAGATCATTCGATCTCATCCTCAGCTGTTTGGTGACTAAATGAACATTCCGCTTCTTCCACTACTACGGTGCTGTGATCACTCTACCATCTGGTGTTAGGGGCACTAAGTTTTAATACTTCAGTTAATGACAGGATTTAAAAATTTATAACTTTATCACGGTTTTTGGTTATGAATATTTTTTCCCAAATATCCAATTGGATAAATATTAAAAGTAGAAGCATTATTAACAGTGAAGTATTCTTCATTTTTGAGTTTGATTTATGAGTCACTATGTTTACACTCAAACTTCACTTACTTGTTGTTGTATAATTGAAACGTTTTCAAGATCATTCAAACAGCTGAGGATGAGATCGAATGATCTTGAAAACATTTCAATTATACAACAAGTAAGTGAAGTTTGAGTGTAAACAGAGTGACTCATAAATCAAACTCAAAAATCCAATTGGATATTTGAGAAAAAATATTCATAACCAAAAACCGTGATAAAGTTATAAATTTTGCTAATGTATATAAGCCGCAAATAAAATTAGATATTGAATTGGTGCACTATAAACCCACTACTAAATTCTTGGGGTGTATGGATTGACGAGCACCTGAAATGGAACACAGATGTTGAAAAACTGGCATCTAAGCTAAGCCAGTTTTTTTATGTTCAGAACCATAAAAAAATATTGCAAATTTGAACACTTTGAGGAATCTATACTTTGCTCATTTCAATAGCTTACTAAAATTTGGAGTGATTTTTTGGGGTAACTGTGATAAAGAAAATATAATCTTTAAAATTCAAAAACGAGTAATCAGAACAATAATGGGAAAGAAACAAAGGGATTCTTGTATCAATTTATTCAAATCACTTGATATATTGCCACTTCCTTGTCCATATATACTAGAAGTCGTGATGTTTGTTAGAAAACACTTGGTTTATTTTCATACAAACTCTGAAAAACATTATTAATTTTTAGATGAGTCGTATTTATTACACATCTGCTTCACTTTCGTACCTATTTTGAGGACATGTTTCGCAAATCATCGTTTGCATCTACGGCTCTTATGCGACTAAAGCTTGATCCAGCGGTGTGGGTAATTCTGGGGTTTTCCAATACAGTTAAATCTCGATATCTGAAAAACATGATTATCTCACTAGAAATAGGCATAAACTGAGCATGGTTACACATAATACATCACTATTCAGCAAAAGCGTAAGACACTCTGGAATTAACTTATATAAAAAGTTACCCGATAATTAAACTCCACACCTCGCATTTAAGATACATTCTCATGATACCAGAAGAAAAGATAACCTTCATGTAATCACACATAGCACTTTCTTTTGAAAAAAGTTTTGTATATACTGGCCTCCAGCTTTATAATAAATTACCCAATTATCTGAAGCAAATACCTGCACTGCATCGATTTAGAATTTGTCTCAAAAAACTTCTTTCACTCCATTGTTTTTATAGCATAAAAGAATATTATGATTACTTTGACAATTGATTTTGTTAATGTTAATGATGTTAATGTTTTATAGTACAGGTGAATTGTTGGAATATGTTAACTACAAGTGAACTATTATTATTATTATTTATTATTATTATTATTATTATTATTATTATTATTATTATTATTATTATTATTATTATTATTATTATTATTATTATTATTATTATTATTATTATTATTATTATTATTATTATTATTATTATTATTATTATTATTATTATTATTATTATTATTATTATTATTATTATTATTATTATTATTATTATTATTATTATTATTATTATTATTATTATTATTATTATTATTATTATTATTATTATTATTATTATTATTATTATTATTATTATTATTATTATTATTATTATTATTATTATTATTATTATTATTATTATTATTATTATTATTATTATTATTATTATTATTATTATTATTATTATTATTATTATTATCATTATCATTATCATCATTATCATTATACTGTACATACAGTTGAATTTTCATTCCAAACTTGTGTTGTATAGATGTATATTGTATAATTTTTAGTTATAAGTACTTGACGTGTCCTATATCATGTAATATGATCAAAGGGATGAATAAAAACTAACTAACTAACTAACTAAGCACAAGGTGAAACATCTGCTATTGCAACATTGTTTTTAATCAGTTGATGAGTTTTTAAATACTTTTCCATGAATCCCTTCTGGGTGTGTAATTTATTATGCTTGTATATAATTATTTTATTTGTATTCATGTTTATTAATTTTGACGATACCATGAATTCTTGTAATTCCCAAGGTTGACAATATCTGCACTTCCTAAATTTAAATGCTCTGTGAAAAAGTTCCTGTTGGAACATGGTTTTTATAGTGTAGGTGAATTTTTTGAATGTCAACTACAGATAAATTGTTATATTGTACATACAGTTTCTGAATTTTCATTTCTAAACTTGTGTTGTATAAATATTTACTGTATAATTTTTAGTTATAAGTACTTGACGTGTCCTATATCATGTACTATGATCAAAAGGATGAATAAATTCAAACTCAAACTCAAAGATATGGGGTACCTCAAGGGTCAGTTTTGGGTCCCTTAATGTTTCTGTTATATGTTAATGACATTCATCATCCCACAAATTCCATGATAACATTCATTCATTCTTTATTCATCCGTTTAAAACATATACAGTTTTTGGACACGTCATGGTTACAAAGTATATGTACAAAACAAAGAAATAAAATGGTACAAGTTATTTACTATAGTACATCAATAATCATACATTATTTTTTACAAATTTACTGTATTTACAATTCTTTGTTTAAAAATTCATTTATGGAGTAGAAACATCCATTTATACAATACTTTTTAAGTTCCTTTTTGAAAATGTTATGGTTTTGGATGCTTTTTAGGTATGGTGGAAGTCTATTGTAAAGTTCACATGCTGATGCTTTTGGTTTAGTTTTATATAATTATAATGAATGCATTTGTGGGGGATAGTTGACTTTTTTTCTTGTAAAGTAATCATGGTTGTTTCTATTCATCACATGCAGATGATACTACAGAAAATTTTGGGGGGGGGGGGGGGGCGCTTGTAACGTATCTTTAATGGAAACAATTTTTTGGGTACCAATGAAATATTAGACTACTTTAAAAGGAACAATCTCATGTGCAATATGGCTAAAACAAAATTTATGAAGTATGACCTCTCAAAAAGAGAGCAATTGGAACAGACACTTGTGATTGAGAATAAAAACTGTGATAAAATAGACACACATAAGTTCTTAGGAATATGGATAGACAGTGGGCTAACATGGGCACAACACATAGATAGAATATGTAACAAAATTAGCAAATCCATTTATCTTTTAAGATTTTTTAAACACATATTAGGTAGTGAAGAATTAAAAATGAATTATTATGGTGTTATCTATCCTCACCTGCATTATGGGATTGAGGTGTGGGGAGGTGCAGCTTAGATGCATATGAATAAGTTTCATCCATTATAATTTAAGGTAAATTAATTGCCTGACTCTTATCCTTATTTATAACTAATTTGTTATTTTGAAACCAAGTTGATACTTCTTTCAAATTATTTATTACAGTTTCTTTGAGTTTGTCATCATTTTGACCTGATATCAAGAGGCTCGTATCATCTGCAAATAAGGAGCATTTTAAAGAATTTTGTGAATAAAGTGCCAAATCATTAATATACAAAATAAATAGCAGTGGTCCTAAAACTGAACCCTGCGGAACTCCACAGTTTATGCTATCGGCTTTTGATTTTATAGTTTTTATTTCCTTTGTAGTTTTGTCAACAAACTCTATTTCTATTATTTGCCTTCGCTCTCTCAAGTAGGAGACAAGCCAGTTATTTGCAGTTCCCCTAATTCTGTAATGAGATAATTTCTTTAATAGTATTCCATGATCAACTAAATCGAAAGCTTTAGACAGGTCGAGGAATATTCCAATACATTTTTCTGAATTGTCAAGCTTTTGTATGCACTTCGTCTATAAACTGTATCAGTGTAGTATTAATGGACTTTCCTTTTTGAAAGCCATGCTGCCGATCAGAAATTACATTAAATTTTGAAATGAAGTTGCACAATCTAATAAAAACCACTCTTTCTAATTTTTTGGAAAGGATCGATAGCAGTGAGATGGGTCTAAAGTTACAGTATTTAAAAATATTTACAGTTCATCTATGAGGTATTTACAATCTAAAGTTTTCAAATAATTTACACAATCACACTTAATTTTAATGCTTTGGCCAGCTAAAATTCTTCATTGGTGAGTCTTCCAATCTCGGACACATGAAACAAGAATAGAAATAGAATACATTAGAATAATTATGCACAACAAACTGATTAATTTATGCTTTACCTGATTTGTATTCTAAGTATTCATTTACTGAGTAAAACTGATTTTTTTTTAAGAAATTGTGTAGCTCTGTCTTAAACTTTTTTATAGAGGGTACGTTTTTTAATTGATTTGGCAAGTGGTTGTATAGCTTTAAACCCATGTATTTGACAGAAGTCTCAAATATTTTTGTTTTATGAATATAGGTGTGTAATTTGTCTTTATTACGTGTGTTATGGGTGTGTATTTTAGCATTCATGACATAGTCTGCAGTATTAGTCTTCATGTAAATCAGTAACTGTTTCATATATAAACTTGGTAGGGTCAAGATATTCAAATCTCTGAAATGATTTCTGCAGCTTTCCATTTTTGGAATACCAACCATAATTCGTAATGCTTTCTTTTGTAGCTTTAATATCAACTTACTATTTGTAGTATTTCCCCACAATGGTAGTCCATATGATAGTAGTGAATGAAAGTAAGCAAAGTAACAGGTTCTGAGTGCAGTAAATTCTACTCGAGGCTTCAGCTGATGTAAAAAAAACAAACACGGTTCAGCTTCTCTACTAGCTCTTCTATACGTTTGTCCCAACTTAAATTTTTGTCTACCCATAGTCCTAAGAATTTAGTTTGCTGTTCAAAATTTATCAATCTGGAGCCAATTCTGATGCAAGGGTGTTACATTTTCCTACAAGCCTTATGCTGAAAATTTAGTGCTATTGTTTTTTCTTCATTTACAAGCAACTTACTGACTTTAAACCAATTTAAAACATTTACTATAGCTGGTGTTATATTTTGCTGAAGGCTATCATCACCATCATCATCATCATCATCATCATCATCATCATCATCATCATCATCATCATCATCATCCTCACCATCATCGTCACCGTCACCGCCACCGCCGCCGCCACCACCACCACCACCACCACCACTACTCACCATCATCATTTTTATAAAAACTGTGATAGGAGTTAAACAGAGTTTCTGCTTGAAGGTTTTACGGAGTTGGTATTTCTTTTCAAGAACTTTGAACAATCTATTCACATTTGTGGAACGTTTTGTTGGATATACTCTCATGTATGTCAATCACTTGCAATATTTACATATTTACATTCTTCTGCAGTGCTGCCAACGTGTGAGAGTGTGGCCAGCATTTGAAAATACATTTGAAAATACATATAGCTTGCAGGTAATTGAAACAGGATTTTCAGACCACTTAGTACAGATTATAAGTATTAAAAGAAAAATCAGATGTAGGTTACCAAACAAAAAGCTCGGCTATAAATACATAAGGATGATCAAAGAAAATAACTTAGATTATTTAAATTACTTACTACAAAAACAGTCATGGGATCTAGTATACCAATACCACTCAGTAGATGATGCATATAATGAGTTTTTTAATACTTTCAATTATTGCTTTCAAACAGCATTACCAAAAACAAGAGTGCCAATTCGGCAACCAAAAAACAGATGGATAACACCTGGTATTATAAATTCAAGTCACAGAATGAAATTTCTTAGTAGAATCATAAAAGCTGGAAATGTGTCGGAACAATTCAAAACCTACTATAAAAAATACAAACATATATATACCAAAGTATTGGTTGAAGCAAAAAAACTGCATAATGCAAGGTTTATACATGAATCACAAAATAAATCAAAAGCCATGTGGACCTTAATTAAACGAGAAATTAAACAAGATAAGAATATCCCCGAGAATATACAACTTAGAAACAAGGGAATTAAAATAAGTGACCCAAAACAAGTAGCCAATCTTTTTAATAACTATTACACAAATATAGTTCAAAATAGTTCGAATGATAGCCTGAAGAAAGATTTCCCACAGCCAAATAGATATCCAAAACAATGCAATAGTATGTATTTAACCCCAGTCACAGAAATGGAGCTGGAAAGCATAATCAAGGGTTTGAAATGTAAATCATCTTGTGGTATTGATGAAATTCCTGACAGTGTTATAAAGAACTGCTACCAAAATTTAATAAAACCCCTATGTTACATAATAAACCTCTCACTATCAACGGGTGAATTTCCAGAAAAATTGAAGGTGGCTAAGGTGAAACCTCTCTTTAAGAAGGGGGAAGAATTTGATGTAGGTAACTATAGACCTGTATCACTACTATCCGTTTTTTCAAAATTAATAGAAAAAGTAATGTACGTCAGACTTACATCATTCCTCGATAAACTCAGTATAATAACAAACAAACAACATGGATTTCGTAAAGACAAGTCAATAAACACAGCAATAGCAGATTTTTTTAAACGTATATATGAATCTATGGATAAAAAAGAAGAAAATATTGGTATATTTTTAGATTTGTCAAAGGCATTCGACTTAGTAGACCACAAAATTTTATTGGAAAAACTAGCTGTTATTGGTATACGGGGAACAGTGAACAAGTGGTTTAAAGAATATTTAACATCCCGACTACAGATGGTAGAAATCACTTATACACATGTAAATACAAATGAAATTACAACATATTTATCATCTATGGCAGTAATAAAATATGGTGTAGACCCAAGGTTCAATTCTTGGACCTGTTTTATTTCTGATATATATAAATGATCTAGAGTGTTCCTTAAAAAATAGTTATCCAACATCATTTGCTGATGATACAAACTTATATATTTCTGGTTACAACTTGAGATCCTTAAAATTTAAGATAGAACAGACAATGTCTGAATTGCTAAACTGGTTCAACATTAATAGATTATTAATAAATACAGAAGAAACAACAGCAATAGCTTTTCATCATAAACAAAATACACTTGCCAGTCATCCCTTTATAGAGTTCCAGGGCAAATATATCTCATACACAGATAGTACAAAATTTCTAGGGGTATGGGTGGATAATAATTTAAAGTGGTCGGCTCACATTCAAAAACTATCTCAAAAACTGAGTAAAATAACTTATGCCATCACAGTCATTTCAAAAATCATGGACTTGAAATCGGTCATATCTTTATATCATGCATATTTTCAATCTGTTCTTAGCTTTGGAATATTATTTTGGGGTAATTCAATAGGAGCAAAATCTATTTTTAAAATGCAAAAACGGGCAATTAGGATAATACTACATGTTAATAAAAGAACCAGTTGTAGGCCATTATTTAAGGAATTAAATATATTGCCCCTCCCCTGTATTTACATATATGAAACATTATGCTACATAAAAAATAATCTCAGTATGTACACAACAAACTCACAGATACATTCTCATGATACCAGAAGAAAAGATAACCTTCATGTAATCACACATAGCACTAGTTCTTTTGAAAAAAGTTTTGTATATACTGGCCTCCAGCTTTATAATAAATTACCCAATTATCTGAAGCAAATACCTGCACTGCATCGATTTAGAATTTGTCTCAAAAAACTTCTTTCACTCCATTGTTTTTATAGCATAAAAGAATATTATGATTACTTTGACAATTGATTTTGTTAATGTTACTGATGTTAATGTTTTATAGTATAGGTGAATTGTTTGAATATGTTAACTACAAGTGAACTGTTATTATTATTATTATTATTATTATTATTATTATTATTATTATTATTATTATTATTATTATTATTATTATTATTATTATTATTATTATTATTATTATTATTATTATTATTATTATTATTATTATTATTATTATTATTATTATTATTATTATTATTATTATTATTATTATTATTATTATTATTATTATTATTATTATTATTATTATTATTATTATTATTATTATTATTATTATTATTATTATTATTATTATTATTATTATTATTATTATTATTATTATTATTATTATTATTATTATTATTATTATTATTATTATTATTATTATTATTATTATTATTATTATTATTATTATTATTATTATTATTATTATTATTATTATTATTATTATTATTATTATTATTATTATTATTATTATTATTATTATTATTATTATTATTATTATTATTATTATTATTATTATTATTATTATTATTATTATTATTATTATTATTATTATTATTATTATTATTATTATTATTATTATTATTATTATTATTATTATTATTATTATTATTATTATTATTATTATTATTATTATTATTATTATTATTATTATTATTATTATTATTATTATTATTATTATTATTATTATTATTATTATTATTATTATTATTATTATTATTATTATTATTATTATTATTATTATTATTATTATTATTATTATTATTATTATTATTATTATTATTATTATTATTATTATTATTATTATTATTATTATTATTATTATTATTATTATTATTATTATTATTATTATTATTATTATTATTATTATTATTATTATTATTATTATTATTATTATTATTATTATTATTATTATTATTATTATTATTATTATTATTATTATTATTATTATTATTATTATTATTATTATTATTATTATTATTATTATTATTATAATTATTATTATTATTATTATTATTATTACTATCATCATTATCATCATTATCATTATACTGTACATACAGTTGAATTTTCATTCCAAACTTGTGTTGTATATATGTATATTGTATAATTTTTAGTTATAAGTACTTGACGTGTCCTATATCATGTAATATGATCAAAAGGATGAATAAAAACTAACTAACTAACTAACATAGAAATATGGTCATTTGAATTGACTCTCGAATAAAGCATCAATTTCTCTATGTTTGTTACTGCTTGTGTGTGGGTCATAACAGCAGCGAGCTGCTGTTGTCTCAGTTTAGTGTGTCACTTACCTCACATCTGCTTTAACATTAGAAGTTCATTTGTCTTGACTCTAGAAATAAAACATCAATTTCTCTATGTTTGTTACTGCTTGTGTGTGGGTCATAACAGCAGCGAGCTTCTGCTGTCTCAGTTTAGTGTATCACTTATCTCACATCCACTTTAACATTAGAAGTTCATTTGTCTTGACTCTCGAAATAAAGCATAAATTCCTCTATGTTTGTTACTGCTTGTGTGTGGGTCATAACAGCAGTGAGCTTCTGCTGTTTCAGTTTAGTGTATCACTTATCTCACATCCGCTTTAACATTAGAAGTTCATTTGTCTTGACTCTCTAAATAAAACATCAATTTCTCTATGTTTGTTATTGCTTGTGTGTGGGTCATAACAGCAGTGAGCTTCTGTTGTCTTAGCTTATTGCACATAAGTGACAATACTTGCTTATAAAGAATGTATTTGTGTATTTAGTGTTTGAAAAGTAATTTGAAAGGATGTGATGTTGTATAGAATGCAATGAAAAAATGTAAAGATCAATTTAAATTCGACAAATGTTATTGCACTGAATCTTGAGATCTTCATAATATGTATCTCTCTTTTCTTTCCTGTAACATATATAACCATTGTTACTGTTAATAATGACAACTGTTTGTTTAGGAAGAGAAATCAAAACACGAGCCAATAACAATGCAGCACAGAAAGCAAAAAATAGAAGTGCAATATGTCAGCTACGTAAAGATATTGACTGGTTCCGCAACATGTATGCAAAGTCTCTGCTGGGTCCCAGACAAGCAATCCATAACATTCTCCGAGAGCACAAAGACTTGCAGCTGGCTTATGAGAAACATGATGTAGAGGTAAACATTCAATTTATTATGTGTAAGTTAATTGATGGATTTTAACCATTTCTTCTCAGTAGACATATATAGGCTAAGGTTATTTTGAATAGATAGAGTCAACATGAAAAACTCAATGCCATGGCCAGGATTTGAACCAATCTCAAATGCGAGAGCCCCTAGTGGTCTACCGGGGAAATATACAAGTCAAATGGAGAATTTAATGTCAGGACGGCACGTTGGCCATGGTAGCTCAATGGGTTAGAGCGAGTGGACGGAAACCAGGAGATCCGTGGTTCAAATCCCGGCCATGGCATGTTGACTCTATCTATCAAAGATCTTAGTTTATATATGGCTAGTGTGAAGAAATGATTAATTTCCATCAATTAACTATAATAATAAGAGTTAAATGATGAAGCCTGGGACTCAATACTTACGATAGTAAGTCGCCACAAATGGTGTATCTCGAATGCGAGAGCCCCTAGTGGTCTACCGGGGAAATATACGAGTCAAATGGAGAATTTAATGTCAGGACAGCACGTTGGTCATGGTAGCTTAATGGGTTAGAGTGACTGGACAGAAGCCAGGAGATCCGTGGTTCAAATACCGGCCATGGCATTGAATTTTTCATGTTGACTCTATCTATCAAAGTTCTTAGCCTATATATGGCTAGTGTGAAGAAATGATTAATTTCCATAAATTAACTAAAATATAAAATGTTGTTGACTAATGGCACTGGGGATTAGTTGATTTGCATCATTTTCCCCCTAGCTTCCCAATATAAAGTCTGTAAGTTCTCACTTTTAAGACCTTTGCATTTATCCAAATGATATTTGTTCATGAAGACATCCTCTTTACAGATAGTGCACTTGGGTGTAGATATGCAGTGTATGCAGTGTATAATATAAAATATAAGTGACAAAGTATCAGAAAAACCAACTACAAATAATTTTTTCAATGTAAACAGCTGTTTACTAAATTGTGATCTTACAACTTATTGAAGTTTCCATCAATTTAAACAAAGTATAAACTTGAAAGAAGCGTAGGGACAGTGAAGCACAAACTAGTACAAAATTGAATCGAGAATATATTGACACATTGCTTCACTCACCTGTTTATTCACAGGACATGTTTCAAGAGCTCTTGCTCTTATCCTCAGCTGATACTCGACTAGTGCAAGTTGTAGTGGTTTCTTCTTTCTCCGTATTGTCAATAGATGGCGTGATGTACTTGTCAAAGATGTCCGGTGGTGGAGTTTCAAAATTCATGACTCTATGACGATTTTTGTTAATGAAGATTTTTTCCCATACGGAAAGGTCTATGGGGTGATTAACGTATTTTATTAGAGATGTTTCCAAATTGATGTCATGTCTAGTATTCAAAAAATGAAAAGCCACTGCTGATTTTTCTGTTTCACCATTTTTAATGTTTCTCATATGTTCTTTAGTTCTGATGTTAATATTTCTTTTTGTTTTTCCTATATAAATTTTAGGGCAAGTTTCACATTTGATCTCATAGATTCCTGGTTTTTCTTTGGTAGTGATTGAATTTTTGGGAGGGCCTTTTAACAAATTTCTGATATTAAACCTATTTTGAGGTGCAAGAGTTATGTTGTGTTTTGAGAAGATTTTTTGGAATTTGTTATAGGCTGATGGGTGGAAGGTGAATTTTTTAAAAAGTTTTTTCTCTTTTTCTCCTGTAGGTTCTAGGGTGGTGGTTTCTTTTATTTTCTTAGCTTTGTTGAGTCTGTTAACAGTTTTGTCTACTAAATTTGGGTTGAAACCGTTGGATATAGCTACTTTTTTTATGTGTAGGTATTCTATATGTTGACGACATTTTTGCAATAGTACCTAAAAAACTCATACAAGATTGTCTTAAACTTTTGAATATACAAAATCCAGCTATAAAATTTACATTGGAAACAGAAGAGGATGGTGTGCTCCCCTTTTTGGACATCAAAATCAAAAAAATGAACAACAAACTCACTTTTGGTATCTACAGGAAACCGACACACACAGATAATTACATTAAGAACAACATTTTCAACCCAAAACAACACCAACATGCCATTTTCAACAGTTTAATCTTTCGGATGATCAACTTTCCACTAAACAGAGAAGATTATCAAGAAGAATACCTACACATAAAAAAAGTAGCTATATCCAACGGTTTCAACCCAAATTTAGTAGACAAAACTGTTAACAGACTCAACAAAGCTAAGAAAATAAAAGAAACCACCACCCTAGAACCTACAGGAGAAAAAGAGAAAAAACTTTTTAAAAAATTCACCTTCCACCCATCAACCTATAACAAATTCCAAAAAATCTTCTCAAAACACAACATAACTCTTGCACCTCAAAATAGGTTTAATATCAGAAATTTGTTAAAAGGCCCTCCCAAAAATTCAATCACTACCAAAGAAAAACCAGGAATCTATGAGATCAAATGTGAAACTTGCCCTAAAATTTATATAGGAAAAACAAAAAGAAATATTAACATCAGAACTAAAGAACATATGAGAAACATTAAAAATGGTGAAACAGAAAAATCAGCAGTGGCTTTTCATTTTTTGAATACTAGACATGACATCAATTTGGAAACATCTCTAATAAAATACGTTAATCACCCCATAGACCTTTCCGTATGGGAAAAAATCTTCATTAACAAAAATCGTCATAGAGTCATGAATTTTGAAACTCCACCACCGGACATCTTTGACAAGTACATCACGCCATCTATTGACAATACGGAGAAAGAAGAAACCACTACAACTTGCACTAGTCGAGTATCAGCTGAGGATAAGAGCAAGAGCTCTTGAAACATGTCCTGTGAATAAACAGGTGAGTGAAGCAATGTGTCAATATATTCTCGATTCAATTTTGTACTTCCATCAATTTCTTTAAAGATAACTGAGGTTTTTGCTACAAATAATTATATTTGTGTAGTATTTGTTGCTTCACTGTTACTAGCTTCATTTTTATGTAACCTACCTGTCATTTGCCTGGCACCCATGTCAACCCCCGAAAAAACCATGGGTCACGGGAATCAAATCCAGACCTGCTGAATGCAGACCTCAGACAAAACTGCCTGAGCCAATCCTCTTAGTGAAAACAAGTGTTAGGACAATGTAACAAAAGAATATTGACTTAATGTGTTTTGGTTTCAGATTTTGATCGATATTTTCTGGCAAATGAACTGGTCCAAGATCAAGCTGTTAGATCAACTTGTTTACCACAGGAGAAAGAGAACTGAATATCTTAACAATTATCAGGTAATATAAATACATAAATAAGCTCAGACTTAATACAACGTCAATTCTCTGACTGATTAAGGACATACGCTAATAGTAACTTACATTTTATAAGTCAACTATCATTGATTAGTGTTACTAGTACTAACTTAACTGAATTACATTGCACTTCACCAAAACATTTGATACTGAGCTTTCACCAGAAATATACACTGTTATTAAAATTAAGGAAATGAGTTAACCTTGTACATGCTTTTCTCCACTTACAAGTTTTTTACGAGCACTAGTTTCTGGGAACTTCTTCCCTATCTACTCCACTTTCCAAATTACTACTTTTTTTTTCCAAATTAAAAATCACTTTTTGGGAAAATGACAGTGGCAAAGCATGGCATGATGTTTAGGGAAGTGGCTCCTGTATATCTACAACTCATGGACTTGGGTTTGAAACATGTTGCCTACATACATCATACCACGCTTGGTCCCTGTGAGCCACCTTAAAAATTAAATGTTTAGCTTTTTCCAAGGCTGTGACACAAAGATTTCTCTTATCTCAAATTACCCTTTGCATAGAACATTTATCTAAAAGATTCTTTTTAATTAAAATACAATATATTGTGACTTTGTGGGTTCGTGAAATTAAAAGTCCAATTGCACAAACTCAAAATGTTCTTTATTTCCACCGAATTACAGTTGGAACACTTGCCGATTACACAGAATTACGTGGCGCACACAATTACAATCCACCAGTTCGTCTGTCACAGGTCCACTCCACACTCACAATTACGTACAACTCCTCTTACACACGTACGCAGTCTTCCAGTCCGTTGGCTAGCACGGCACTCTTCATGGCTGCTCACCAAGAACTGAACTGCCTCGTCCACTGCATCCCTTAGATATGCAGTTCGCTGTGTCTGGAAGTTTCGCGGCTCAGTGAATCATCCTGATGGTTCCAGAAGTCGTGGGGGAGGGGAAAGAGACGGCAAAGTGCCGCCTAACCATCCCCACAAGATAAATGGGTAGGCGTGGGCTTAGTGCCTCCTGTCGCCCACCCAGCTGCCAGCTGGTCGTTCCTTCCGATAATAGGTGACACTGCTCCCTCCTCAAAGCTGGTCGTCCCGAACAGCACCATCGTAGCGAGCCAGGCGATCCAGGTGTACCACCATCTTTCCTAGGGGCACCTTCTGGATGCGGTAGACCACGTCGTTAATCCTCTTCACCACCCGGTACGGTCCTTGCCATGGCTGCTGAAGCTTCGGGAAGAGTCCCTTGGTCCGGGTAGGGCGGTACAACCAGACCAGGTCACCTAACTGGAACCCTTGGCTGTTGGCTTCATGCGGTCGCTCGTCTTCTGGATGTTCTGGCGGGCCATCTCGTGCACGTCGTGGACGTGGTCCACCAGGTTCTCCACATACTGGGTGGGCTGGCTGTTTCGCTTCCGGAGGGCTTCCAAAGGCCAGGTCACAAGGAAGGCGTAACTCTCGGCGGAACATTAAGCTGGCTGGCGTCATCCCCGTGGTGTCGTGTGTTGACGAGCGGTAGGCCAGCAAGAACAGTGGCACCTTGACATCCCAGTCTCGCTGATGGCTGGCCACGACCTTCTTCAGGTGTTCCTCTAAGGTCTTGATGTATCCTTCGACCATGTCATCCGAATGGGGATGTAGAGGCGTCGTGCTGGTCCAAACCTTTCTAGTGCCTCCTTCATTAGGTTGGATTCAAAATTGCTACCCTGGTCGCTGTGCAGCTCCAATGGTACCCCAAATCGGCAGAACACTTGCTCCACGAGGGAGTCTGTGATAGTCTTTGCCTCCTAGTTCGGGATGGCATACACCTCCGGCCTTTTGGTGAAGTAGTCCACGACCACCATCAGGTACTTGTTGCCTCGGCCGGAGACTGGGAAGTCCAGCTATGTCAACGGCGATCCGTTCGAATGGCGCTCCGACGTTGTACTGCTGCATGCGACCCCGGCTCCTAGTCTGGGGGCCACGACTCGCTGCGCACAAGTGACACTGACGGCACCATCTCTCAGCGTCTGCTCGGAGCCTCAGCCGGTAGTAGCGCTGCCGTAGTTTGTCAATCGTTTGGTTCGCTCCCAGGTGTCCTCCTGAAGTACCGCCGTGCACTTCCTCCAAGACTTCCGGGACCTTACTCCGGGGAAGTACCAACTGTTCTCTCTGCGTCTTCCCATCGGGTGATTCCCATACCCGGAACAGCACGCCCTCTTTGATCTTCAACGAGTCCCAATGGGCCCAGTACGACTTGTATGTGGCGCTCCTCGGTGCGATGTCATACCAGGTCGGTCTGGTCCCTGCCTCCACTTCCCTCAAGAGTGGCCCCAAGTCTGCGTCCGCCAGCTGCTCCCTCCTCAGGCCTGCGCTATCCCAGCCGTCCGCAGGCACTGCCGTCACTACTCGGACTGCTGCGGCACGCTCCTTCTCTTCCACTCTTGTGCACTGGCCGCACTCTTCTCGACAGGGTCTTCGGGACATAGGGTCTGCGGTACCGTGGCTCTTCCCTCTGCGATGTTCCGAGGTGAAGTCGTACTCCTGCAGCCTCTGGACCCAACGTGCTGTCTGGCCTTCCAGGTTCTTAAAGCTCAATAGCCAGGTTAGGGCGGAATGGTCAGTCCTCAGGTGGAATGGCTGACTGTACATGTACTTGTGGATGTGCTCCAAGGTCTTTACTACCGCCAATAATTCTCGCTGGGTGACGCAGTAGTTCTTCTCTGCCTTGGATAGCGTCTTGCTAGTAGGCTATCACCCGCTCGTGGCCGTCTTGGACTTGAGATAGGACACCTCCAATACAGTGGTCGCTGGCGTCGGTGTCTACAATGAAGGCGCCGCCTGGTTGTGGAAATCCGAGAATGGGAGCACTGCACAGTGTCTTCTTCAGGCGCTGGAAAGCGTCTTCGGCGTCCTCCGGCCACACATAAGGTCGATGTTATTCTTTTAGGCGGGTGAGGGGCTTGGCGATGTTGGAGAACCCCTTTATGAAGCGTCGGTAATAACTGCACAGCCCCAGGAAGCTGCGCAACTCTTTATCACTTGGGCGAGGCCACTCTCTCACAGCCTATGTCTTCTCCGGGTCTGGCCACTCCGGTTGCTGAGACTATGTGGCCCAGATAGTTCACTTCCTTGCGGAAGAGCTGGCACTTCTTTGCGTTCAGCTTCAGGTTGGTCGCCTGCAGTCGCTGTAGCACCTTACTCAGATTCTCTAGATGGTCTTCAAAAGTCTTACCGACGATGATGTCGTCCAGGTATAGCAGGCAGGTGTCGTAAGTCAGTCCTCTCATCACTGATTCCATGAGTCGTTGGAAGGTAGCTGGTGCATTGCAGAGGCCAAAGGGTATAACTGTGCATTGCTAGAGCCCTTGGCTTGTCGAGAACGCGGTCTTCTCCTTGTCTCTCGGGTCTAGAGCTACCTGCCCCAGCATGTCTCGTACCGCCCCTTGCTTCGCCAGCGGAACGCGTCTAGGTGGTTGCCGACTAGGCTGGGCGTCCCCGGTGTCGATGCGGTGAAGCACTTTGTCCGTGCGGTCGTAGTCACTGTCGCCTTGGCTGAAGACGCGCTGGTATCGCCTCAGCAGTTCTTGAACTTTCTCCAGCTGTTCTGCGGTCAGGTGCTCGGCCGCCCTCTCCAGTAAGCCTTCTAGCCGGGGCCACAGGTGTTGCTTGCTTGCTTGATTGATTGATTGATTGGTGGTGTTTTAGGGCCCGCCGACAACGTTGTCATTTGGTCCCGAAGTTAACACTAAGAGCTAAAAGCCACACAAATTAAGCTAAAAGGTAAAATAAAATAAAAGCACCCAACAAAGGTACATCCAAAGGTTAAAGAATATAAAATAAAACGCACCCCCCCCCCAGGTGTTGCGTCGGCACCGGCTCCTGTGTCTTGTCGATTGCTGTTACGCTTACCACGGGCTTGCACTTTCCCAACTCCGTCCCGGCCTTAACGTCGTGATCGGCGTCTTCTGGTCCAGCATCATGTTCCTGGTTCGCTGGCCTTCTAGTCACGCCGTCACCACCACCTCGCTCCTCGCGGAGACAACCACGTCTTCGTTCAAGACGACCGTGCAGATTCCAAGGCGCTCTTCGGGTTGACGGAGTATAACCTCTTCTCCGTTGAGCCTCAGGACCTTCCTGCCGACGTCGACCGTCTTGAGGGCAACCAGTCCCAGAATCACCTCCTCAGCCACCTTCGCGACAAACAGCCACAGACGCACGACACTCCGTCCCAAGGTCAGCTTCAGCAGGACTTCCTTCTCCACAGGCAAGGTGTCGCCCGATGCCGTCATTAGTTGGTATGGTCGGCTCGCCTTCCTGGATGGCAAACCTTTGGCTATGTCAGGTCTGATGACGGTCACGGCTACCCCGGTGTCCACCAGCACGTGACACGGCTTCCCTCTCACCCAACCGTCCACGATGAGGCTGTCATCCATCCGCCGGCTGACGGCGCTCAGTGTCACTCGAGGGGATGGTGGTGATGGCGCCGACGTGCCCCCCGCCACGACGGCCCTTACTCGTTTCCCGGCTGCTCTCCCTGGTGCGGGCAGTCTCTCTCCAGGTGTCCCGGCTGTCCACATCCCCAACACAGGCCACTAGGTCTTCGCCGGCGTCCCTCGGCTGGTCTTCTGTCTCCGGTGTAGCAGACACTCCTCGTCGACGTCGGGGTTGCCGTCACCTTGGCCGCCTCCATCCTCAATGCTGCCATCAGCGCCTCGTGGATGGTTGTGTAGTCGTCGAGCGGTAGGCTGCGGCTAGGCGGTGCTTCCCGAAACGGTTCTCCAGGGTCTCCCAAATATCCTTGGGAGCCGCCACTGTCTGGACCGCGTTTAGGAGGACTTCCGCGGCCCGTCCCTGGAGGCTGGCTATTAGCTGTGCGGCCTCTTCCTCCGGTGACCACTTGTTATGCCTGGCCACCTTGTCGAACTGCCGCCGGAAGGCCTCGAACGTTGACGCGCCGTCGTATTTTGGAGGTTTGACGCGCGCCGATGTTGTGTCGCGTCCCGGCGCGACTGCGTTCAAATCCTTGAACCTCCTGCCGACGACGTCCTCCACCATGGCGTTCAGGGACTTGACGCTGCTGTCAGCCTTTCCTTCCAGCTCATTAACGCGGTTTGCCAGGTCTTCGACGCGCTCGTCCACTTGGCCGATGCGCTTGCCGAGCCCCGTGATGTCCTCTTTCACGCCGGCCAACTGTTCCTCAAATTTGGCGGCGAGGGCCTCGTTCGCAACCTTCATTTCTTCCATCTTCTCCGTGAGGTTATCGATAGCCGTCTTCATTTCTTCCAGCTTTGAGGCCAGGTTATTTGCCGCCTCCGTCTACGTTGTTAATTCGTTCATCTTCGCTGCCAAGTTGTTATTTGCCGTCTCCAACTTTTCTAAAATCTGTGCCAATGCAGCCTCCATCGCTGTAATATCCCACTTACTGACACCAGTTGTGACTTTGTGGGTTCATGAAATTAAAAGTCCAATTGCACAAACTCAAAATGTTCTTTATTTCCACCGAATTACAGTTGGAACACTTGCCGATTACATAGAATTACGTAGAGCACAAAATTACGATCCACCAGTTCGTCTGTACAGGTCCACTCCACACTCACAATTACGTACAACTCCTCTTATACACGTACACAGTTTTCCAGTCCGTTCGCTAGCATGGCGCTCTTCACGTCTGCTCGCCAAGAACTGAACTGACTCATCCACTGCATCCCTTATATATGCAGATCGCTGTGTCTGGAAGTTTCGCGGCTCAGTGAATCATCCCGATGGTTCCAGATGTCGGGGCGGGGGGTGGAGGGGAAAGAGACGGTAAAGTGCCGTGTGACATTTTACTATCCATCCCCTTCAGTGAACGCCACAAGATAAATGGGTAGGTGTGGCCTGAATGCCTCCTGTCGCCCACCCAGCTGCCAGCTGGTCGTGCCTTCCAATAATTAGGTGACAATATTTAAGACATTTTCATGACAAATGAAACACATATCTTGAATGTTCCAAGAATATCTTTTGAAGTACTCTTCATTTGGAAAACACATTTTCTATAACTTGTACACTATCTACGAAAAAGTAATTGGGCACTTTGTTTGGCTACTTCTGCCCCATCAGAACTCATGGTATAACAGCAGCCACCCTGTCAGGCATGCTCTCCACTAGTTTGTATGACACTTCCACTGGGATGTGTTGCCATACCTTCTGCAACATGTCAGTCAGTTGTCCACATCTCCCGAGACCTCACTCGTTGGTCCAATTTGTCCCAAAGGTGCTCAGTGAGATTAAGGTCAGGGCACCTTGCAGGCCAGTCCGAACATTGAACATTATTATAGTTAATTGATGGAAATTAATCATTTCTTCACACTGGCCATATATAGGCTAAGGCTCCATGAAAAATTCAATTTCATGACCTGGATTTGAACCACAGATCTCCTGGTTTCCGTCCAGTTGCTCTAACCCATTGAGCTACCATGGACAACTTGCTGTCCTGACATTAAATTCTCCATTTGACTCATATATTTCTCCGGTAAACCACTAGGGGCTCTCGCATTCGAGATACACTGTCATTTATATAAATGGCGGATATGGTTTTGATGGATGGAAGAGCTGAAGGAAGTTCAACGAATGCAGGATTAATTTAGTTCCATTAGCAATATGTATTGTAAAAATAGTTACATCAATGATAATATGTATATATTTAACTTCAGAGAATTTTGTTATGATCTTAATTGTAGAATACTTTCAACCACTTACTGTAAATATCAACAACTTCCTCGGTAACGCGGCACGGTGTGTGACCTATACCTGCGAACTCCGACAGTGTGAGGCATGCGTCGTTCCTGTCACTGCCTAATCCACACTCATTCTGGAGAATTTTTATGTGGTTCTATTGGCGATTAAAACTATCTATATGTGTCACATAGAAGCTGAGCAACTACTTCTATATGTTCATTTGGTGTCATTTTGAAACACCCTGTATAGTTTTTTGGAATTCATTCATTCATTCATTCATTCATTCATTCTTTATTCATCCTTTTAAAACATATACATGTTTTTGGACACGTCATGGTTACAAAGTATATGTACAAAACAAAGAAATAAAATGGTACAAGTTATTTACATAACTTGTATGGTACATCAATAATCATACATTATTTTTTACAAATTTACCGTATTTACAATTCCTTGTTTAAAAATTATTTTATTGAGTAGAGACATCCATTTATACAATACTTTTTAAGTTCCTTTTTGAAAATGTTATGGTTTTGGATGCTTTTTAGGTATGGTGGAAGTTTATTGTAAAGTTCACATGCTGATGCTATTGGTTTAGTTTTATATTTATTCATTTTCAGTTCAGTACAGTGTCAAATATACAAAAGAACTACGTCATATGAATTTATACAGTTCAAGAACACAGCCACACAGGCTGTGCGATATAAATAGAATACTAACTTGCTTTAATAAATCCATACACACTAACAACAACAACAACAACAACAATAACAATAATAATAATAATAATAATAATAATAATAATAATAATAATAATAATAATAATAATAATAATAATAATAATAATAATAATAATAATAATAATAATAATAATAATAATAATAATAATAATAATAATAATAATAATAATAATAATAATAATAATAATAATAATAATAATAATAATAATAATAATAATAATAATAATAATAATAATAATAATAATAATAATAATAATAATAATAATAATAATAATAATAATAATAATAATAATAATAATAATAATAATAATAATAATAATAATAATAATAATAATAATAATAATAATAATAATAATAATAATAATAATAATAATAATAATAATAATAATAATAATAATAATAATAATAATAATAATAATAATAATAATAATAATAATAATAATAATAATAATAATAATAATAATAATAATAATAATAATAATAATAATAATAATAATAATAATAATAATAATAATAATAATAATAATAATAATAATAATAATAATAATAATAATAATAATAATAATAATAATAATAATAATAATAATAATAATAATAATAATAATAATAATAATAATAATAATAATAATAATAATAATAATAATAATAATAATAATAATAATAATAATAATAATAATAATAATAATAATAATAATAATAATAATAATAATAATAATAATAATAATAATAATAATAATAATAATAATAATAATAATAATAATAATAATAATAATAATAATAATAATAATAATAATAATAATAATAATAATAATAATAATAATAATAATAATAATAATAATAATAATAATAATAATAATAATAATAATAATAATAATAATAATAATAATAATAATAATAATAATAATAATAATAATAATAATAATAATAATAATAATAATAATAATAATAATAATAATAATAATAATAATAATAATAATAATAATAATAATAATAATAATAATAATAATAATAATAATAATTAATAATAATAATAATAATAATAATAATAATAATAATAATAATAATAATAATAATAATAATAATAATAATAATAATAATAATAATAATAATAACAATAATAATAATAACAATAATAATAACAATAATAACAATAACAATAACAATAATAATAATAATAATAATAATAATAATAATAATAATAATAATAATAATAATAATAATAATAATAATAATAATAATAATAATAATAATAATAATAATAATAATAACAATAATAACAATAACAATAATAATACTTTATTATCACCTTATGTTTTACAAGCATTGTTGAAAACAGGCAAGTCGTCAATTATATACAATTAAAGTTGCTGGTTATTTTGATATATATACAGATATTAGAAGAAACTAAAACTTTAGGTGATGTTATTCTAAATGTATAATGTCTTGTACACCTAATACAATGCATTCTAATGAATGCATTTGTGGGGGATAGTTGACTTTTTTTCTTGTAAATTAATCATGGTTGTTTCTATTCAGTTGTCTGTTGCTGTCTTTAATTTTTAATTACAGTATTGTTTCATATATGTATAATGAATACAAAGTCATAATTTGTAGATTTTTAAATGCTTCTTTACATGATTCAGTTTGCTTTAATCCCTGGATCAACCTCACTGCTCTTTTCTGCAGTAAGAAAACTCGGTTTGTATGTTTCTTTTTACTACGACCCCATGCTATAATACCGTAGGTGAGGTGAGGATGGATTTGTCCATAGTATATTGTTGTTAATAACTCTTTATTGCGTAAGCCTGCGAATCTTTTTATGATGAATAGACTAGTACAGATCTTTTGCATATTTTATCTATATGATTATACCAATTGAGATGTTGATTAATTATTACTCCTAAAAGGTTGCTGTATTCTACTTCTTCTATTTTGTCATTTCCAATGAAAATATCAATATTTTTTATGTTTTTATTTTGTGGGGTACGGAAGTGTATACATTTTGTTTTATTAAATTTTAGATGAGTCGCATTTTTTAACACATCTGCTTCACTTTCGTACCTATTTTGAAATACTCTGGTTGTTTTATACAGAGTTGTGTTAAATTTTACATTATTTCTTGAGCATAGTGGTCAGATAAGTAACTTTTTATTACTTTTGTTTGATATTGGTGTGGTGGAAAATTTGTGATAATTTGATCAATTATGGTTGCAGTTGTTTCAGTTACTCTTGTTGGTTCATCTATTGTTAAATGCAGAGTGTACATGTTTATTAAGTCTAGTAGCTGTATGTAGTCATTGCTATTTTCATCTTTGTTTATATTTAGGTCACCTAATATCACAATTTTGTCACATTTCAGTTTGTCTAATATGCCTATTAAGTTGTCACAGAATTCCTTTGTGTTACTGCAAGGTGATCTATAACATACTATAACAACAATCCTTTCTTTTTCATTTAGGATTTCAATTCCTGCTACCTCAAATGTTTTTTCTCAACTTCTGCTTCTCAACCATGTGATTGATAGGTTTCACATTTTTCAGTCCTTTACTTACTAACAGCGCTGTACCCCCACCCTTAACAATAAAATGTTACATTTATATACCCCTCTATTTTGCATATGCTCATTTCAGTTTCTTTTAACCCATGTTCAGTTACTGCTACTACGTCTGGTTTAAGTTCTTGGATGAATATCGTGACCTCATCTACTTTGTTGCTCAGATATTGAACATTTTGGTGCACTAGTTTTATTTGCCTTTTATTTTTTATGGTTTTTTTTTTTGTTGATATGGCTGAGATTTTACAGACTCAGCCTGTTTGGCAAGTTTCCCTGTCCTATACTACTAACAGTTTCTGTGAATGGTAGTGCGATTACATTTGTTGCTTTTCTTTTACTTGTTTCTACGACCGATTCTTTTATTTTAGTTGCAAGCCATTTCTTACCCCTTTTGTTAAAGTGAAGACCATGTCTTGTAAAAAGTTCCCTTTCTGCATCTGACACATCTATCATTACAGTGTTACTAAAATGTTCACAAATCTCCTTAATACTACTATTACATTTTCTTACCTTTTGTTTACATATGCTGTCCTATCAAGATCATGCCTATGTGGTAAATTTACTACAATCACATTGGTATGTTGCATTTTACATATACACCTTTTTAGATTCTTTTTTATATTATTGCTACCATCTATTTCTACGTCATTTGTTCCCCCAATAATCACAATATGGTCCTTTGTAGTCAGGTTTTCACTATAACAGTCACTACCTTTTACCACTTCACTTAAAGGTGCATTCGATTTCACCAAACTTTCCACTTGAGCGTCTTCTTGAATTTCCGATAGGATCTCACTGAGACCCCTGCCATGGCTGTCTGCTAATATTCTTAGCCGGTGTTTCTTTGTCTTCTTTGCTGCCGTTCTTCTTTGGGTCGTTGTTTCGCTAACTGTATTTGTTTCTTCGTTGTTTTCTTGAAGACACTGGTACTTGTTCGATGTTCCTACGCCATTATGTTCCGTTAATCTTGACGGCTTTAACCTCCATTGTCGCTTCGGTCTTTCCCATTTTGCTTCCTCATTAGTGTGTCTTATTTCTTCTTCTGGAGTGCTGTTTCTTTCCTGTAATTGCTTTATTTTTTCTTTCGCTTCTCTTAGGTCTCTTGACAAGATTTCAATTATTAATTGCAGGGATGCTATAATTTCTTTGTCGTCATCAGCGAGCCATTCCGTTCATCAGCAGATCCTCCGTTCGGTGCTTGCTAACAAAATTTGTTAATTGCTCATTTTCTGTTGTGTTTCCGTTCTCACTTTTATTTCTGAGATGAAGTTGATTGTCCTCATTTACGCTGAGCTGGTTTATAGGAACATTTGAAGTCTGCTTTCCTTGTATTTGATTAAAATTCCAGAGCCTTGCTTTGTAGCCCTCACTACTCGCCACCATGATCTGCCATGAATATTGTAGATTCTACAATACTCCAACATGAAGAATACTTCACTGTTAATAGTGTTTCTGTATTTAATCTTTAACATATATAGATAGAGTCAAACTGCAAAATTCAATGCAATGGCCGGGATTTGAACCACGGATCTCCTGGTTTCCATCCAGTTGCTCTTATCCATTGAGCTGCTATGGCCAACTTGCCATCCTGACATTAAATTCTCCAACTGACTCAAAGTAAGTTACCACAAATGGTGTATCTCGAATACGAGAGCCCTTAGTGGTTTACTGGGAAAATATATGAGTCAATTGACAATTTAATGTCATGACAGCAAGTTGACCATGGTAGCTCAATGGGTAAGAGAGACTGGAAGATTCGTGGTTCAAATCCCGGCCATGGCATTGAATTTTTCAGTTTGACTCTATTCAAGCCCTTAGCCTATACACGGCTAGTGTGAGGATATGATTAATTTCCATTAATTAACTTAAATATATATATTTGTGTCATTGCTAATAAATTAGAAGGTAAGGAAAATCATGTGAATAATGTTTTATATTTGATATTAGAATGAAAAGAGGCAGCACATAGAGAATCTTGAACGTGGTTCAGACAAACTGGTGAGCCGTGAGGTGCGATCGCTGACCAATAAAGTTCACAACATGCAAGTGAGAAAGCGTGCGGCCATGCTTATCAACAAGATGTATAAAAAAGCAAAGGATATTCTCAAGAGAGACGCTGTCTTCTACGACACTGTCTTAGGTGTGCTGGAGAAACACACAGAAAAGGAGCTCAAGTTTATCATAAGAATTACCAACATGGGACAGAATGCCACAGAGGAGCATGCTAATCTTGAGGAAGACTACGCAACATTAGAGAAAGCTGTCAAAGAAGACATGACAATCAGAGGACGTCAAGTGAGAGCTTTGGCTCGTGAGGTTCAAATATTGGAGCAAAGCTACCTGGGACTTGTTCGCACACAGGTAAGTATTGTGTGTGTTGGTATTTAAGTTCATGACCTTCAAAACATGTCAGTACCTCATATCAAACAATCCTTTATTACTTGCACAGCAATTGTCTAGTCTGAAGTCCTGTGCTTTGCCAAAGTAACAGAATATACCAGTGTTAAAACTTAGTAATACTAGGGCTAGGTCCTCGATACTTGCGATACCACAATGGTACTGACATCAAATGATACCTCAGAAATTTCACTCTGTACTTTTTCGATACTTTGGTGGTAATTGTGCAATTTTTATTTTATTTTAAAATCACAAAATATTAATGCTGCAAGTAGAACATTCAAAGCCAAGAAATTGTCGGGAATGTGGTAGCTGTACAGTAACATTAAGCAAATAATCATGTGTCAGACTGACTGTCAGTTAACAGTTCCCAAGAAGAAATCACTGCATATCTCACCTCCTCTTTCTAGTACTGGAAAACAAGTTCAACATTTCCACAACTAAATATTTGTACATTCCACCTGCAACAGTTTTCTCTGAAAGACTATTTAGTACAGCAGAACTCATATGTGACAGAAAAAGTAGACCTGATCCTGAAAGAGGAGAATGCTGGTATTTTTGAACAAAAACTTGTAAAAGTGGATTGTTTGAAAAATGCATTTTGCTCTTAAATGTCTAACATAGAGTTTAAAACACAAACACTGACGGTTTTAAATTTTGTGTCATTAAATATGTGCACCGATTTAATTTTATCAGCATTACAAAGCTCTACCAACATTCTATTTTGTATTGAAACTACAAGTAGAAATGACAGTATTGTAACTTTGTAAAATTAAAAGTCCAATTTGCAGAAATTCAAAATGCTCTTTATATCCGTAGAAACACACTTTGGTCAATTCGTACAGTGGCAGAATTACATAACATACACAAATACAGTCAACAAGGTCGTTGACCACAAACCAAGAGTTCACTTTCAAAACACAGCTGCAGGCACACAAATCCGTTCTGATTACCACTCTCTCACAACTAACCCTGGCTTCCTTTTTATAACTCTACTCATATTTCCAGAAATTAATCGAATGAACAAGATGGTACTAGAACCTTCCAGTTAGCTATCTTTATCTGTTTTGGCAAGGTTTTTATCTCCGCCGTGCACTATGTGTCTCTTTGTGCGTGTTGGCCGTGCCTCCTCGCAACAATGTGGTCGATGACAGTATCGAGAATCGAGTATTGAGAAAAATTGGTATCGACCCATTCCTAATTAAAAGTATTGATAAAAGTGAAACTAATTCCATATTAAAGAATTTACTGAGTCGTGTTTTATTAAAACTTTGCTTACATCACTATAAAAAAGAGGAACATTTTCGAGACTGTCCCAGACCCATCTTCAGCTGATTGACGACTGACTGCTATCTTCACAGTCAACTGTTCTGACAGGACTCTTGTAATTGGCTCCCTCTCTTGGAATTTTCCTACAAGAAACTCCAGCAGGGCAAAATTACGATACACCGGCAGTACTGATATTGTGTCATTAATAAACAAAATATTTAATTATTTTTGCTTATAAAGGAATATTTCCTGTGGATACTAGAGGGTTGCTCATCCATCGTCCAGTTGTGGGATAAGTCTGTAATTGTTAGAGACTTCCACATGTTTCTGTGGCCTGTAGCCTCCTGTGGGTGGGGATGGTGCAACTTGCAAAACTGGAGTTTTATACTTTACTGTACTATTGTTGGTTGTTTTAATAGTGAGCTTGTGTTTGACAGAACGACGGCAATTGGGAGAAGCATACTGCTGCTACTCCAAGTGAAATAAAACTCAACAAAGAACTCGGTGAACTACAAAAGATAATGGTGATGCTTCAAGATACAGCCCACGTCTCCTCTTGCGAAGACATCTTCAAAAGGTGAGATATTGTTTATCATTCACAAAGTACATGATGGGGTGTGAAAAAATAGAATTATTTTGTTTCCATTGTAATATAACCAAGTGTTAGCATATTGAGTCATTCACCTGGCAGTAGGAGTGAAGTAAATTATATTGGACAAAAATGGCAATGTTGTATCAAGTTATGGAAAACTGGCATAATAATTTTGAGCGGGTAAAATGACCTTGAGGATGCTGCATGCTGAAGGAAAGTGCAGTGAATAATGAGCAACATTAAAGTGTCATTATGACTCGAGACAAAACTGCAAAGTGCCCAATGGAAACATCCTTCAAGTCCAAAGTTCAACCAACAGCAGGTCTTTTTCAATAAGCAAGACATTGTGTATAATTATGCGATGCTTAGTATATTTACTGAGCAGGATGGCTCCGGTGGTTTTCTCTATGTCCACCTTTGGGAGGCCTGGGTTCAATTCCTGTGGCCAGCCTACCTTAACCATGGGTTTATACAGGGGTTTTCCTGGGTTGCAAATGTTGTGTAGGTTAGTTACATCCCCCAATTTTGTGTCCCTCCATTTCATCTCCATTATCATTTCCCATCTGGTGGTCTCTTTTAGAGTAGAAGTGTTGGCAAGTGTCTCGGCACTGCATGCCAGGATGATATGCTCTGGTCTCTGGGTTGGCCTGATTGGGCCGTTTCAAGACCACAGTGGGTGGGATGCCAGGAGAGTTTCTAACTGGCCTCTGCACTGTGGCTCCTTGGATCAGCCTCACTCTGTCTCCTCTCGCCACATCCTTCCTCTCAGCGATGCCCCACTGTGGGGCAGAAGCATAATATATTTACTCTGGTTGCACAGCCAAATCCCCTCCATAGTATAATCCAATCCAATGCAACATTAACTGGACCAAATAGGAGATCAAAGCTTGCTCATCATGCCATGAAGGCTACTCACCAGGTCTAGCATCTTGTGACTTCCTACAGTGAAAAAAACAGCTTCAGATTCATCACTTTCATACTGATTGTGAGTTAAACTATACAGATAGATAGAGTCAACATAAAAAATTCAATGCCATGGCCGGGATTTGAACCACAGATCTCCTGGTTTCCGTCCAGTCGCTCTAACCCATTGAGCTACCATGGCCAACGTGCCGTCCTGACATTACATTCTCCATCTGACTCATACATTTACCCAGTAAACCACTAGGGCTCTCACATCTGAGATACACCATTTGTGTGACTTACTATTGTAAGTACTTGAGTCCCAGGCTTCATTATTTAACTCTTATTATTTTAGTTAATTGATGGAAATTAATCATTTCTTCACACTAGCCATATTAGGCTAAGGTTTTTGATAGATAGAGTCAACATGAAAAATTCAATGCCATGGCCGGGATTTGAACCACGGATCTCCTGGTTTCCGTCCAGTTGCTCTAACCCATTAAGAGTTAAATGATGAAGCCTGGGACTCAAGTACTTACGAAGGTAAGTTGCCACAAACGGTGTATCTCTGATGTAAGAGCCCCTAGTGGTTTACTGGGGAAATATGTGAGTCAGATGGAGAATTTAATGTCGGGACAGTACGTTGGCCATGGTAGCTCAATGGGTTAGAGCGACTGGACGGAAACCAGGAGATTCATGGTTCAAATCCCGGCCATGGCATTGAATTGTTCATGTTGACTCTTTCTATCAAAGGCCTTAGCCTATATATGACTAGTGTAAAGAAATGATTAATTTCCATCAATTAACTAAACTATACAGTTTTGGGTATACTCAACAGACTATACAAAAGGAGTTAGAAGATTGAAGATGTACAGTTTATTTAAAATCATTACAGCCATTTTTCAGAAAATATAAAAATAAGAAAATGATAAAAATGCTTTTGGGAAGAAATTCAGTTGAACTCACAATATGGACAGGCACAGTCAGACTGAAAAATTAAATCTAGAGCAGGGATCTCCTGGCATAGTAAGTCGCCACAAATTGGTTTACCAGGAATTTAATGCCATGCTGGTATACTGGCCATGGTAGCTCAATCATTAACAACTGGATGGAGACCAAATCTCGGCTATGGCATTAAATTTTTCAGTCTGACTCTCTGACTCTACCTTTCTATACTTTGGCCTATACACGACCAGTGTGGAAGAATGATTAATTTCCATCAACTCAAAATGTTTATTTTCAGTGACATTTTCATATGGAATGCAATATTTGCTCCAGATATGTAGAGAGAAATGCCTAAGTTGGTATGTAAATGCACTATCAAGTGCCAAGAACTTTTTCAAGGAAATCTCTATTCTGGAACTACCTTTTAAATGGCCTTAACAATTTTGATTTAATCAGCATATGTGTAAGGTATTTGTACGATAAATTATATGTATATCTTGAATTATCTGGGAATACACTTCATTCTGAATTGTACGAAAGAATGATCATAATTTTTTGCACTAAAATTCAATCTTATTATATACTGTTAGCTTAATGTAAACAAACACGCCCTAGTAGTTTCAATGTTGGTACTCCTGGTCCCCACCTGTGAGAACCAGGCAAGTTCAGACATGTTCAGTATCAACTATCGCTGCAATGGAGGTAACACGCAAGGAACAATGTGCAGCTTGAAATTCTGCTTTCATCTCAACAAATCTTCAGTTGAGGCCTATACAATGTTACAGGAGGCCTATGGAGAGTCTGTTCTTCCCTACAGCACAGCTCAAGGTGGTTTAAAATGTTTGAAGAGGGGAGACAATCAGTTTCAAAGGAAGGTGCACCCAGTGTTCCAGTTACTGCTCTTATGGAAGAAAACATCAACACTGCTGCTGCCATTGTGAGAGAGGATCGACGAATCACCTTAAGATCACTTTCTGAAATACTGAACATTTCATTGGGTGCCACCCACACGTTGCTGACAGAAACATTACACATGAGATGTGTTTGTGCGCGATAGGTTCCAAGACTGTTGATTCCTGAACAAAAGGACATTCACATGCAGGTCTGCATGCAGTTAAAGTTGATGTTAGAGGAAGATCCGGAGTTTCTTTCAAACGTAATCACTGCTGATGAAACTTGGCTACACCATTTTGATCCTGAGAGCAAACAGCAAAGCTCAGTGTGGAAATCTCCTTCATCACCAACCCCCCAAAAAGCAAAAGTGATTGCTTCTGCTGGGAATGTTATGGTCATCTCATTCTTTGATATTCATGGAATGGTTTACCTGCACACACATCAGTAACTGGAAAATACTACAGGGATGTCCTGAAAACATTGCAAGTCCATATCAGGCGCAAAAGACCACATTTCCATGAAGCAGGCTGGATGCTGTACCACGATAATGCGCGGCCACATATTGCCACTGTTGTTGCTGAATATCTTGCAAAAATCAACATGAAGTGCATCCCTCACCCTCCCTATAGTCCGGATTTAGCCCCATGTGACTTTTTTCTATTCCCTAACTTGAAGAAACGCCTTCGTGGGAAACATTATCCATCATCAGAAGCAGTGGTGAAAGCTGCGGAGGCGATTTTGAAGAATCTCTCAAAAAATGGTTTCTAGCATGTCTTTGAAAACTGGCAGAAACGCTGGGACAAGTGCATCACATTCAGGGGAGACTATTTTGAGAAGGACCATCAAAATTATTAGGATGAGTAAAGGTACGTTGTCAAAAGAAAAAAGGTGATCATTCTTTATTGAACAGCCCTCGTATAATTGAGGAGACAGACAAAAATTTACTACAGAAAAATTGTAATATCATTCAAAGTTACACTTTCAGCCAGTTTGAAAATATTGTCACTGGCGTATTGTTGTGTTGGAGCTGCGACAAGCAAGCTCTGGGTGCACATGGGCAGGAAAGACAGAGACAGAGAGTAGTGCACCGAGAGAAAGAAAAAGAAAGAGAAAAGTCCGAAATATCCCACTTTTCTGATGCCATCATGATTGTTACCAAATAGTCTACTGCATTCTAGAACAATGACTGAGAGGTATAAATAGCGGCTAAGTGTGAGAACCAGTCAGCTGCAGTTGTGTAGCTGGGTGAGTCGTGTGATGTACAACAGTGGAATCTTTTGTTTGTTTACGTGTGACAAAGTAACGAGACAACCTTGAAGTCTGCTGTTTGTCAATGTCACTTCATTTAGCTGCTGCAAGGGTTGTACAAAGCTTCTGTTTACTGCAATAAAGAGTGTTTTAAAGTTCTGCAAACAAGACTTTTCTTTCTACCAACCCACAAAGTCACAATATTCTATGTTGTATATTTACACTTTCTCAAATGTGTCAGATCTCATCTGGTTGTTGTGAAGATTTCCATACAAAGTTATTCCTTAATTTTAAGTCATGTATAGAAAGGTCACTTTTGATATGAATATTATAATACATAATGTGTATGCACAACATGTTTCTGAGGTTCTGGGCTACTTCTTGGGGGTAATTTCTCAACTAGAACCTACAAATTTCCTCCTATCACTATTTCCCAACACGTCACTTTTCCAGGTAGACTGTGTCAGGGAGATGCCAGAGGGAAGTCTTCTTTGGGCTGTCTCAAATGTATCTAATTTTCCTTAAGCCAGAAGGAAGCCTTTTCTGAGAAACTCCAAATGGATCACATTCCACTTCTCTCAAAGAGAAGACTTCCCCTGCTTCCCACAAAGGGAAGTTTAAAATGAGCAGCCTGGTTGTGAGATAGGTTTGTTATCAATCTGGGAATCATTAGAGAACTGAGGCAGCTACCATCTCGTACAACCAGGGAGTATTTGATGCCCTAAATAATTAGAGAAGGCTGCTGTCATAGATTTCAAAAAGTAAACCTATGGTGTAACAGCACAAGGTGGGTCTGAGCCTGTCAACCAGACCGCCAGCCTCTTGCCCACGTACATAACGCAAACATGGCGATCATCCAACCAATACGGTGAGGAAATGTGGTCAGCATCTTGGCACCCGCAGCTAGAAAGTTGGCTACCTATCATAGCAACTCAATTCCCTCACGATGCTGAGTGGCCACCGGTCCTATAGCAGGGACTTGAAATCTGCACACCCTGGATGCATTCAGTGGCAGGAAACCAAAGCACAATACTCTAGCCCTCTGTGGCATGGCCCATGACATGTAAAACAGCTCCTAAAGGACGAAATTATGACAACATTGCCTGTATGGTCCTGGCATTTGATAGCAAGGTTAACAAACAAACATATATATATAAATTTGCCAAAGACAAGGGGAACATGATGTACCTGAGGCAACTTAGAAAAGGCTACCATCTGGTACATAAAGAGAACTTTATGTACCTGAGGCTGCCATTTGGTAGAATCAGGGGGAACCTGATATACCTGAGGAAGCTCAGAGAGGGCTGCCATTTGGTAGTAGCAAAGAGAACTTTATGTACTTGAGGCTGCCATTTGGTATTCAATTCAATTCCAGGCTGGCAGGCTGTTTGGAACAGCCCGAAGGGTGGTCAAATCGTGTACCTGCTCTGGGAAGAGCTTTACCACGTAGTGGCAGGATGTAGAAGTGGCAGGATGACGGGTGTAAATTAAATGGGTGTAGAGAAGGGAGGCAGCTTGGCCATTTGGAAGAATCAGGAGAACCTGATATACCTGAGGAAGCTCAGAGAGGGCTGCCATCTGGTAGCAGCAAACAGAACCTGATATACCTGAGATAGCTCACAGAGGGCTGCCATCTGGTAGTAGCAAAGAGAACTTTATGTACTTGAGGCTGCCATTTGGTAGAATCAGGGAGAAACTGATATACCTGAGGAAGCTAAGAGAGGGCTGCCATCTGGTAGTAGCAAAGAAAACTTTATGTACCTGAGGCAGCCATTTGGTAGAATCAGGGAGAACCTGATATACCTGAGGAAGCTCAGAGAGGGCTGCCATCTGGAGGTTGCAAGAACCTGACATACCTGAGGAAGCTCGGAGAGGGCTGCCATCTGGTGGTAGCAAGAACCTGACATACCTGAGGAAGCTCAGAGAGGGCTGCCACCTGGTAGCAGCAAAGAGAACCTGATATACCTGAGGAAGCTCAGAGAGGGCTGCCATCTGGTAGCAGCAAAGAGAACTTTATGTACCTGAGGCTGCCATTTGGTAGAATAAGGGAAAACCTGATATACCTGAGGAAGCTCAGAGAGGGCTGCCATCTGGTGGTAGCAAGAACCTGACATACCTGAGGAAGCTCAGAGAGGGCTGCCATCTGGTAGCAGCAAAGAGAACCTGATATACCTGAGGAAGCTCAGAGAGGGCTACCATCTGGTGGTAGCAAGAACCTGATATACCTGAGGAAGCTCAGAGAGGGCTGCCATCTGGTGGTAGCAGGAACCTGATATACCTGAGGAAGCTCAGAGAGGGCTGCCATCTGGTGGTAGCAGGAACCTGATATACCTGAGGAAGCTCAGAGAGGGCTGCCATCTGGTGGTAGCAAGAACCTGACATACCTGAGGAAGCTCAGAGAGGGCTATCATCTGGTGGTAGCAAGAACCTGATATACCTGAGGAAGCTTAGAGAGGGCTGCCATCTGGTGGTAGCAGGAACCTGATATACCTGAGGAAGCTCAGAGAGGGCTACCATCTGGTGGTAGCAGGAACCTGATATACCTGAGGAAGCTCAGAGAGGGCTGCCATCTGGTGGTAGCAAGAACCTGACATACCTGAGGAAGCTCAGAGAGGGCTGCCATCTGGTGGTAGCAAGAACCTGATATACCTGAGGAAGCTCAGAGAGGGCTACCCTCTGGTAGCAGCAAGAACCTGACATACCTGAGGAAGCTCAGAGAGGGCTGCCATCTGGTGGTGGCAAGAACCTGATATACCTGAGGAAGCTCAGAGAGGGCTGCCATCTGGTGGTAGCAAGAACCTGTAATACCTGAGGAAGCTCAGAGAGGGCTGCCATCTGGTGGTAGCAGGAACCTGACATATCTGAGGAAGCTCAGAGAGGGCTGCCATCTGGTGGTAGCAAGAACCTGATATACCTGAGGAAGCTCAGAGAGGGCTGCCATCTGGTGGTAGCAAGAACCTGATATACCTGAGGAAGCTCAGAGAGGGCTGCCATCTGGTAGCAGCAAGAACCTGACATACCTGAGGAAGCTCAGAGAGGGCTAACATCTGGTGATAGCAAGAACGTGATATACCTGAGGAAGCTCAGAGAGGGCTGCCATCTGGTGGTAGCAAGAACCTGATATACCTGAGGAAGCTCAGAGATGGCTGCCATCTGGTGATAGCAAGAACCTGACATACCTGAGGAAGCTCAGAGAGGGCTGCAATCTGGTGGTAGCAAGAACCTGATATACCTGAGGAAGCTCAGAGAGGGCTGCCATCTGGTGGTAGCAAGAACCTGATATACCTGAGGAAGCTCAGAGAGGGCTGCCATCTGGTGGTAGCAAGAACCTGATATACCTGAGGAAGCTCAGAGAGGGCTGCCATCTGGTGGTAGCAGGAACCTAATATACCTGAGGAAGCTCAGAGAGGGCTGCCATCTGGTGGTAGCAAGAACCTGATATATCTGAGGAAGCTCAGAGAGGGCTGCCAATTGGTGGTAGCAAGAACCTGATATATCTGAGGAAGCTCAGAGAGGGCTACCATCTGGTGGTAGCAAGAACCTGAATTACCTGAGGAAGCTCAGAGAGGGCTGCCATCTCATGGTAGCAAGAACCTGATATACCTGAGGAAGCTCAGAGAGGGCTAACATCTGGTGGTAGCAAGAACCTGATATACCTGAGGAAGCTCAGAGAGGGCTAACATCTGATGGTAGCAAGAACCTGACATAGCTGAGGAAGCTCAGAGAGGGCTGCCATCTCGTGGTAGCAAGAACCTGACATAGCTGAGGAAGCTCAGAGAGGGCTAACATCTGGTGGTAGCAAGAACCTGACATAGCTGAGGAAGCTCAGAGAGGGCTAACACCTGGTGGTAGCAAGAACCTGACATAGCTCAGGAAGCTCAGAGAGGGCTGCCAATTGGTGGTAGCAAGAACCTGATATATCTGAGGTAGCTCAGAGAGGGCTACCATCTGGTAGCAGCAAGAACCTGATATACCTGAGGAAGCTCAGAGAGGGCTGCCATCTCGTGGTAGCAAGAACCTGATATACCTGAGGAAGCTCAGAGAGGGCTAACATCTGGTGGTAGCAAGAACCTGATATACCTGAGGAAGCTCAGAGAGGGCTAACATCTGGTGGTAGCAAGAACCTGATATACCTGAGGAAGCTCAGAGAGGGCTGCCATCTCGTGGTAGCAAGAACCTGATATATCTGAGGAAGCTCAGAGAGGGCTAACATCTGGTGGTAGCAAGAACCTGACATAGCTGAGGAAGCTCAGAGAGGGCTAACATCTGGTGGTAGCAAGAACCTGACATAGCTGAGGAAGCTCAGAGAGGGCTGCCATCTCGTGGTAGCAAGAACCTGACATACCTGAGGAAGCTCAGAGAGGGCTAACATCTGATGGTAGCAAGAACCTGATATACCTGAGGAAGCTCAGAGAGGGCTAACATCTGGTGGTAGCAAGAACCTGATATACCTGAGGAAGCTCAGAGAGGGCTGCCATCTCGTGGTAGCAAGAACCTGATATACCTGAGGAAGCTCAGAGAGGGCTAACATCTGGTGGTAGCAAGAACCTGACATAGCTGAGGAAGCTCAGAGAGGGCTAACATCTGGTGGTAGCAAGAACCTGACATAGCCGAGGAAGTTCAGAGAGGGCTGCCATCTGGTGGTAGCAAGAACCTGATATCCCTGAGGAAGCTCAGAGAGGGCTACCATCTGGTAGCAGCAAGAACCTGATATACCTGAGGAAGCTCAGAGAGGGCTACCATCTGGTGGTAGCAAGAACCTGATATACCTGAGGAAGCTCAGAGAGGGCTGCCATCTGGTAGTAGCAAAGAGTGCCTGATATACCTGAGGAAGCTCAGAGAGGGCTACTATCTGGTGGTAGCAAGAACCTGATATACCTGAGGAAGCTCAGAGAGGGCTACCATCTGGTAGCAGCAAGAACCTGATATACCTGAGGAAGCTCAGAGAGGGCTGCCATCTGGTGGTAGTAGAACCTGACATACCTGAGGAAGCTCAGAGAGGGCTGCCATCTGGTGGTAGCAAGAACCTGACATACCTGAGGAAGCTCAGGGAGGGCTAACATTTGGTGGTAGCAAAGAGAACCTAATATACCTGAGGAGGTTCAGAGAGGGCTAATATCTGGTGGTAGCAAGAACCTGACATAGCTGAGGAAGCTCAGAGAGGGCTAACATCTGGTGGTAGCAAGAACCTGACATACCTGAGGAAGCTCAGAGAGGGCTGCCATCTGGTGGTAGCAAGAACCTGATATACCTGAGAAAGCTCGGGGAGGGCTGCCATCTGGTGGTAGCAAGAACCTGATATACCTGAGGAAGTTCAGAGAGAGCTGTCATCTGGTAGCAGCAAAGAGAACCTAATATACCTGAGGAAGTTCAGAGAGGGCTGTCATCTGGTAGCAGCAAAGAGAACCTAATATACCTGAGGAAGTTCAGAGAGGGCTACCATCTGGGAGCAGCAAGAACCTGATATACCTCAGGAAGTTCAGAGAGGGCTGTCATTTGGTAGCAGCAAAGAGAACCTAATATACCTGAGGAAGTTCAGAGAGGGCTACCATCTGGGAGCAGCAAGAACCTGATATACCTGAGGAAGCTCAGAGAGGGCTGTCATCTGGTGGTAGCAAGAACCTGATATATCTGAGGAAGCTCAGAGAGGGCTGTCATCTGGTAGTAGCAAGAACCTGATATACCTGATAAGCTCAGAGGGGGCTGCCATCTGGTGGTAGCAAGATCCTGATATACCTGAGGAAGCTCAGAAAGGGCTACCATCTGGTGGTAGCAAGAACCTGATATAGCTGAGGAAGCTCAGAGAGGGCTGCCATCTGGTGGTAGCAAGAACCTGATATACGTGAGGAAGCTCAGAGAGGGCTGCCATCTGGTGGTAGCAGGAACCTGATATACCTGAGGAAGCTCAGAGAGGGCTGCCATCTGGTGGTAGCAAGAACCTGATATATCTGAGGAAGCTCAGAGAGGGCTGCCAATTGGTGGTAGCAAGAACCTGATATATCTGAGGATGCTCAGAGAGGGCTACCATCTGGTGGTAGCAAGAACCTGATATACCTGAGGAAGCTCAGAGAGGGCTGCCATCTCGTGGTAGCAAGAACCTGATATACCTGAGGAAGCTCAGAGAGGGCTAACATCTGGTGGTAGCAAGAACCTGATATACCTGAGGAAGCTCAGAGAGGGCTAACATCTGGTGGTAGCAAGAACCTGACATAGCTGAGGAAGCTCAGAGAGGGCTGCCATCTCGTGGTAGCAAGAACCTGACATAGCTGAGGAAGCTCAGGGAGGGCTAACATCTGGTGGTAGCAAGAACCTGATATACCTGAGGAAGCTCAGAGAGGGCTAACATCTGATGGTAGCAAGAACCTGACATAGCTGAGGAAGCTCAGAGAGGGCTGCCATCTCGTGGTAGCAAGAACCTGACATAGCTGAGGAAGCTCAGAGAGGGCTGCCATCTCGTGGTAGCAAGAACCTGATATACCTGAGGAAGCTCAGAGAGGGCTAACATCTGGTGGTAGCAAGAACCTGATATACCTGATGAAGCTCAGAGAGGGCTAACATCTGGTGGTAGCAAGAACCTGATATACCTGAGGAAGCTCAGAGAGGGCTGCCATCTCGTGGTAGCAAGAACCTGATATACCTGAGGAAGCTCAGAGAGGGCTAACATCTGGTGGTAGCAAGAACCTGACATAGCTGAGGAAGCTCAGAGAGGGCTAACATCTGGTGGTAGCAAGAACCTGACATAGCTGAGGAAGCTCAGAGAGGGCTAACATCTGGTGGTAGCAAGAACCTGACATACCTGAGGAAGCTCAGAGAGGGCTAACATCTGGTGGTAGCAAGAACCTGATATACCTGAGGAAGCTCAGAGGGGGCTAACATCTGGTGGTAGCAAGAACCTGATATACCTGAGGAAGCTCAGAGAGGGCTGCCATCTCGTGGTAGCAAGAACCTGATATACCTGAGGAAGCTCAGAGAGGGCTAACATCTGGTGGTAGCAAGAACCTGACATAGCTGAGGAAGCTCAGAGAGGGCTAACATCTGGTGGTAGCAAGAACCTGACATAGCTGAGGAAGCTCAGAGAGGGCTGCCATCTGGTGGTAGCAAGAACCTGATATCTTTGAGGAAGCTCAGAGAGGGCTACCATCTGGTAGCAGCAAGAACCTGATATACCTGAGGAAGCTCAGAGAGGGCTACCATCTGGTGGTAGCAAGAACCTGATATACCTGAGGAAGCTCAGAGGGGGCTGCCATCTGGTAGTAGCAAAGAGTGCCTGATATACCTGAGGAAGCTCAGAGAGGGCTACTATCTGGTGGTAGCAAGAACCTGATATACCTGAGGAAGCTCAGAGAGGGCTACCATCTGGTAGCAGCAAGAACCTGATATACCTGAGGAAGCTCAGAGAGGGCTGCCATCTGGTGGTAGCAAGAACCTGACATACCTGAGGAAGCTCAGAGAGGGCTGCCATCTGGTGGTAGCAAGAACCTGACATACCTGAGGAAGCTCAGAGAGGGCTAACATTTGGTGGTAGCAAAGAGAACCTAATATACCTGAGGAAGTTCAGAGAGGGCTAATATCTGGTGGTAGCAAGAACCTGATATACCTGAGAAAGCTCAGAGAGGGCTGCCATCTGGTGGTAGCAAGAACCTGATATACCTGAGAAAGCTCAGAGAGGGCTGCCATCTGGTGGTAGCAAGAACCTGATATACCTGAGAAAGCTCGGGGAGGGCTGCCATCTGGTGGTAGCAAGAACCTGATATACCTGAGGAAGTTCAGAGAGGGCTGTCATCTGGTAGCAGCAAAGAGAACCTAATATACCTGAGGAAGTTCAGAGAGGGCTGTCATCTGGTAGCAGCAAAGAGAACCTGATATACCTCAGGAAGTTCAGAGAGGGCTGTCATCTGGTAGCAGCAAAGAGAACCTGATATACCTCAGGAAGTTCAGAGAGGGCTGTCATCTGGTAGCAGCAAAGAGAACCTAATATACCTGAGGAAGTTCAGAGAGGACTACCATCTGGGAGCAGCAAGAACCTGATATACCTGAGGAAGCTCAGAGAGGGCTGTCATCTGGTGGTAGCAAGAACCTGATATATCTGAGGAAGCTCAGAGAGGGCTGTCATCTGGTAGCAGCAAGAACCTGATATATCTGAGGAAGCTCAGAGAGGGCTGTCATCTGGTGGTAGCAAGAACCTGATATATCTGAGGAAGCTCAGAGAGGGCTGTCATCTGGAGGTAGCAAGAACCTGATATACCTGATAAGCTCAGAGGGGGCTGCCATCTGGTGGTAGCAAGATCCTGATATACCTGAGGAAGCTCAGAAAGGGCTACCATCTGGTGGTAACAAGAACCTGATATACCTGATAAGCTCAGAGGGGGCTGCCATCTGGTGGTAGCAAGAACCTGATATACCTGAGGAAGCTCAGAGAGGGCTACTATCTGGTGGTAGCAAGAACCTGATATACCATAGGAAGCTCAGAGAGGGCTGCCATCTGGTGGTAGCAAGAACCTGATATACCTGAGGAAGCTCAGAGAGGGTTACCATCTGGTAGCAGCAAGGAGAACTTTATGTTTTTGAGGCTGCCATTTGGTAGAATCAAGGTAAACGTGATATACCTGAAGAAGTTCAGAGAGTGCTGCCATCTGGTAGGATCAGGGAGAAGGTGATATACTGTCCAGCAATGCAAAGAGTGTCCCTGAAAGTAATGTGCTCATTTACACAGTGGGACAAGGACAGCAAGTGTTTGTGTCGCAGAGAACGCCTGCTACTCAAGGAGTAGAACCATTAAAAAACATGTGCCCTGTTCACTCTGTACACTAAAACTGAGAAGTGTCATTCACAAACTTAGAAGCTGTTAGAATGTTTTTGAATGGTCTGTAACTGTACTGACATGGAGTGTCATAAACCTGTCCAAAGAGTGTGTGGGAACCTCCGCCAACCACCCTGCATCTCAGGCCTCAGAGCTTTTCTCTCCTGTGGAGGACAGTACCTGAGGAAGCTCAGAGAGGGCTGCCATCTGGTAGTAGCAAGAAGAATTTGATGTACCTGAGGCTGCTATTTGACAGAATCAGCGACACAAACTGACACAACTGTGATTACTTAGACAAAGCTAACATATGGAAACGTAGATTCAGACTGAAAAATCCAATGCCATAGCCGGGATTTGAACCACGGATCTTCTGGTCTCCGTCCAGCCCCTCTAAACATTGAGCAACTATGGCCAACGTGACATTAAATTCTCCAACTGACTCATATTTTTCCCAGTAAACCACTAGGAGTTCTCATAAACACATGAGACAACTCCTTAATGGCAACTTACATCCTGTAAAGTACTTTAAGGCTCGGGCTTTATTAACCACTATTAGGTGAATTGAATTTTTCAGTCTGACTCTACGTTTCCATACTTTAGCCTACACACGGCAAGTGTGAAAGAGCAATTAATTTCTAAAACTGACATACCCAGGGACAACTTAAACATTTGCACCATCTGTCAAACACTGCTTAATGAAACATGAAAGGGGAAGTGAAAATATAGAAAACAAGTGGATGAAACCATCCCAGCATTTGCTTTGCCCCACAGGAAATGAACCCAGGATCTCCAACATACTACAAGGTATCGAGATTTAACTGTATTGGAACACCACAGTGAAGCGAAAAATTATTAAATTTTAGATGAGTCGTATTTTTTACACATCTGCTTTCGTTCGAAAGTGAAGCAGATGTGTAAAAAATACGACTCATCTAAAATTTAATAGTACAAGGTGTTAGTAATAAAACAACAACAGTGAGGCATTGTAAATGTTTAGCATATATATGTTACTTTAATGTTGTCAGGTTGAAAGCACAAGTGCCACGCAAAGCCCACCTCGAGGACACAGTGTTGTACATGGAAAATGTTCGAGAGTCACTTCTGGAAAAGCGAAATCATGCTGAGATAATGGCTGCTGCTTTAGAAAACAAACTTATTGATTCTACCGCAGAGTAAGTACCAACATCCACTTGACAGTTGTACATTCTCGACTGTGTAGAACTATAATATTAACTATTTGTTTCACTTCAATAACAGATACAAGGAACAGAAAGCTGAATTAGTCAATGAAATTACAAATGAAGAAAAAGACATAGAGAGATGCACAAAAGAACTGGAATACACTGGAAAATTAATGATGACTTTACGTACTTCTCTCCAGACTCTGTACGACCTGATGCAGTGTGTGAAACCTGACAAGGAACGTGAAGTTAATACCAAAGTTCAACCTATAAACGAAGAAGGTAAGTCAAATTAGTCCCTTGTCTTCTCAGTCAGGCAATGGCAGAACTGTGATTATCTGAGCCAATGATTCAGGTTTTGCTGTAAACTCTGACATTTGCATATGGTTAATTTGTTAGGTATTATTATTGTTATTTACAGAGGAGGCTAATACAAATTAAATATGAGCACTTGTTTATACATGGTGAAACAAAAAGGTTTGTCAAAAATTTGAGAAAATAATGTAAGCACAATATCAAACAACTATCACACCAGAAATCTCTTCCTCTTCTATTGTTTCGCACACATCACTGCTGTCGCTTTCTAAACCATTATCTTGAATAACAATTCAAGATAATAGAACGGAAATTCTGTATGTACGTGTGCAATGTTGTCCCGCATTGTACCTGGGGTCGTGGGATGACTCTTACCCTCAGGATGACGATGAAGCCACGGGTTGCTACTTCTTCTCAATCCAAGTCCTCTCAGATCTGGCACTCAGATGTATCGAGCATCTAGAAGATCTCCAGCGCTGCTTTAGTCAGTGCATGAGAACTCTGTTATCAGGCGTGGTCGCAAGCAAAAAACATAACTTTTTAGATAAACTTTGAAATAAATCAATTTTGTTTAATTTAAAAATATCCCTACTTTCAATTTAATTTAAATGCACTCTGCCATTTTTTCGTACAAAAACTTTACACAATGGTGTTTCTTTGTTACAGTTTTCCATGTATCAAATTTAAAATTTATTTATTTTTCTCCTTTCATTGCTGTACCCACCAAACTTCTTTTTCATTGGTCCACGTCAACACATTATGCCATATCATTTTTGTAGCCACCAGTACTAACACATTGCATCATATCATGATCCACTGAATTTGATAACTTTTCCATATCGATCCTTAAACCACCACTAAACATTTTTAAACATTTTCAACTCTTGGGGTCTAAACAAAAACAAGTAACAGCCTAAGGATACTATGATCATTTGTGTAGTAGTTGGTTTTAGGTGCATAGTTTTGTTCTGCTCATTGTTTTATCAAAAGCTATATTGTTTTTAAGTAAAGTAACTCTCATCTCTTTTTCAAAACATTTGAGATAGGTGTTTCATCCACGTAAGTGTTTTGGTAAAAAGCATTGTCAATTACCAAACATATTAGTTATCAACATGGTTATCATCCAGTTCATCTAATTTTCTGAATTTGTTTCCAAAGAAAATCTGTTCTTTGCTACAACTTGTGAATGAGAAGGATATTTGAAACAAAGCCAAATTTTCCACCAACATGTACAATGATAAGTTGCTGCCTCCAATCCTGACCCACTATCGTATCTCCACTACAGCCTAACGCTTCTGGAGAACAGGTCCTATTTCATTGTATTGCTTTTTTTTAACTTGAACCCTAAATCCTTTATAATTGTCCTGAGACTCGCAGAACTACCCTGAAAGTTTATAGTATACTTTAAGTTGTCAATCTATTTATTGATTAAAATTGTACAATGAGTTAACTGAGACACCTGTACTTCACATATGACAAATTTTCTTTCATGTTTCTCCCCCACTTGAAGGCATTATCAAGAAATTGTCGACTGGCTAGAACCTTGATGTTCCAGCTGATCATGGTTCTCTGGAGACAAGACATCTGGCAACGTTCCAGTGAGGCTAAATAAAATATTTCCTTCCGATGGAATGTTAAAATTCATTAAATGTGTTTCAAATTTCTTTATATAAATGTTTTGCGAGATGTTTAATTCTTAATTCAGGTGAACTGATTTTGGTGGTTGAGCTTTGTGTTCTATATTGTGATTATGATCGCAGAAATGTGCTGCTACTGCGGATTTATGTTTCCTTTTGCTTGATGTGAGGTTTGATATTTAATTGCCATTTTGTTTTTGAGCTAATGCTACTCACAAACAATGTGCTTATTTTACTCTTCTTACTCAGGAAGCGTCATAGCAAAACATAATTCTGATATTAAATTTGTTAGGTGGAATGTAATACTTGTTATAGATATTTTGTATTTTATGTTTCAGCTCATGTGATAATGAAGCTAGCAAGGTTCAAGTTACGAGACCTCATCGAGCTGGTGCCCCCGGAGGAAGAGCCATCTAGGGAAACAGTAGAAACAGCTAAAGCAGTATTCCAGAGAGCAATGGCAGACAAAATTGCTAAAGCACAGTATGAGGCTGAAGCAGAAGTGGAGCTGGGTGAGTAATCAAAGATGTCATTATACCTGGCACTATGAGTACTTCTGTGGCTTTCAAATGGGATGATGTTTGTCCTTAAACGCTATTAGACCAGCAACCAATCAGAGTCCTGCAATGTTGTCATATTCAATTCCCCGTAAGTTGTCTGTGACAAGCACTAACTGAATCCATCTCTAATAAATACTATTTGTGCTAAGACAAAAACTCAGATTTTGCAAAATATAATCCATGAGGAAGGTAGGGAGTAATGTTTCTAACACAACTGTAGAAACTCCATATTTTTAACTCAATTAGTTTTCATAATAGAAATAAATAAAATATCAATATATTATAAGAATGCATCACGATATAAGCATGTAATGAACATCATTATTGCTTGGCATGTATACCTGTATGTACATTTGTAATTATTTGCAACTGAAATGTAAACATTTGACATGATGTGATAAAAGAATTACTTTGAATAAACCAAGGTGCTTGTTAAATTTGAGAAGGAACAAACAGTACACTTCCTGCTGGGCTGTAGAATGTGAGTCGTCACATTATTTGTTTATGAATGGTTCTTAATTTCTATTTACTCTAGACAATTCAAAGTACTATATGTGTGTAATAAAAAGAGCAATCGGGTTCCAAGTCCTCATTCGGTAAGTTTTGTTTAACTCTGTAAACATAGATGATAACTTTGAAATTTGATATGCACTATACACCGACATCTAGTGGCTAATACGCTAAGCTTTATCATATCAGCCATATTTCGTTTTGATCAATTTTGAACTGGCCCCGTAGCTCAGTCGGTAGCGCACCTGTCTGCCGTACTAGGGGTCCCGGGTTCGATTCCCGGCAGTGGGGGTGGAGATTTTTCTCCGACCAAGATAATTCCCCATCTTCCCCAGAGTCTGGAAGTATGAATGAGAGTGTGAATGTGTGCGTGATCTAATGATTAAAACCAAAGATAACGAGTTAACACCTTCAGTATGTTCCAAAGGAGAACGGCCGCCAATATGACCATAGCAGTTAAAAGCGGGGTATAAATGGAACAAGGAAAAAAAAAATTTCGAGGTTAATTAGCTAACCAGTTTACAACAATTGTATGTTAGAATTAGAATTTTAGTTCGTCCTTGGCAACATATACATGTTACGAGACACGTCAAAATGTATAAATACAATATATACATAAAGTCAAATTGATTACATACAATATACACAGTAAGCATCTTTTCTATGGTTTCATGTGGTATTTGCATAGACTAATTTACTACAAGAAATGTCATTATATAAATATTACAGGTTTGTGAATGTACTATGCTCCCAGAGCTCATTTTCATTGTTATAGTTCTAAACTTTCTTAACTTTATTCTTAAAGTGTTTTAATGATGCAGCTTGTTTAAATGAATTTGGAAGTTTATTATATAACATTATCCCTTTGTAGTTAAAGCTTCCTTCATAAAGACTCTTTTGGTGCGCTCGAATTGCCAGTTTATCCTTGTTACGAGTGTGGTGGTAATGTACATCAGCATTTACTTGAAAATGATTTATATTTGTGTGAACATTTGTGGATGTTATGGCTCTTGAAACGGGACACATTATTATTTGTCTATCTCCATATAACTGTGATCTGAATGCAATTGAGCTGGCATGGGCAAAACTAAGGAATGTTTTCAGAGGATGCAACGTTACTTGTGATATCTTCGCTTATCTTACACGCTATTTTGCTGAACTGTGTTTTTCAAGGTTGACCACACTGCAGAAACAAAAGAGCATTAGCTCTCACTTCTTCCCCTCTGCTCACACCACACTGTAAATCCAGCGCTCAACTTATCTTGCACGTACTGCAGTATTATCATGCATGATTGGAGGAATTTACTAACAGTCACGCCATAATTAACCAGAAAAACTATTTGTAGTTTATTAACACTTGTCACTTACATTTTTATATTATCAAGGGACTAGTTTTGGAAGCCATCACTTCCATTTTCAACCTCTATCCAACTAGCCAACTCTCTCTCTCTTTTGATACATGTTCTTTCCCTTTGGTGCAGTTCTACATTGTGTTTGCAGAAATTATACCATCGCCTACTATTCCCTAGATCGTGGGTTCAAATCTGGCCCAGACCACTGTTCTTAAGCTGAAAATCAGATGGTTAACTTAACTGTTTGTATTTGATATATGCATGCTGATCTAGACAGTGTATCTTATGCGGTTGGTTTCTTTTCTGATGGAATTCTGCTTTCAGTTGTATTTACTTTGTGCTCAACCCCCAGGGCTGTTAACTGTTGGGCATTAGGATTCTTATCTCTTGTACACTCATGGCCTCTCTCGTGTGTGAGACGGCCAGCAGAGTGGAATAGAATCCTTATCTTATAATAGATGCTGGAGATGTGGACTTTCTGCAGCATATCTTGTGTAAATATTGTCACCCTGGCGGTAGACTCGCGAAGCCGGTGAATAAATGATGGCCGGTGGAGATTCGGGAAACTTCGGGGCCGATCGTTACCGGAAGAGACAGTTGAGTGTAGTGTTTGAAAATAAACAGTTTTGAGGTGATCTAGCAATTTGTAATGGTAAACGGTGTATTGCTAGGAAAATAAAGTGTAATTTTTGCGTTTGTAACCTCGTCTTGTTATTTCACGAACCCACAAAGTCACAACTGGTGTCAGAAGTGGAACATACGACAATGGAAGCTGCATTGGCAAAGATTTTAGAGAAAATGGAAGAAATGAAGACGGCAAATGAAAACCTATCTGCAAAAACAGAAGTGGCAAATAACAACCTGGCCGCGGAGTTGAAACAAATAAAGACCGAATTGACCACAGAAATGAGGGCAGCGAACGAACGCCTGGCCACGGAGATGAAAGCGGCAAACGAGGCCCTTGCCGTGAAGTTTGAAGAACAGTTGGCCGGCGTGAGCTATAAAGTGACGGAGCTGGGCAAGCGGATGGGCCAAGTGGACGAGCGCGTCGAGGACCTGGCGAGCCGCATTGACGACCTGGAGGGAAAGGCCGACACCAGCGTCAAGTCCCTGAACGCCATAGTAGAGGACGTCGTCGGCAGGAAACTGAAGGATTTGAAGGCCGACACGCCGGGACGCGACACAACATCTGCGCGCGTCAAACCGCCGAAATATGACGGCGTGTCAACATTTGAGGTCTTCCGCCGCCAGTTCGACACAGTGGCCAAGCACAACAGATGGTCACCGACGGAGGAGGCCACACAGCTAATAGCCAGCCTCCAGGGACGGGCCGCGGAAGTCCTAAACGCGGTGCAGACAACGGCGACGCCCACGGACATCTGGGAGGCCCTGGAGAATCGTTTCGGGAACCACCGCTTAGCCGCAGCGTACCGCAGCCAACTAAAGGCAAGGTCACAGCAGCCGGGGGAGACGCTGCAGGAGTTCGCCATAGCGATTGAGCAGCTAGCTGGCAAGGCCTTGGTTGACCTGCCACTGGAGTTCGTATCCCGGGAAGCCGCCTACAACTTTGTCGACGGGGTATGGGACACGGAGATTCGTCAGCGCCTAATGCTCGGCGATTATAAAACCATCCACGAGGCGCTGACAGCGGCATTAAGGATGGAGGCGGCCAAGGTATCATCTATCCCGACGTTGAGAACGAGGAGTGTCCACTACGCCGGAGACAGAAGACCAGCTGTGGGACGCCGGCGAACACCTAGTGGCCTGTGTTAGGGGTGTGGACAGCCCGGGCACCTGCAGAGACTGCCCACATCAGGAAGAGCGGCCGGAAGAACGTGTAAGGCCCGGCGTGGAGAGGGGCACGTTGGCGCCATTACCACCATCCCCTCGAGTGACAATCCGCGCTGTCAGCTGACGGATGGATGACAACCTCATCGCGGACGGTTGGGTAAGAGGAAAGCCGTGCCGCGTGCTGGTGGACACCGGGGCAGCCGTGACCATCATCAGACCTGACGTGGCGAATGGTTTGCTGACGAGGAAGCCGAGTCGACCATACCAGCTTGTGTTGGCATCGGGCGACACCTTGCCTGTGGAGGAGGCCCTGCTGGAGATGACCTTGGGACGGAGTGCCGTGCATCTGTGGGTGTTCGTTGCGAAGGTGGCTGAGGAGGTGATTCTGGGACTGGATGCCCTCAGGAGCCACGAGGCGACGGTCGACGTCGGCAGGAAGGTCCTGAGGCTCAACGGAGAAGAGGTTATACTCCGTCAACCAGAAGAGCGCCTTGGAATTTGCAGGGTCATCTTGAACGAAGACGTGGTTGTTCCCGCGAGGAGTGAGGTGATGGTGACGGCGCGACCGGAAGGCCAGACAGCACGTTGGGTCCAGAGGCAGCAGGAGTACGACTTCACCTCGGAACATCGCAGAGGGAAGAGTCACGGTAACGCGGACGCTATGTCCCGAAGACCCTGTCCAGAAGAGTGCGGCCAATGAACAAGAGTGGAGGAGAAGGAGCGTGCCGCAGCAGTTCGAGTAGTCACAGCAATGCCTGCGGATGGCTGGGATAGCGCAGGCCTGAGGAGGGAGCAGCTGGCGGACGCAGACTTGGGGCCACTGTTGAGGGACGTAGAGAACCTGGTGGACCACCTCCACGACATGCACGAGATGGCTCGCCAGAACATCCAGAAGGCGAGCGACCGCATGAAAACCCGATACGACAGGCAAGCCAACAGCCAAGGGTTCCAGCAAGGTGACCTGGTCTGGTTGTACCGCCCGACCCGGACCAAGGGACGCTGCCCGAAGCTTCAGCAGCCATGGCAAGGACCGTACCGTGTGGTGAAGAGGATTAACGGCGTGGTCTACCGCATCCAGAAGGTGCCCCGAGGAAAGATGTTGGTGGTACACCTGGATCGCCTGGCCCGCTACGAATGCGCTGTTCGTGACGACCAGCCTTGAGGAGGGAGCAGTGTCACTCTGGCGGTAGACTCGCGAAGCCGGTGAATAAATGATGGCCAGTGGAGATTCGGGAAACTTCGGGGCCGATCGTTACCAGAAGAGACAGTTGAGTGTAGTGTTTGAAAATAAACAGTTTTGAGGTGATCTAGCAAATTGTGAGTTTAAACGGTGTATTGCTAGGAAAATAAAGTGTAGTTTTTGCGTTTGTAACCTGTCTTGTTATTTCACGAACCCACAAAGTCACAATATTCTCAGCAGCAGGTATTCTTGTGAGTTCTTGTACAGTTTTTTCCTTAAGTTCCTGTAGTGTATGTGCTTCCACTGAATGGAAAAGTGACATCTCTAACTCAAAACTGGCTAGTGCATTAAAAACTACAGCAACAAAATCATTAATAAAAGAATGAATCTTGGTACACTATAATAATCAGAAATAGTAATGGATTTGCTTTTGAAAAAGGTCTACTTTAACAAATTCTGACATTAGTAATCTGGATTAGATTGGATAAACTAGGAGATGAAAGAAAGATCATTTGATCAGTTGCAAACAAATGATATCCTAATAAGCAAAATTCATTCTTCAACTTACTATCGATCTGCATTTCCATTCTTCGACCAACCTTTGAATTGGACCTATGGCTTACTTTTTACTATCTCTAAAACATTTCTTATTGTTTTATTGTAAACTCACATCCAACTAACGCCATGATGTGTGCTAATTACATTTGTTTTTCTTTGTTGCAGCTTTGGATATTCAGGAACTGGATGACCCAGAAGTTGTAACTAGAACAACTATCAAACTACGCAGTGATAAGATTGTAGCAGAAGAATCTCAACCACAATATTATTAATGTCAATGTTATTTTATTGTTTACATAATTAAATTCAACAAGTGTTTCGTAACAAAGTTGTTAACATTCATTCATCCCCACCACCACCTGCTTTAAGAGCCATGAATTTGTTGCACATATTGATTTCAGTATCATCGTCATCGGATGGTGACTCTGAACCTTCTGCATCACTTTCTTCACTCTTTACTTCTTCCTCTTCTGCTGGAGGTTTCTCGGCTTCTGGCTCTTCCTCGGATGACCAAGCAATTTCTACTTCATTGCTTGAGGATTCTATGTTTTTATTTCTTGCTTGTATCCAGTAAATCTTCTCCACTTCTGGATGGCTCTCCCAGTATTCTGTAAGCAAATTTAATATACTTTTATACACAAGTTATAGAGAGATTTGTCTGGACTCAATGGCTCAATGTAGTCACTGACCCTGGCAGTACAATTAAGTTGCACTTTGACTGCACTATTGCAAGATGAGGTGCTTTTCATACAAGACAACAAAACTTAATAATTAAACGTGATAATTAAAAACATTTTACTGCAACTGAACGGAGGCAAAATGCGTTGAAAGAAAATTTGTGTTATGTGAAGTACAGAGTGTCTCAGTAGACTGATTGTATAATTTTAATTATTACATTAATTTGCCAGTTAATTCCAAATTACTGTTTCAAATTAACTTAATGAAATGTTTACAAAAATGTCACACAAGTATATTAATAATAAATTGTGATTATTTTTGTCTGCAAATAGCTTTCCACAGACAGAGATTTTGTTAGATTTTTAAAAACAGCCTTTAAAAACTTAGGCTTTTCTTCCAAAAATTTGAGCAACTGCTGACTTTTCCTTTTTATTTATATTGTCACCCAATTATCAGAAGGCACGACCAACTGGAGCTGGGTAGGGGACAGGAGGCATTCAGACCACGCCCACCCATTTATGTTGTAGCGCTAACATAGGGGATGATTAGGAAAGTGTCACTAGGCACTGTACCGTCTCTCTCCCCTCCCCCTGACGTCTGGAACAGTCGGGATGATGTTCCGAGCCGCAAAGCTTCCAGAAACAGCGATCTCCTATATAAGGGCTGCAGTGGACGAGTCAGTTTAGTTCTTGGCGAGCAGCCGTGAAGAGCGCCATGCTAGGGAATGGACTGGAAGACTGTGTACATGTATCAGAGGAGTTGTACGTAATTGTGAGTGTGGAGTGGACCTGTGACAGACGAACTGGTGGATTGTAATTGTGTGCGCTACGTAATTCTATGTAATCGGCAAGTGTTCCAACTGTAATTCGGTGGAAATAAAGAACATTTTAAGTTTGTGCAATTGGACTTTTAATTCTACGAACCCACAAAGTCACAATATTTAACATTTCTCATGTGTTCTTTAAAACTTATGTTTTTCTCATTTTTTGCAGCCTTTACCAATGATTTTTCCACTTGTGTCCAGTCAAAACATTATCTACAAGTTACTGAAGGAAGTGGCACAGTGAACTGAGACTGATAGAGCAGCCACTAATAAGAGAATGTAGGTTTTTACAACTGGAAGCTATTTTGGGTTGTTCTGCCATGCTCAAAGTCTTCTCGGAGAAGGTTGCATTCCGTTTGAAGTGTTGGCTGTTTGTGTTGGTAGACTTATACCAACAATTTCCATTATGGGGATAGCCACATGAAGCGGAAGCCAAAACTTTCTTCTTCTTCATCTTAACAACCAATCCCCAAATACATTTCACCATGGAGAAGGAAAGGAATGGACAGCTAGCATTTCTTCTCTACATACTGTCACCTCATCGCCAAAGATACGACAAAACCAGCTGGCAGAAAGAGAGAGACAGATGGCATCAAAGTCACATCTACTAGTGTGACGGAATGGTCCTTGCTGAGGGGGTGGGGAGACGGGAAGCCACGGAGGTGGCTGGACTTTTTGTTCCCCTCCTCCTGCCGCCTCGAAAGGCCGCAAAGCCTCTCGTATGATTTCTCCATTGTGGAGAATTCTCGATAACCGCTGACAACACGTATAAATAGGAGTGTGTGCATACAGTGTTGGAGTTCTTGGCAGGAAGCCGTGAAGAGTGCAGTGCTAGTGAGCAGTATGTAGGACAGACTGGAAGATTGCATATGTGTGTGAGTTATCAGAGGTGTACGAAGCGTATTTCTATGGAAATAAAGAACGATTTGAATTTCTGCAAGTTGGACCTTTAATTCTACGAACCCACAAGCCCGTTCACCCCGACCATTTTCTGAATAAAGACTCAAACGTCATCCCAGACAAATATGGATCATGATCAAGACACTGCAAGATCTCTGACAACTAGAACAAGCTTTACTATCAAATGATTATTCAATCCTGCTGTCCTGCCAGAAGTCAGACCAACCCAAAAACAAGGACATAGTTTTTCTGCCATATTTTAAATACCAATTAAACTGAGCACATATTGCAGTGCCACAGTATCACGGATATTTTCAAGCCTACTAAACAATTGTACAATTTACTGTGTTTACCCAAGATTCAAAGGAGTGTTGTTGCATTACATAGACTGAGCATCCTGCATTTGCGAGGTCCAGGTTTGATTCCCATGGCTATCCTGACCCACTGGTTTTTTCGGTGGTTTCTCCAGGTCACCAGATGAATGCTGGGTAGGTTAATTACATCCCCTAATTTCCCGTCTCTCCATTTCATCTCCATTATCATTTCACATCATCTCTTATCTGGTGGTCTCTTTCAGGATAGAAGTGTTAATGGGCTTCTCGGCGTTGCATGGCAGGATGATATACTCTTGGTAAACACTTCTCCTCTGGTAGGACAGTTGCTGGTCTCCAAACCAGCTGCCAGGACCATTTCCAAACCACAGTAAAGGGGGAATGTGCATTTTCCTGGGCTGCCGGGGAGGTTTATATCTAAGAAAAATTTAAGGACCCTGGCCTCTACTGCTGTGGTTCCTAGGGGACAGCCACCCTCTGTCTCCTCTCGTCTCATTCTTCTCCTGAGGATGCGCCACTTGGGACATATGTATAAAAGATCTGTCTAACTGACGTCCCAAATCCCCTCTGTAGTAATCCTAATCCTACTAAGCATAAAAGAGAAAAGAGAAAAGCATTCTTTTGTGCGAAGATAAAATATTTTCTAAGTCCAACGGTGCACATATATGCATGCGCAAGCAGACAACCTGCAGTCCTCATGTTGCAGCCAACACGACACAGATATGTAACGCTTGTAGCCAACCTCTCCAAAAATGTCCCAGACATCTGTCCTACACCGGTGCAAAAGGACATGTGGATGCGATTAGCACGGATCAGTTTTGGAAAATACTGACCATGTTTCCTTTCAGGTTTTATTGCTTTACAGAAGTCGGCTTGTTGTCCAGCAAAAGTGCCTATTGTACTGTTAGAAGTGAAGGCTGTTTGTTCTGTGCATTCTTCAAGTATTTAAGATTTGTTCAATATGTTGTTGAAAATCGGAAAATGGCTTGACAAATCAGTAAAATGTATGTGCTCGCGGACTGGTTCGGCTACTGCCGCGAATTGTGCCCGATTTTACCAACAGATGTTAAAACTGATGTTAACAAAAGTAACGTAAAAATTGCCACAATGTTAACACTAATGTTAAATTTATTTAGGTACTACTTTGTGTTAGTTTGCTACTGTAATTTCGGGACAAGTAAGACTGTTGGCAGCATTGCATTTGGTGGAGAAACAAGGATAGTTTGGCTGCACTGGTTTCTTTAATATGGCTGCATATGCAGCAGGAAAATAAAAAAACAATTAATAACATTAAAAGAATGCCCTCCAGCACGAAATTGCACTAAAAAGTAAAGAAATTGTATTAAAAATCATGACTGTACATAAAAGCATCAAAAAGTGTGAAAGACTTAGAAAAAAATCGCTGTGTCGCTTATTAGAAAGAAGAGCTGAGAAAATTCTACCATTGAAGTAAAGGGGAAAACATCATTAAGTTTCAGGACACTAACCATGTCTGACTATATATGAAGCTATTGAAATTTATGAGGGTGGTTTGAAAAGTTTGCCAAATTACCACGAGAGGATAACCCTAGTGCCACAAGTTGCCTTTACAACACATGTCAATTTAGTGTTCTTAGAAGGCAGCTGTAGTGGTGACAGCTCCAATGTTGTTCCCATGTAGTGATTTGCGAAGATGGAAAAACTTGAAATTCGAGCAATGATAAGTATAGTAACTTTGTGGGTTTGTGAAATTAAAAGTTCAGTTGCACAAACTCAAAATGTTCTTTATTTCCACCAAATTACAGTTGGTTCACTTACAAATCACAGCAGGATCACGTATCACACACAATTACATAACACTCGAATTACGCAACACTCACAATTACCTACAACTCTTTCTAGAGCTGACTAAAAACTCGTCTGATACACGTTCGCAGTCTTCCACTCCATTTGCTAGCACTGCGCTCTTCATGGCTGCTCGCCAAGAACTGACTGACTCGTCCACTGCGGCCCTTGTATAGGCAGATTGTGTTTCTGGAACTTTCTGCACACGAAGTCGTCCCAGTGTTACGTGATCTTTCTAGGCAAGCAGAGTAGGGGAAACCAGTGATTACTCTTCTTGCTTTCCTCCCCGAGCCGTCTCTCCTCGGCGCGTCATTGGTGCTGCGCGTTGGGAAAGGCCTCCTGTCCCAACGCGCAGCTGCCAGTTGGTCGTGCCTTCCAATAATTGGGTGACAGTAATTTGTAAAGAAAGGTATGAAAGCAAAGGACATTCATGCCAATTTTCTAAAAACACTAGGGGACTGTGCTCCCTCATATCAACTGTTGCCAAGTGAACAAACTAAAATTAAAATCTGGTCAGGAGAGCTTAGAAGATGATCTGAACAGTGGCAAGCCAAGATGTGTCACTATCCTAGAATTTATTGCAAAAGTGCACAAAATGGTAATCGAGGATTGCCAATTGAAAGTGCCTGAAATTGCTGAAACTCTGAAAGGGCATATTGCATTTTGATTTAGGAACTAGATATGAAAAAATTATCTGCAAGATGGGTACCACAACTCTTTTGACGCTGGATCCAAAACACATGAGAAGGGGAACAAACCTTGGTCCATTTTAGGACAAACAAACAAGATTTGTATGCCAGTTTGTGACTAAGATGAAACTTGGGCCAACTACTATAACCCACAATGAAAACAACAGTCAAAACAAAGGAAGTATGCAAAGACAATTCATGGCATCAGTTTTCTGGGATGTGAAGGGCATTCTGTTCCTCAGTGGGCAAGCCATTACTGGAGAGTACTATGCTAACCTCCTGAACCAATTACAACAAAATATACACAAAAAAATGCCAGGCTTAGCAAGTAAGACAAGACAATGTGCGCCCACACACATGTGCCATTGCCAACAAAATTACACAAACTAATGAACTGTTAAGTTAATTGGGAGTCGATTAATAACACAAAACAACACTCACTTTTAAATTTTCCCGGAACCGGTTTCTGAGGCCTTCCCTCTATCTTCAGCCGGACATCGACTAGTTCTCATTGGTGTAGCTGGCAATATTTTGTCTTCGGTCTCCTCTGGTGGCGGTTCGAGGAACTTGCTGAACAAATCTTTCTGGGGGATGTCGAAATTGAATACTTTGTTCCTATTTTTTGAAATAAAGATTTGTTCCCATGTGGACAGTTCTTCTTCCATAACAATGAGACCTATAGTTAGCAGTATAAATTCACCAACATACAAACTTGCAAAATGGCTAACAAACAAATTCAACTCATTTCCAAAATTCGATAGCCTAAGCATCAAAAACACCTATGAACTTATAGAACACATTAAGGATACTGAACTAAATGAAGAAGACACACTAGTCTCATTTGACGTTAAATCACTGTTTCCCAGCATACCAGTTAAACAACTCCCAACATTGATAGAAAAATGGCTCAAATCACTTGGAATGTCATCACTTGAAATTTCAGATTACATCGAACTTACCAAATTATGCATAGAACAGAATTTCTTCCAGTTTCAAACAAAATATTTCCATCAAACTTCTGGTTTAGCAATGGGCAACCCCTTATCACCCTTCCTGGCCGATCTGTACATGAGTGCACTAGAAATAAGGATCACTAAAGGTTTCCCATGGATGTTCAAACTCTGGCAAAGATATGTAGATGACATAATTGCCATAGTGCCAAAAAAACACATCAGTGATGCACTAAAACTTTTAAATATTCAAGAAAAAAGCATCAAGTTCACTGTAGAAGTTGAAAAAGACGAGTATTTACCATTTTTATATCTAAAAATAATCAGAAATAAAAATAGAATAAACTTTGGCATTTACAGAAAACCAACACAGACAGACAACTACATAAAAGCTAATGGCTACAATCCAAGATCCCACAAACAGGCAATCTTTAATAGTTTAGCACATAGACTGGTCAACATCCCTCTCACAGCAGAAGAATACAAAATAGAATACAACAAAATTATTGAAATAGCACAGAAAAATGACTTTCCCAAATCACTAGTAGACAAAAAAGTGAACTTAGCAAAAAAGAAGAAACTACTAAAGGAAACCACAACCCTCTCAGCTACAGAAACTAAAATGATCTTCAAAAAATTCACTTACCATCCATGGGCCTTTGATAAATTCAAAAAAGTCTTCAAAAAACAAAACATTCAACTAGCTCCAGTGAATCATTACTCCTTAAAAAACCTAATTTGCTCAAACATCAAAGATGCCATTCCATCTAACAAAAAATCTGGTATATATCAAATTGAATGCTGTGACTGTAGTCAAATTTATATTGGAAAAACCAAAAGAAATTTAGAAACAAGAGCAAAGGAACACTTTAGGAACATAAAATACAAACAATTAGAAAAATCAGCAGTTGCCACGCATTTTTGGGAAAAAAACCACAACATAAATCCAGAACCAAAATTACTAAAACATACAACAGGAAAAGAAGAACTGTCCACATGGGAACAAATCTTTATTTCAAAAAATAGGAACAAAGTATTCAATTTCGACATCCCCCAGAAAGATTTGTTCAGCAAGTTCCTCGAACCGCCACCAGAGGAGACCGAAGACAAAATATTGCCAGCTACACCAATGAGAACTAGTCGATGTCCGGCTGAAGATAGAGGGAAGGCCTCAGAAACCGGTTCCGGGAAAATTTAAAAGTGAGTGTTGTTTTGTGTTATTAATCGACTCCCAATTAACTTAATTTATACAACAACACTGTTTTCAACACTTCCATGATAGGATTTATTTAATGAACTGTTGCCACACCTGCATTGTTTGCCTGATATGAATCCGTCAGACTTCCATCTCTTCTTGAAGCTGAGAATTTTCCTTGGTGGAAGAAGATTTGCTTCAAATGAAGACGGAGTTGGCAATTATTTGTAGGCCTGGAGTAAACTCATTTTCGAAATGGGATCAAGGGATTAGAACATCACTGGACCAAGTGCATTAATCTACAAGGAGATATATTAAAAAATAAAAAAGTTCCAGTGTCTTAAATACTTTTTCTCTATTCCATTCTGAGAACTAATCAAACCACCACTGAACAAACTTCCAAACAATTTAAACAGGAAAGAAGAGGCTCTAAAACTTAACAGTAACTGACATACATTCATCACATTACAGGAGAAAACTAAGCAAGCCAATCAGCAGTAGGGAGTAGCAACCTTCTCCAAGAAGAGACTGCACTGCTGCAAAAAGTTACTTATACCTCTTGAGCACTCCAAGGAGCCTCTCTTGGACTTAAGGGATTATGTTGGTTGGTTACCAACACTCACCACATAGCAACCTTGGCCTTCGGGGTAACGACGCCCCACCACGTGATGACCAGACCCATTTCTCAGGCGATGTCCATTACCTCCAATGGTAGGGTGATAGTGAAGATGACAGTGAGGCAAAAGGACCTACAGCTTATACCGTGGACTCTGAACCACGTTGGGAATAGGCAACACTTCACGTGTGCTGGACAGAAGTGAAGGCACGAATAGGGCCGACTTAAAATCGCTAACCCCAGGGCCAGGAATCAAACTTGGGAACCTTAGCACGGAAGCTGCGAACAAAACAATTGTGCTACCCCGGCAAAAAACTAAATTATTAAAGCAATTAAATGGACCTATAGATCTGATGATCTGCTAAAAATATTTATTTTGAAAAATAAGGATCACATAATGAATTTCAAAATACAGCCAACTGATTCTGTCAATAAATTTGTTTTCTTCCAGTAGTTGGCAATACAACAATCCATCATCTAGCATCAGTAGAAGCTTGATTTGCGAACCTAAAATTATCAAGAGAAGTAAAGATTTAGTCATGTTCACTGCGAATAGTCAATTACCTTTTCTCTTTGAATATTGTGGAGGTCGGAGATTCAAACAGATTTTCCCATCCAAAGCCATGCGCAGCAGATTGTTAGCTGCACGGTAGGTGTCCAGTCGGGCTGCTTTGGCTGTGTAGAATCTGCGCTTTAAGGCCCAACCTATCACAAATAAAACACAATCACAAAATATGGTTATCTAGCACCTTGTTTTAGCCCTTCCAATTCACAATTTTTGCTCCTGAAATAATGCAAACTTTTGTTTTTTATATAAACATGTAAAACAGTGGAGATTGGTATTGTCATGCTACTCAAAAGGTTAACACATACCTCTCGGATAACACACTGATTATTCTTGGAAGAGAGAAAATGGGAACTGGCTTATATATGCTGGGAGGTACCACCCTTCCGTTGTCTGATTAGTCCGGGTCTGGGCTCGAAGGGGCGTGGTTTTTTATGATTAAAGTGCATGATTTAGCTATGGATGTATTTTTAAAGCTGGGTACCAGGTTTTGCATAGTTTTACTGCTTCTTCCTTCTTATTAAAATATAAAATACAATCAGAAAACGGAAAGGGCGGTACCTCCCAGCATATATAAGCCAGTTCCCACTGCCGACAATTCAGTAACTACAAAGAGTACAAGGAGGACTTTTCTACGCCACTGATGATGCTTGCCGCAGTTGAAAGCAAAACGTCTGGGAGAGAGATGAAGAAACCCGGTGGACCACGGTCTTACAGCCCAGAAGCTTCTACTCAATTATAAAGAATACTAAAAGGAATTTGGAAACAAGATGACTAATATTTTAATTATTTTCCCCAATGTGTGAAAATTGCAAGATTTAATGTATAAGATGCTTACCATCACACACATCAATTGCAGACCACTGGTCATCATTGTCAGGATGCTGCAGTTTGAGTAACTTGGGCAAGTCTAACCTTTCTGCCAAGTATCTGATAGTCATGTATGGCTCACGCAGCTGCGCTATTGGAAAACTTCCCATCAAAACCTGCAAATATGAGACACTCCTTTATTCACCATAAGAAATTTTATTTGTTATATCCTTTATCTATACAAAGATCATTGTCTGTTATTTTGCCTTATTTTATTAATAACTAAAATACCTGGCATTGTCTGTGGTGAGACGTTTTATTGCTACAACATTTAGCCTTAGGTTCCAATTGCCCATTTGCCTTGTCCTTTATTTGGAACCATTTAAAAATATTACACAAGATAATAAAGTTAGACAAATGAATTACCCTTGTATACACTTTTCTCCACTTACACGTTTTTTTACCAACCTTTGGGAACCTCTTCCTTATCCTCAGTTCTGTGGTCTCGACGGATGGTGCAACCGGTGCTATCTCCGGCTTGGTATTGTTATAAAAATCTAGTAAGTGGAGAAAAATGTATACAAGGGTGACTCATTTGCCTAATTTCAATAACAATGCACTCTTCTTTCTGAAATACTTTTTTTTATTCTGTATTACAAAAGATACTTGAAGTTAATTATGACCCACACACAAGGAGTAACAAACATAGAGAAATTGATGCTTTATTTCGAGAGTTAAGCCAAATGAACTTTCAATGTTAAAGCAGATGTAAGATTTTACTGCTCATAAGCGATACACTAAATTGAGACAGCAGAAGCTCACTACCTCTTTTACCACCAACTAGTTTATAAGAGGTGTGTCTGTAAAGTGTCTCCAATTTTATTTAATATAGAAAACATGTTTATTGTCAATGAATGTTACATTGATCGAAAGGCTGAACTTACAGCTATTTTTCAATGTAATCATCATTGCGATCGATACACTTTTGCATGTGCTGTGGCAGCTTTTGTATACCCTTGTCATAGAACTCTCCTGCCAAGTTGCGCAAGTAGCGCTCAACCTCGTTTTTCAAATCATCATTGCTCTGGAAATGGGTTCCACCCAGGTGTGACTTCAACTCAGAAAACAAATGATAATCACTAGGTGCTAAGTCTGGACTGTAGGGAGGATGGATGAGGATGTCCCATCCGAACTGGGTCTTTGGTGAACATTTTAGGGACCCACCTTGCACACACCTCGCAATAATGCAAATGTTCAGTCAAAATCTTGTCAATCGTAGTCTTACTGACTTCAGGGATAAGTTCGCACAGCTTGCAAATTGTCATACGCCGATCTTTAAGCATTTCTTGCTCCACTTTTGCAATTGTTTTGGCTGAAACCAAAGGCCGATCAGAACGCAGTTTGTCATGGAAGTCTGTACGTCTGTCTTTGAACTCTCTGACCCAATTTCGCACGTTTCTGACATCCATACACTGTGGCCCATAGACTTTGCATAACTGACAAATTTCAGTGGGGGTAGTGCCCTTGGCACACAAACAGATCACTGCATGCAATTCGCAGTGGAAGTGATAGGAAGCTTCATTGCAAACGGCTATCCAGCCAAGACTAAGGTTGCAACGGGTTTGTTGTGGTGGGGATTTGAAGGGCTGAAACCAAGCTACATGCCAGCGTTGCCAGATCTCGCATAATAGCGTTCCTCACGGCTCCAGTGCCTAGGAGACCTTATTTTACGGACATGCCTTGTACAGTACATAGTCTATTATAGTACATACAGTGTATGTGCTTTTAGGTAAAAGTCTGCTGATAGTAAATGATAAACTACATAAAAAATATTTCAGTGTTGTAGATGCTTTATCTTTTATCTTTTTCTGTTATTCTCTGGAAAACCCAGACTTTCATTAACTGGGATTGACCCTGGTACACTTGATCCGGTAAACGAGGTTCTACTATACTGACTTTTGTGTAACATTGAGTGTAAAACTCACCTGTAGTGCTTTAGGAACCTTGGAGGGGAACACTAGACCTGGACAATCACAGAGACGCACGTTGCGTGTCAGGAATATTGTCTGGAAGTGTTTCGTGTGTCCAGGAGTTCTGGATACACTCACAACCTAGAAATAAACTTTAATTATTCTCTTTTATCAAAATGTACATAAGCTAAAATTAAAACTGTGTTGATGTGCACTAACAATCTAGTTAATTATTGAATGTTTTTGACAATACATCAATTATTTAATATGGCAAACAAATTTTAGAAGCCAATTGCTCCCATTCTCAACTGTCTAAAAGGTGGCTGGATACACCTCTGTATGTTGCTGGGCAGGATTTCAAAACTGAAATTGTGCTTTCTGTATCTGCAATTGTAAATGTGAGTTTTACTTTTCCCAACTGTTATTTACAATGGTGGTCTGAAAAGTTCCTGACCTCAACATGAAGATGACAGCACTCATAAATAAAAGCTAGTGATTTTCGTTGTTCATCTGTTGACAGTTACTCACAAAAGTTTCAGCCATTTTGGATGCTCAGTTGTTATGTAACAGTCATTTGAGTGAATTGATGTGAGTGTTTTTAGGAAAATGGACAAAATTGAGTATTTAGCTGTCAATAAATATTTGTTTTTGAAAGGCAATATGCCTACACAAATCAAAGATGAATTGGATTCTGTGTATGGGGACTCTGCACCATCATTTACCACAATGAAATTTTGGGCAGCTGAATTTAAACGTGGCTGTAAGAGCTTGGGAGACAATGAACGTTCGGCACGTCCAAAAACTGCAACTACCGACGAAAACATCGCTAAAGTTCACCAAATGGTGCTAGATGACTGCCAAATTAAAATAGAGAGATAGCAGAGGCTTGAACATGTCAAAAGAACGTGTTTGTCACATATTAAATCACCTATTCTTGGATCTCTTTTATTTATCCTTTACATGCATGACATCACCGAGTATTTACCACCTCATACACAATTAATACAGTTCGCCGATGATACCAGTGTCACAGCCAGTAATGCCACTAGCACAGAGTTAGAAAAAAATTTAAATGAAATAACCAAGAAAATACTACAATACTTTTCAACATTAAACCTAAGCATAAACCCAACAAAGTGTGAAATAATAACATTTGGTAGCAAAATACTTAACGCCCCACTCCAACTGTACATTAATGATCAGTTAGTAAATAGTACTGATATAGTGCAGCTACTTGGTATCACATTGGACAAGACACTATCCTTTACTCCACACATAGACAAATTATCAATTAAACTTAGTAAAAATATATTCTTACCCAAATGCTTAATTAAATATGTTCCTACAGCAACTGCTCGAATTATTTATTTCTCACTCATACACTCTCTTATATCTTATGGCATAGAACTTTGGGGCAACACATCAAAATTAAACTTGAATAGAATTTTTACACTACAAAAACAAGCAGTACGGTACCTGTCAAACATAAAAAAAATTGGATACATGTAGGGGAGCCTTCAGAGAACAAAAAATAATGACATTACCAAGCCTGTATATATATAAAACTATTTTATATATGATCAGACACAAATTTCTAATGCCAACAAATTCAGACATCCACCATCATAACACAAGAAACAAAAGTAACCTTGCCATTACTACACACAGATTTACACTATTTGAAAAGCTGCCCAGTTATGCTGGTGCAAAGTTGTACAATAGGTTGCCAGCTAAGATAAAACAATGTGAGAATTATAAAGAATTTAAAACTGCTCTTCAAACTTATTTAATTAAAAATGTATTTTACTCTTTATAGGAATTCTTAGCTAAATGAAATGTAAATATAATTAAGTTTTAAGTAAGCATATTATTAGTTGTTGAGCCATTAATAAGTTAGATATACTTAGTACACCAATGAAAATGTACACTTTTAAATATTGATATGTATTATGTATATTGTATTATAAATTATTAGTTTAATAAGCTTAGTATAATTATTACACTGACCAAGAAGCTTAAAGCACTGTAAATATGTAAATATGAAAAGCTTGTTGCACTGTAAATGTGTAAATTGACGATTCGCCTGTTTCTGTATGAACATAAGGTGATAATATATTACTGTTTACTGTTTCTATTACTATTACTATTATTATTATTATTATTATTATTATTACTTTTAGACATGAGAAAGTTGTCTGTGTGTTGGGTGCTGTGTTTGCTTACGTTAGACCAAAACCGTGTTCAAATGAACATTTCCAATGCTCTGTTGGCGCAGTTTATGTGCAATAAATCCGAGTTTTGGTGCCGGTTAATTACTGTAGGTGAAACTTGGATACACCATTATACGTCTGAAACAAAAATACAGTCCAAACAGTGGACTGCAAAGGGGGAACTGGCTCAAAAAAAAAAGTAAAAACTGTTTTTCGGCTGGGAAAGTGATGGCAACTGATTTTTTGGATAGTCATGGAGTTATTTTAATCGATTATCTTCAAAAAGGAAAAACCATTACAGGAGCATACTACGCATCATTACTTGACAAGCTAAAGGCAGAACTTGCAGAAAAACGGCCACATTTGCAGAAAAAGAAAATCCTGTTACACCGAGACAATGTACGTCTCACACTTCAGCAGTTGCAATAGCGAAAATCCACGAATTACGGTTTGAACTGCTTGACTCACCAGATCTAGCCCCAAGCGACTTTTTTTTGTTCCCTCATCTGAAAATTGCGCTCGGAGGACAGAGATTTTCGTCAAATGAAGAGGCAATCATCTTTGTGAACAATTATTTTGCAGAGAAAAATGCAGATTACCATTTGGATGGGTTACAGAGATGGCTTATCTTTATTAGGTTGGAAACTTTTCAAACTATGTATGTAGTATTGTTAGATTTCTATTCATAGTGTGTTGGCCTCTGCAAAAATGTCATGCTATGCCTGTTGCATTGTTTATTTCATGGTCATATTTCACTTTGTTCATTGGAACATTAGACTAGCTGTAACATGAGAATGAAGATGAGCTTAGCCAATACAGTGACAGTACTCTCTTGGTGTTGCCAGTTCCACAGCGAGCAGGTGACAGCCTTTGTCTCACTGAATCTGCCTAGCAGGTAAACTGGACTGCATTATCGCTGCGGTTATAATACAAACATATCCTTAAATTCTATATAAAAAACAGTAAAAAAACAAAAACATAAAGTATTCAAACATAATTCTTCCTGCAGTGAGTTTTGATTGACCCAGCTTTCATCTAAATAAAAGATGGGCCTGCAATCACCTGTACTTTTAATGTTGTGCATTTTGCGCAGAAATTTTAGTCTTGCAGCAACAATATCGCTTCTTTCAAGCAGAAATTCATGACCATCATTGGTTCTCTTATATGTGGAGCGGTTCTCCTTGGTGATGGTTAGTTTTATGCCACACCATGCGGTAGCACACCTGAAGGAAGATTTGCCCCGTCGTGAGGTCTATGCCCCACAAGTGCGAGAGGTTTCTCGCTTCCCTCGGAGTGGCGACTGGTGTTGAAGCCAAACCTTACCTTGATGTGGGAGCGTTGAACCTTTAGTCTAAAAGCCGTGAAGGTGATGTTCTCAAAGATTCCTATTAATCTTCTCTCCGGCAGCTTCGGTGAGCAATGAGATTTTAAATTACCTCAGGCATGGTGTCGATACAAAAAGGACTTTACTTTTTGTGTCATCTTAAAATGAATGATTAATACCATTTCAATTTTCTCTTCTTTTTATTTCTCTCCATCGTCTTTATGTTTTTTACATTCGCGACTTTTTACATTATATTATATTATATTAAATTTCTCCTTTTTATTTATTAATGATGTAACAGCTTTTTATTAAAGTTAATTACTGTCGCGTCGCATTTTCGTTGTATATTCTAAACTTTTGATAAAAGTTCATAAACAGTAAACTTCACTGACTTCTCAAAGTTGCAAGAAGCCTTTCCACCAAAAAACGTCTACTCTCTTCAAGAGTCCAAGCCAGAAAGAAATTTAGGAATAAAATCATTGATTCTTTACTTTGTTTTGTTGCTAGGTTACTCTAATACTCAATTTTGATTGGTCCTACATCACAACTTGGAATTTCAATAAACCAAAGCATTCGTTGCATCATCTACATGGCCTGCTTGGTTATTAACTTACAATAAATTACAAATGGCCATGTTTGTCTCATACATCCATATATGTAATATCAGCTTCAAATGTAAACCCAAGATATTTCGGAACATACATAGAAGATACAGAATCCGTATATTCTATTTTCCCCCTCATTAAATTGGTCAACCTTTTGGCAGTTGGATATTCATCCTTGTCTTATAAATCATAAACTGCTCTATGTAAAACACACTTTTGAAAATTATCTATAAGTTGGTAGCATGTTTTTTCACTGCTTGATGTTTTCCAGAAGACCTAAATATGGGAACATAGTAAACTGATTGCCTTCTTTAACCATGTTCGTCACAGAATTAGCACTCACCATGACAGGCTTGTGCCATTAATTCTCAACTTTCATTAAAATTTGTGCTATCGCAAATTTCTTTAATTGACCCGCTTGAAAAACAAATTCAAGTGAAACATAATATTTCTAGCAAGCCTATGTAAAAGCTTACAAGTTGTCTCGCAGTAACTACTAGGGAAATTTGTACTAAGCTTGCTAAGTGACATATTTACCAACTTTGAAAAGCACATTTGCACTCTTACTGAATGCAAGTTACAAAATGCATCAGCATGTGTTTGTTTTTCTTCGCAGACCATTACTGATTCTTTTCCCAAGAAGTCTGCACGGTGACAGGTGTGTGAATTATGGTTAAGCCATGAATCAGGGCACACAATTTTGAAGATGGATGTGAAATTTCATCCTTATAAGATGTGTACTGCTCAGCAGCAACGGGAGGACTTCTGCATTCAAATGCAAGTGTTGCTTGAAGAAAATAAAAATGCAATAATCATCATGAGTGATGAGGCTTATTTTTGTTGAGTGGAGATATCAAGAAGCAAAATTTTGATACTGGTCTCCTGATAATCCTTGTACAAATCACAAGAAACCTCATCATGCACAGCATGTAACAGTGTGATGTGCAATTGGTCCATATTTTTCTGAGGATGCAAATGGTGTCACTGTGATAATGTTACATTCACGTTCTTAACACATTCTAGCGTCCACAGTTGAAAAGACGCCTACACAATATTAAGAATTGTTTTTTCATCAAGATGGTGCTGCCCTGCATACTGCACATGCTTCAAAGGACATAGTTTTTTGCATGTTTCTAGGAAGGGTAATTTCACACTGGAGCAGTTCCCCTCCTTGTGGGTTGGATTTATATCACATGATGCAGTGACATATCTGAAGTTGGATTTGCCCCTTCGTGAGGTCTACGCCCCACACGCGCAAAAGTTTCGTGCTCCTTCGGTGTGGCGGCGCATGTAGAAGCCAAACCTTACCTTGATGTAGAAGCGATGAACCTTGAAGATGAAGTTCTCGAAGATTTCTATAAATTCTCTCTCCGGCAGCTGCGGCGAGCGATGAGATGTGAAACTTCTCAGGCGTGGTATCGATACAAAAGGGATTTCACTTTTGGGCAACTATGGAATAAAATAATTTACACCGTTTCAATTTACTTGGAATTATATTTCTCGACATCATTTTCTTCTTTAGATGCGACATTTTCCACTGATGTATATAGCCCTCTACTATATATTAATTTTCTCCTTTTATTTATAAATGATGCAACGGTTTTTTACTTAAATTATTAATCGTAGCGTCCCGTCTTCGATGTATATTTTAAATGTTTACTAAACGTTCATAAATGATGAACTCCAATAACTTCTCGTAGTTACAAGAAGTCTTTTACCGAAAACACGTCTACCCTCTTCGAGAGTTAAAGCCAGAAGAAAAAATTTAAGAATAAAATCATTGGTTCTTTTTTCTGTTTTTGTTGCTAAGCCACCGCAATACTTAATTCTGATTGGTCCTATGTCAAAATTTGGGATTTCAATAAACCTAAGCATTTGTTGCATCATCTATATGGCCTGCTTGGTTATTAACTTAAGATGAATTACAGATGGCCATGTTTACCTAATATGTCCATGTATGCAATATCAGCTTCAACACTCTGTGATATCTCATGGCCTCCATGATCCCCTGATTTAAGTATAAGGTGCGTTCAAAAAGAAACAAGCTGGAGACATAATTACAGAAACCAGTACCACTATGATAGAAGTACTGGTCCTGGCTGTTGAGACTTGTCCCACTGTGACACAAGGCGGTGAATGGCTGTCTCATGAAAGTATATCTGTCAAGATGGCGGCCGTAGGAATTGTAACGCGATCAAGTAAACACAATTTATACGTAAATGTGAGCAATAACCTAGAAGATAAACCAACTGAACGTCCTCTAGTAACTAAAAATACCAAAGGAACAAAGGGAAATGAAGACAGCATAAAGGACAAGGTAACTCAGGAGAATTTTGATGCAAATGATCAGCTGCTTACGGGAGCCATAGAGCAGACGCGAGATGCACAAACAATAGCATCGCTACACGTGGTGATTAACCTGCTTAACAGAGATCTTCAAAATGCTCAAAAAGAGATCAACTTATTAAAAAAGGAAAATGAAGAACTCAAAAAGAAGAAAAAGTGCGACTGCAAGAATAACACCTTCGCTATTGTAACCAGGAATGGGAAACAGGATTCTTCAACAAAGCAACGCAGTAGTGGCATAAAGAACAGGCTTGAAATTCAAAATAAAGCACAAGACCATGTGGAAAGTGAAATGCGAAATGTGAAACATTGTGAAAGTGAAACAGAAATAAAAAACAAAAATGTGCTTGTGGTAGGCGACTCGATACTAAAGTTTTCGGGAAACCTGTGTCGGGAAAAAGGTTTTGAAGTACATTGTTTTCCTGGAATCAAGGTAGGCGAGCTGCAAGAAAAAGTGGAGAAGATGAACCTTCAGCAGCAAAAACCAGACGTAATGCTGATACATGCAGGTACAAACAATATTCAACATGGAGTAATGGCAGAAGAGATAATGGGGGACATTATGGATCTTGTAAACAACATTAGATCGAAATCAAAAGAAGCAAAAATCATAATAAGTGGGGTACTTCGTAGGTGGGATGTAAATATTAGGAGAATTATGAAAATAAATCAAGAAATTAACTGGCTATGTGAGAAGAAAGACTGTTTACTGGTTAATGCAAATTATTGGTTAGAAGATAGAGACTTTGCTAGAGATGGAGTTCATTTAAATAGAAGGGGATCCTTCAAATTTGGAAACCTGTTGAATAGGGCAATCTGTTCAGTATTAAGGGGAAACTAATTAGTAAGGTGGTGGATGTTAAAGCTAATGGTATTGACTCAGTAGCAGAAACAGTTTTCACTCCTCAAACTAAACCAAACACTCCTGTAGTAAATATAAATGTTGTTAATAGTAAAACAATACGGTTATTTCATCGAAATGTATAATATATATCCAACAAAATTGAAGAAATAGATATAGTATTAAACACATGTAAACCTGATATTGCAGTGTTGACAGAACATGGACTGGACAATATGCAAATTAAAAGCCTTCAAATACAAAATTATAAATTGATATCACACTTTTCCAGACAAAATCATAAAGGGGGTGGGGTAGCTATATTTTTAAAATCTGGAGCTAATTTGTCTATATCAAACTGGGATAAAGTTTACAGCGTAGAAAAAATATTCGAGGTAGCCACAACAAAACTAAAAACAGGAAAACTAAACTTGCAAATAGTGGGTTTGTACAGATCGCCAAGTACCAAAGTTAGTGATTTTCTTTGCTATCTAGACGACATGCTAAATAAAATAAAAATAGGTATAAATGGCAAAATAATTTTGATAGGGGATCTAAACATAAATACTAGCACAAATAATACAGATTATAAAAACCTACTTGACATAATTTCAAGTTATAATTTAAAAGACATTAAAGAACCAACTAGAATCACACCCACCTCAGCTACATCAATAGATCATATTATAACCAATATTGAAAAGAATAATTACTCAACAGAAATTGTAGATTATTGTATTTCTGACCATAGTTCCCAAATTATGGATATCAGTTATATAGGGGAAGAACTTGAAATAACAGAATTCATGAAGTTAAGACAAATGACTACTAACAATCTGAACCAGCTCCTAGTTAGTTTAACAAAAGAGAGATGGGGCGCAGTTTATACATTGCAGGATAGTAATAAAAAATGGGACTGCTTCTTTGACATTATAAAACAGCACCTTGAGACACACTGCCCAATCAAAAACAAGAGAGTTACCAAACCTAATAATCAATGTATTAAAATTCCATATGAAGTAACAAAGATTAGAGATAAAATGAAGGATTAACATACATTCTATAAATCAACAAACTTAGACATTTTTAGGGATAAATATAAAGCTTTTAAAAAGAAGTATGCTCAAGAACTAATTAATCTAAAGAGACAACAATTTAGTGACAAAATAATAAAATCAAATAATAAGGCAAAGACGATATGGGGAATTGTAAAAGAACATCATGTGAACAATAAGACAGTTGAAAACATAACTTTAGAAGAAAATGCGCAGCTAGTTAAAAATCCTAAAGAAATTTGTCAAATCTTCAATAATTATTTCTTAAAAGTGGGAATCAATAAAATCAGTCAGATTAGGGATACAACACAAGGGACAAATGAAATATTATCAACCATTTATATAAAAGGAACCACTAAAGAGGAACTAGAAAAAATAATAAATGAACTAAATAATAACACATCGACGGGGTGGGATGAAATATCTACAAAAACACTGAAACATTGTAAATATGCCCTACTAGATATACTTGAGCACCTGATAAATGCATCAATAATGGAGGATTCTTTTCCCGATTGTTTAAAAATAAGCATAGTTCGACCAATATTTAAAAAAGGCAATAAAACAAAAGCAGAAAACTATAGACCTATTACCTAAACTTCTGTTTTTGCTAAGGTATTTGAAAAAGTGTTAAATAATAGATTAATAAGCTTTCTAAATAAATTCAATATACTAAGTAAATCTCAACATGGATTCAGGAAAAATCACTCCACAACCACAGCGATAGCAGAGCTATACCACAATATACTCCAAGGGCTTGAAAATGAAGAAAAGATCACAGGGATATTCCTTGACCTATCTAAAGCATTTGACAGTGTATCACATGAAATGCTGCTGAACAAATTGCAGAAGTAGGGCATAAGGGGCAAATTTCACACAATATTAAAATCCTATTTAGTAAACAGAAAACAATGTACAGTAGTTAGAACCAAGAGTAGAAATACAATAGAATCAATCACATCCAATTATAAAAACATCATAGCAGGAGTTCCTCAAGGATCTGTCCTGGGACCAATACTTTCTTACAAACAATAGCTTGAAAGTAAATCTTCAAAAAACAAAAACAGTCATGTTTCAACACTGCAATAACAGGTATAGTAGTAATCCTATCAATATAAATGGTGAACAAATCGAGCAATTAGATAAGATAAAATTCTTAGGAGTGATTATTGATGAAAACCTAACATTCAGACACCATATCGACTATATATGTAAAAAGATAAGTACAAATATTTATTTATTACGGAACCTAGCAAAATACCTAAATTCTGAATATCTGAAACTAACTTATTATGGAATAATACATTCACATCTACAATATGCAGTTGAGATATGGGGCAGCACTTGTATGACTAACATGAACAGATTGCTAGTTTTGCAGAAAAAAATGTGTAAGATGTATATATAAGGTAAATAGAAGAGAATCATGTAGAAATGTTTTTGTAGAAAACAAAATCCTAACAGTAGTATCTCTATACGTTTTTAAAGTAATGTTTGTAATTAGCAAGGATGAAATGGGTAGCTTAAATAAACATTGTCACAAACATGAAACAAGGACACAAAATCATTACCACAGAATAACTTTAAATAAGAAGTCAACAGATAAAGATCCCTTAATAATGGGAAAATTATTATTTAATAAACTACCAAATTCACTAAGAACAAAAAAAGGTAAATTATTTAAAAATGAACTAAACAAGTTTCTAAATCAAAAATGCTTGTATAGACTGCACGAATTGTAATTAAATGTATATAACTGTTTATTTTGACGTATCCGACAACATGTAAGTGTTATTATGGATGAAAATTAATTATTATTATTATTAAAGTCCTGGGGCTGCGATGTGAGTAAGTGACGCATGTACAGCTGGACATTGTAGTCTGAGGTGAATCGTTTGCTCCTCAGAGCCTTTTTAAGAGGACCAAAAATGATATAATCACAGGGAGAGAGGTCTGGACTGTATGGAGGTATGAACTATAGTCCCATGCTGCAGGAAGTGTATCAGAAGGGGGCCGTCTTAGTCAAATAAGAATGTCAACATAACCTTTCATGCACTTGTGTGGATGGCTTTAGCTTTTTTTTGGTGGTACTGACCCTGGATGCTTCCACTGGAAACTGTTGTTTTGATTCTGGTTTGAAGTGATGACACCATGACTCATCTCCAGTCACCGCTCGTGCCAGGAACTCATTCCCTTCCCTAGCAGAGCGCTGCAGATGACCAAGTCAGTGGGCCATTTGACATGCTTCCTGGTGTGGTTGAAGACTGCGGTGCACCCATTGGGCACACACTTTGTGTAAGAGCAGTTGTTCCTTCATGATGGTGTAAACACTTCCGACGCTCAATCCGACCTTGGCGGCCATGGCTTTCACTGTCACTCGGCAGTCCTGGGTAATGAGTGCATCAACCAGCTGGATAATGTCATCGGTAATGCAGTGTGGTGCTCCAGACCGTGCATCATCGGCTAACGACACCTATCCTCCCCTGAAGCACTTGTGCCACGCCTTGACTCTTGCAAGGGACATACAGTGTTCACCGTACACTTGTGATATTTGTCAATGAAGGTCCGTTTCCCCTACTCCTTCCGCTGTCAGAAAACAAACAACACCTCTTTGCTGTTCTTTGGACGCCTCCATTTCACGGTTTGCAATGCGACTGGCAGCTTTGGACGACTGATCCATGCTGCTGCTAGCTTTGTATAGTCATGTGACGTGCACGCATGCCCTCTAGCGACGGGCTATGAACTTCCACACTCTGGTCAGAACAACACTTCATTACACACGCCACGATATTACCATCCTGTCACCGATTTGTGCATACCAGATTCCGACTGGTTTCTTTTTGAATGCCCCTTATATATGTGACTTTTTTTTATGGGATTTTTGAAATCACATGTCTATTCTCACAGACGAGCACCTTGGTTGACTGAAAGAGGCAATCTGGCAGGAAGTGGTGGCCATTGATCACTAGATGTTGGACTGCTCACAAATGGCTTTCCTGCACAGAATTGAATCCTGCATTCAAGCTAGTGGACACCAGCTGTCTGACATTCATGTTATGAATTTCAAATGGCATGTAATTACAAACATTACTGTGTAATAAAATTGGTTCTTGGGCACAAAAACAAGTGAGTACTGTTGACTTAAAAAACATCTGGTTCCTGTTGGTTACCTATAAGACTGCCACATATTTTACATGCAAACTGTAAAAGCTTAAAGCAAACTAAAAATAACATGGGTTTTTGCATACCTTCTTTCCCATGATGGCGTTCATGAGTGATGACTTTCCCACGTTAGGCTGTCCAACGCATCCTATAGTTAACACTCCGTCTCGATACTTAATGTGCTCTGTGTAGCTTGTATCTGCTTTATTCTGAAACATTATCAACATGGTAGTATATTTTACTACTAAACAAATATGCAGCTAATAAACAACAATGAATACGATAAATGTTATGTTTTTTCTATCCATTTAACAAGAATTTTTAAATTGATCTAGGAATTTAAAGCACGTGTTCTATCAGATATCAAATTAACTTCAACAGCTGGTCAAACAAAGTACAAGATATTGTGATGGGGGAGCTCTGGAAAAGAGTAGAATACAATTTTATACAAAAGTTGAAGAGAATACTTGGATTGTTATAGTACATTTGAGATGAAAGGGCTGGAGCTCTGTTTTACAGAAGATATTGAAGAAAGATGTGTCATATGTCAGAGGGTATATTCCATTGTAATAATGGGGACAAATTACACAAGGATATTATTGTTGCCTGATACAGCCGAATATTTAGAAAGGGTGAGAATAGGGTAGTCAAGGTCTATTACATAAATAACCAGGGAGTTGACTGTAATAGACTCTAGTTAAGACTCATTAACATTATACGATGTGCGATCAAAAAGTTTCCAGAACGACATCTTTGTTTTGTCTATTCTGCACTGTCACCCTTGAAGTAGTCTGCTTGGGAGTTGATACACTTGTCCCAGTGCATCTGCCACTGCTAGAAGTGAGTGATGATGAGTATAAGGGCGCTCAACTGCAGAGGTCATCAGCGCCCTTTTTAAAAGAAACTGGTCATGGCAAAAGCCAGATATAAATTATTCTAAAACACTATAAATATGTCAATAGAATGACAAAAAATACATACGCGTTAAAAAAAACAAAAAACAATAGAAATGTCATCTAAAAAGCCATAAATTCTATTTGCTAAATCCTAAAATCTAATCTCGAAAAGAATCTAAAAACCTTCTTCACTACTGCGTTATTGTCCGCTAGCATTTCTGCAAAGCTGACCGGCAGCTGCAGAGACGTCCTAAGGTCTGCTAGGTGAAAACACTCTAGCAGCACGTGTCGTACAGACAACGCTTCATTGCAAAACGGACACAGTGGAGAAGGCTCCTTTTTAAAAAGAAAACTATGAGTAAAAAAGCAGTGCCCAATTCGTAACCGAGCCAAACTTACCTCCTCGAGACGAGATGACCGACAGGAGGTAACCCAGGGAATCGGAAGTTCTTTGACAGATCTAAGTTTATTATTGCGGAGAGCGGACCACTCTTCCTGCCAGCAGGTTTGCACAGCTCTCCGCAATACGGCCCTAAAGTTTTGCGATGTCACAGATGGTATTCGAACCCTGGGCTTCATGATAGCCGTCTTGGCTGCTGAATCCGCCATTTTATTCCCCCGCAAGCCTACGTGACCAGCGATCCATGCACACACCACGTTAACGCCAGAAGCGTGTAAAACATGGAGGGCATCCTGTATACGCTGTACAATAGGGTGGTAGTTGTACAGCTGCCGTAGGCTTTGAAGTGCACTGAGGGAATCACTCAGGATTAAGCAGTCCCCCAACTTTCGTCGACGTACGTGTAAAATGGCCCGGTATATTGCATAAAGCTCTGCAGTAAAAATGGAAGTGCTAGTGTGGAATCCGAATGTATACAGTTCGGTTCCACACACGTAAGCACAACCAACACCATTTGAGTTCTTGGAGCCATCAGTATAAATTACAAAATGGTCCTCATATTGCGATAAAAATTCTAAAAAACGTGTGCAGATACTAGACATAGACCTGGTAGATTTATCATATTTAGTCATGCCCAGATCAACCGGGGACGCTCTGCTCAACCAAGGAGGGTATGTCCTCTCCCCCCTAGGATACATCTTGGGCATGTCAGTATCAAGATGTATAAGGAGCTCCCGGAAACGAAAACCAGGTGGCTTTGGTTTAATAGTAGTGTTCCTATAACGCACGTCCATGAAGATATTAAAGAACGGCGTAAACAATGGATGTGTGGGCATGCAATTAAGTCCACAGCCATAATTGGCTAATAATATGTTGCGCCTGTACTGCAGAGGAGGTTCTGCAGACTCAGCATACAGGCTTATAACTCGGCTCGTTGGAAATGCCCCAATTGCTATACGTATGCCACAATTATGGACTGTGTCTAATCTCTTCAGCACAGATGGTCGTGCTGAGCCATAAACGATACTACCATAATCTAATTTCGAACGGATGAGTGCCCGATAAAGTCGCAATAGCACTGTACGATCCGCTCCCCACAATTTTCCACTTAGTACCCGCAAGATATTTAAAGATCGGTCACATCGTGCTTTCAGTTGTGCTATATGCGACCACCAACTAAGTTTTCTATTGTGACTTTGTGGGTTCGTGAAATAAAAAGTCCAATTACACCACTCAACAATGTTCTTTATTTCCACCGACTTACAGTTAAACACTTGCCAATTACACAGAATTACGTGCTGCAACAATTACAATTCACCAGTTCGTCCGTTACAATTTCCTTGTACTCGCGGTTACGTAAGCTCCGGTACACATTCACAGTTACGTACAGTCTTCCGTTGCACAATCTTCTCGTACATTAACACGTCACTGACTAACACTGCCTTCTTACACCAAGAACTGTCCTCACTCACACACACTAACCAACTGATTGACCAACTCAACTCTGTCTGTCTGTAACCCTCTTTATATAGGAATATCGCCGGTTTCTAGTGACCAGGAGAATGTTCCAGATTCCGTAATTTCTGGAACCAGGTGGACAGAAACAGACGGCACACTGATGTTTTTCCTCCCAACCACTGCCGGTCACCACTACAAGACAAACGAGGGGGAGGTGTGGCTAACGCGGTCCTCCCCTGCCTTCCGTTCCCAGCTGGTTCACAGGGTGTTCCAGCGCTCGCGTTACACTATCAAATATCAATCCAAGGAACCTCGTCTCATCTGCAAAAGGTAGTAGATCAGCGCCTAGCCGGAGCCTTGGAGGTAGTCGACTCTGCTGACGCCAGAAGTTAACACAGATGGTCTTCTCAGCGGAGAATCGGAAGCCGTTTTTAAAACTCCAACTCTTAAGGTTGTCCAAGGTGGTCTGAAGACGGCGCTCTAAAAACGGAGTGCGCTGAGATGTACAGTAGACGGCAAAGTCGTCTACAAATAGGCATGACGAGACACCTGGAGGTACACATTTCGAGATAGTATTAATCGCAATAGCAAACAACGTAACACTTAGTACCGATCCCTGTGGTACACCGTTCTCTTGAACAAAAAGGTTCGAAAAAACCGAGCCAATCCTTACACGGAATACGCGGTCTTTCAAAAATTCCTGAAGGAAGAGTGGAAGGCGTCCACGTATATTCCAGGTGTGCAGAGTACGTAGCAACCCTGCCCGCCAACACGTATCATAAGCCTTTTCAAGGTTAAGAAATATTCCGACTGTTTGACAGTTCTTAAGAAATCCGTTCATAATCTGTGTCGACATGGACACAAGATGATCCACTGTTGAACGGCGTCGTCGAAAACCGCACTGGATGTTATTCAGTAGGTTGTGCGTTTCCAGCCACCATACCAACCGCCCATTTATCATGCGTTCCATCACCTTGCATACGCAACTGGTGAGGGAAATAGGGTGGTAGCTAGAAGGGAGGTGACGGTCCTTGCCAGCTTTCAAGATAGGTATAATGGTGGCTTCTCGCCACTTGTCAGGAAACGTGGCATCAACCCAAACACGGTTATAGACCTCGAGCAGGAATGCCTTACCTTCAGGTGAGAGATATTGTAACATTTGAACGTGGATTCCGTCCGGTCCTGGTGCTGTCAGTCGCGATGACGAAAGAGCCTGTTCTAACTCTGCTAAGATGAAGAGGCGGTTATAGTCTTCAAGGTTTCTGGAACTGAACACGAAACCTTGAGATTCTACCTGAGTCTTAATTGAGATAAACTCAGGAGCATAATTGCTTGAGCGAAAGCACAGCCGAAGATGTTAGCCACAACAAACGGACCAACAACAACTCCTGCAGTTGTTTTCAGACCAGCGATTGGCAGGTGTGTTGATTTTCCGGCCACACGCCTTAATTTATCCCATACAACAGATGAGGGTGTACATCTGTTAAAAGATGATACAAATTTGTTCCATGAGGTCTTTTTGCTATCCTTAATTATTTGCCTAGATTTTGCACGCGCTTTCTTGTACTCAATTAGATTACTTAGGGTAGGGTGTCGTTGGAATACCCTTAGAGCACGTCTACGAGCACGAATAGCATTCCGGCAGTCGTTGGTCCACCATGGGACAGGAAATCGACCGGGTTGGGTAGCCGAACGTGGAATAGACTGTTCTGCAGCGGAAAGAATTTTCTCTGTGAGATGATCAACTAAAACATTCACAGAATCGTGCTCGTTGTATTCAAAGACAGCCAACTGGGTGTAAAGGTTCCAGTTGGCACGATCAAAGCGCCATCTAGGGATACGTGAGGGAGACACATCTTGTGCTAAGAGACTAAGAAGACATGGAAAGTGGTCGCTGGAATGTAAATCAGAGATGACATTCCACTGTAATGAAACAGCTAACTGGGATGAACACAATGCCAAATCGATGTGCGAATAGGTGTTAAACGCGTCTGAGAGGAATGTGGGCTCTCCGGTGTTCAGGAGAACCAAGTTATTGCTCTCCAGGAATTTTGCAATGAGGTTGCCTCTCGAACATGCCCGATTTGAGCCCCAAAGTGGGTGATGGGCATTAAAGTCTCCCACTATTAGAAATGGTGTTGAGAGTTGGGAAACAAGATCTTCAAGGTCAATTAGCAAGAGGTCATCTGATGGCGGTACATATACATTGCAAATGCAAAATTCGATTGATGGCAGCTTAATCCTTACAGCTACAGATTGTATATCAGACTGTAGCTGTTCAACATCACACCTCAGTGGTGTGTAGCGTCTGATTTTAAAGTTGTCTTGTGGTCATAGCTTAGTCTCTTGTAAGCATACCAACAAGGGGTGATGCTTACTGAGCAAAAGTTCCAGTTCTGGTCGATGCGCTCTTAAGCCTCGTATGTTCCATTGTAGGATAGCCATTGGAACTATGGCATATAAGATGTAAAGGTAGTCTACATTAAGACGACTTCATGGGTGGCTGAATCAATTTGCCCTTTTTCTTTGGTGTAGGGCTAGTTTCGGCAGGTTTATCCTGCCTCTTCTTTGCTGCAGATGCAGCAGTGTGGTCAGATGTTTCCTGCTCCATATCCTCTATGCAAGAGGACGGTTTTCCTTCTACAACTTTCGATTCGAGGGGCTCGAAGCGATTGGAAATGCCGACCGACATAGATGATGGTCGCCGGTCGGAGTCCTCCCCAGAAGATGACTCCGACGATGATCTCGGAGACGCTCTAGGGCTACGTTTCTTGGACTTTTCTGGAACAGACTTTGTGCTTTCTTTCAGGAAGGCAGTTCTATCATACTGCGTCTTGAACTTGATCTCTGGTGCTTGGTACACAATGGGCAATTTCGTCCTGTTGTTAGACGTGGATGCTTTGTCAGGCGACTTCACTGACTTGTTATTTTCAGTAGTCTTAAGTGTTCTCGGAGTTTTAGATGGTGTTACTGATGCTCTTGGTTACGATCTAGGCACTAGAACATTCTCGGATATTGTTGCCCCGTTTATATCAGATGTTTGGGTACCAGCCTCCCGTTTCGGTGACGGAGTAGCCGCCACATAGCTATAGGTACGGGCGGTGGTTGAAGAGGGCTTGAGGATACATAGAAGTTTCCGGGCTTCCGAAAAGGATACCTTTTCTTTAACCCGGATCTCCTGAATAGCTCGCTCTTCAATATAACGGGGGCATTCTCGTGAACTTGATGGATGTTCACCGCTACAATTTACGCATGCTGGAGGTGATGTACATGCATTTTCATGCATGCCGGCTCCACAGCTGACACATGTAGGTGCCCCTTTACAGAATGCACTAGTGTGACCGAACCGCTGACATTGGTAGCATCTCAGAGGGTTAGGTATGTATGGTCTAACCTCAATCACTTCATATCCTGCCCTGATCCTTTGAGGGAGATCTACCAGATCAAAGGTCAGGAACAGGGTACGAGTAGGAACCATATCCCCTCGTTCTCTCCTTTGGACACAATAGACTGCAGTTACGCCTTGTTCCTGGAGGTTCTCCTGAATATCCTCGTTGGACATTCCATCCAACGCGCTAGTGTTTACAACACCGTGCGAGGAATTCAGGGTCCTATGCATCTCCACTTTGACTGGATAACTGCCCAGCATGTTGGCTTTCAGTATCTTTGCTGCCTGGGATGCTGTAATTGCTTCCACCAGCAGCATGCCATTTCTAGATTTTGTACATGATTTAACAGCACCAGCTATTTTGTCAAGACCTTTCTGTATAATAAACGGATTAACCGTAGAAAAAGTTCTACCTTCCTCCGTTCGTTTAATAACTAAGTAGCGAGGACCACACTCAACTACTTGTTTAACACTGTTTTCAAACAAATCCTTTCCACGCTTTACGTTCCTTTACAGTTAAATCTCGAAATCCTTTCCACGTTTATTGTTTTTTGGGGGGTGTAGGTTAACCATAATAGTTGGTCTAAATTTCATCCCCCAGTGCTCCCCACCCACCACGGAGTCCAACAAGGGGTCATCCCACTGGGATGACAGGGCTACACAGGGGATATAGCGAGCTCGCCGTCCCACTCACCCTGGAGGTCGGTACAATACCTAGTCCTGGCCGATTGATTAGGGGTGAGTTAGTCCCTAACCTCCCGTTTAGGCGAAGCAGAAGCCAAAGTAGTGTATTAGAAATGCGCACCCTCCCCGAATTCAGAAAAACACTGTTACGAGCTCAGATACGCATCCCTCAACCACCAGGACAAACCTTTCCACCGACACGGGTCTCCACGCACGGCCTACACATGGGTGGGCCTGTTGACCATCTCCCTCAACCACGAAGAGGAGCCCACACGAGGGAGACTGTTGGCTCGGGACCCCAGGTTCGCCAAACCCGTACCTATCGAAGTAGGCCCCTGGGGGGCCACTGCTAGGAGCACCCCTGAAAGTCCTCTTCTTTCAACATGTTCAGAGCCTTCTGCAATACATGATGGATGACATCAATGTCCTCAAAACAGTGAGAAGACTCGATAAACAAAGACAAAAATTGGCAAAAAGTATAACAAACAATGGGGGAAATGGTCTATCCTGAACGAAGATTACGAATAATCACCTGAAGTCATTTGTAAAATTTGTCACTTCTATAAAAATCACGGATGTGGAGTGACACTTTTGGAGTGTAATAATTACAATTTTCTTTATATATATGTATACATCCTCCAATGTTAAGTCATATTGGATTGTGAATGAATTGGGTGAAATTATGCTCAAATGAATCCAGTGACCATGGAGCTTAGAGTTACCCTACTTCATCTATCAAGATAAGGGAAACCTCCAATGTTAAGTCATATCGGACAATGCATGAAATAATGTTCAAATGAGTACAGAATACCTAGAGCTTAGAATTACCAGACATTCATCTTTCAGGATAAGGGAAAACCTCCAACGTTGTCATATCGGATGATGAATGAAATGATGATCACATGAGTACAGGGTACATAGAGCTTAGAGTTACACGATATTCATCAATCAGGATAAGGGAAAACCTCCAACGTTAAGTCATATCGGACGATGAATGAAATTATGTTCAAATGAGTAAAGGATACATACAGCTTAGAGTTACCAGACATTCATCTTTCAGGATAAGGGAAAACTTCCAATGTAAAGTCATATCAGACGATGAATGAAATGATGTTCAAATGAGTACAGGGTACATAGACCTTAGAGTTACCAGACATTCATCTTTCAGGATAAGGGAAAGCTTCCAACGTTAAGTCATATTGGATGATGAATGAAATTATGTTTAATGAGTACAGGGTACATAGAGCTTAAGAGTTACCAGACATTAATCTTTCAGGATAAGAGAAAACCTCCAATGTTAAATCATATCAGACAATGAATGAAATGATGTTCAAATGAGTAGACGGTACAAAGAGCTAAGAGTTGTCCGATATTCGTCTATTAGGATAAGGGAAAACCTCCAGCATTAAGTCATATCGGACAATGAATGAAATGATGTACAAATGAGTACAGGGTACATAGAGCTTAGAGTTCTCAGACATTCATCTTTCAGGATAAGGGAAAACTTCCAATGTAAAGTCATATCAGACGATGAATGAAATGATGTTCAAATGAGTACAGGGTACATAGACCTTAGTTACCAAACATTCATCTTTCAGGATAAGGGAAAGCTTCCAACGTTAAGTCATATCGGACAATGAATGAAATGATGTTCAAATGAGTACAGAGTACATAAATATTAAAAGCAGAAGCATTATTAACAGTGAAGTATTCTTCATATTTGAGTTTGATTTATGAGTCACTATGTTTACACTCTAACTTCACTTACTTGTTTTATAATTGAAATGTTTTCAAGATCATTCGATCTCATCCTCAGCTGTTTGGTGACTAAGTGAACCTTCCTCTTCTTCCACTACTACAGAGCTCTGATCACTCTGCCATCTGGTGTTAGGGGCACTAAGTTTTAATACTTCATTTAATGCCGGGATTTCAAAATTTATAACTTTATCACGGTTTTTGTTTATGAATATTTTTTCCCAAATATCCAATTCTATGGGTGTACTTAAAGATTTTAACAGTTTAATGTTGTGGCCAATGTTGTGGTTTTCTGTCCAAAAATGGTGTGAAACTGCAGATTTTTCTGTTTGTTTCAACTTAATGTTCCTCTGGTGTTCTTTTTGCCTGGTTAACAAATTTCTCTTAGTTTTTCCTATGTAGCTTTTTTCATAGGTTTCACAATTAATCTGATAAATTCCTGATTTCAAATTGTTGGGGATTGTATTTTTCAGTGGTTTATTTAGCAGGTTCCTCAGACTGAATTTGTTTTGGGGTGCTAGTTTTAAGTTTAGTCTTTTGAAGATTCGTTCAAATTTTCTAAAAGCCCATGGATGGTAGGTGAATTTTCTATATTGCCAATTTGTGTTATTAAGTGGTGTGAGAGTGGTATTTTTTGATATTATCTTCAGTTTTTCTTTTCTCTTCATCATGTTCCTTATGATGGCTGGGTTGGATCCATTTAATACCGCTATGTCTTTTATGTGTTGTTGTTCTTTCAAAAATTCATCCTTATTCAGTTGGATGTTGTATAGCCGGTGAATTAGACTTCTAAAGGCAGCTAGTTGATGTGAAACTGGGTTGTATTCATTTTTCTTTATGTAATTATCTATGTGTGTGGGCTTCCTGTATATTCCAAAATCTGCACCATGACGATTTCTAGTTATCTTGAGGTCCAAAAAGGGTAGGGTGTTGTCTCTTTCTACTTCCATAGTAAATTGGATGTGATTATCTTGCAGGTTTAGTAATTTTAGAGAATCTTCTCTAAGTTTTTCCGGAATGATAGCAAAAACATCATCAACATATCTCTGCCAAAATTTATAAATCTGTGGGAAGGCCTTTACTATGTGTGTTTCAAAATAGCTCATGTATAGGTCTGCTAAAATAGGAGAAAGTGGGCTCCCCATAGCTAATCCTTTTGATTGTCTGTAGAATTTTTGGTTAAACATGAAGTAATTATTCCTTATGCATAAATCTGTAAGATTGATAATATCATCTATTTCTCTGGGGTCTGTTGTAGTCTGGGTTAGCCATGTTTTGAGGAATAGTACATAGTAGTAGAGTACATAGTTAAGCCATATTGGACGATGATTGAAATGATGTTCAAATGAGTACAGGGTACATAGAGCTCAGAGTTACCAAACATTCATCTTTCAGGATAAGATAAAACCTCCAACATTAAGTTATATCGGACAATGATTGAAATGATGTTCAAATGAGTACAGGATACATAGAGCTTAGAGTTACCAGACATTCATCTTTCAAGATAAGAGAAAACCTCCAACATTAAGTCATATCGGACGATGATTGAAGTGATGTTCAAATGAGTACAGGGTATATAGAGTTTAAGAGTTACCAGACATTCATCTATCAGGATAAGAGAAAACCCGGGAAAAAACCTTATCCAGGTAACTCATCCTGACTGAGATTCAAACTTGGGACCTCTTGAACATGAGGCAGACTCGCTACCATCTATGCTACCAAGGTGGGCATTACAAATTTTGAACTCTATACAATCAACTCAGTGTGGGTGTCATTACAATTTTACAATTCAAACTATAAAGCATCATTTGCATGAATATCACAGACATTTAGAGTGAAATAATTTACAGATTGTGAACTCTATACAATCAGCTAGAAAAATGGACTCAACGTCTATAAAAGAAAAATTATTAATGCCCATTTGACCATTAGATATTAAGACATAACATTAGTTTAGCAATAGTTAAGACAAAGATTGCATTTCACCAACAAGTGTTAGCTTAACACTCTTGTTAAATCTCTTGTTACACTAACAAGCCATATTTCTGTTGTTAAGTCCTTAACAATTGTAAATAGTCAAGATGGCGGGCTTGAATGCAGCTTTTGATATTGATTTGCTATATTTAAGAACATCTAAATGGCATTCATAATAAAGTATGGCCTATGAGGAGAAATTATTTTGAGGTGCTATCAGACGGAGGTATAGACTGTCAAAACAAGTTGCTATGAAGGTTACTACGGAAGTACAAGAGAGGTTATGTGTGTAGTGTTTAATGCCCGCTTTTACTACATATGGCACCGCAGGCAGTGACACTGATGATACTTGAGATTAAGATGGAGCACCGGTGGAATGAAATGGCGGGGGAAACCAGAGGTCCTGGAGAAAACCCGCCCCAGTGCCGTGTAGTCCACCACAAATCTCACTTTGCGGTCGCCTGCGATCGAACACGGGCCGCCTTGGTGAGAGTCAAGCGGTCTAACCACTGAGCCTCGGCGCGGCCCAAGAGAGGTTAGAGCGTGCATCGAAAGGAATATGCCGATCTCGCCTTTGCTTCAAGTATTAGTAACTTTGCAATTTTATAATTCACTGAATTATGTGGATAATACACTATCCACCTCCCGTCTTGAAACATTCAAGTCACTCGTCACTTCTGACCTTCGCACCTCATTTTAATTTACGTAATACTGACATTAGAACATGCATTGATAGGAATATGCCAATCTTGCCTTGTTTCAAGTATTAATAACTTTGCAATTGCAATTTTATAATTCACTGAATTATGTGGTTAATACTGTAACTTTGTGGGTTCATAGAATTAAAAGTCCAATTGCACAAACTCAAAATGTTCTTTATTTCCACCGAATTACAGTTGGAACATTTGACGATTACATAGAATTACGTAGCGCACACAATTACAATCCACCAGTTCGTCTGTCACAGGTCCACTCCACACTCACAATTACGTACAACTCCTCTGATACACGTACGCAGTCTTCCAGTCCGTTTGCTAGCACTGCACTCTTCACGGCTGCTCACCAAGAACTGAACTGACTTGTCCACTGCAACCCTTATATAGGAAGATCGCTGTTTCTGGAAGATCGCTGTTTCTGGAAGCTTCGCGGCTCGGAACATCATTCCAACTGTTCCAGACGTCAGGGGGAGGGGAAAGAGACAGTACAGTGTCTGTGATACTTTCCTAACCATCCCCTCAGTGCCACAAGATAAATGGGTAGGCGTGGCCTGAATGCCTCTGGTCGCCCACCCAGCTGCCAGTCGGTCGTGCCTTCCGATAATTGGGTGACAATACATAAATCCAGAACCAAAACTACTGAAACATACATCAGGAAAACAAGAACTATCCACATGGGAACAAATCTTCATTTCAAAAAATAGGAACACAGTATTCAATTTCGACATCCCCAAGAAAGATTTGTTCAGAAAGTTCCTTGAACCGCCACCAGAGGAGACCTGTGACAAAATATCGTCAACTACACCAATGAGAGCTAGTCGATGGCCGGCTGAGGATAGAGGCAAAGCCTCTGAAACATGTACCGGAAAAACTTAAAAGTAAGTGTTGTTTAGTGTCGTTAATCGACTCTCTTTTAAGTTAATTTAAGTCTCTTGGTGTTAACACATGTTTGTTAACGTTTCCAGAAAACAGGTTGGTGAAATGCAAGAAATTTAACAGCTTTGTTGGCACTGTGACAATTATTACGTTACATTTGTTTACATCGATTTTAACATCTGTTGGTGAAATCGGGCATAAGCATAGAAATATTTTAATGTTTACAATTATTAAGTCAAAAGTGGACATGTAACTATAAGGCATGTAGTATTACTATGTACTAGGGCATGCTGCTGATAACAATACAGCAAATGGGGCTAAGTAAAATATTTTCTTCTGATGGAATGACAAAATTCATTCAATTTGTTTAAAATTTCTTTAAATTAAAGGAATTTTGATATTCCATCAGAAGAAACTATTTTACTTAGCCTCACTGAATTGCTGCCAGAGGTCTCACCTCCAGAGAACCATGATCAGCTGGAGCACATAAGTTCTAGACTGTTGACAATTTCTTGACAATAGCTTCAAGTGGAAGCAAAATGAAGTATAAAGTATATGAAGTACAAAATGTCTCAGACCTGATAGTGTAATTTTAATTATTACATTAGTTCACAGTGTTAATTTCAATTTACCTTTTGAAAATAATTAACCATGTTCCTTACCTCAACAGTTTCTCCAACCTCTAAATCTTCATCATCATATTCATTTTCCATTTCTTCTTTAATTTTCTGCTGCCATGAACTCAGATCCACTGAAAGTAGTTTACAAATAAATTAGCTTACGTACCTGAAGACAAAATACCCTCATGTTGATATAAATATAAGGTTCATACCAAAAGTCAGGAGCAACCCATCATTAAAATAATGTAACAGAAATGATGGCTAACTCTTCCATCTAGGGAGCTCATCATCTGAGAGAATACATAGAAAAAGCATAAAAACCAACTAATGAACTTTGAAATCCCACCAGAAGACAACCCCACAATTAAATTCATCACAAAATCAACAGATGGCAGCAGCAACTCCAGAACTACCCGCAACACTGCATCAAGCTTTAGTCGCAATAGAGCTGATGATGCGAAGAATGGTTAGCAAAACATGTCCTCAATATAGGTACGTAAGTAAAGCTGATGTGTAATAAATACGACTCATCTATAATTGTTTCGCCTCACTATGGTGTTCCAATACAGTAAAAATTTTTATATAGTTGGACATATGTTGACAATGGGGACAATTCCTTAGTCCTCGAAACATCTTTACGTATTTTTTTTAGCACCTGATGATAGCACTTCTAATACAATTCATTTTTATCAATGTTTATAAAACTACGACTAAATGTAATGATTAACACACATTATGACATGCTTTCTTTTGCTGCTTAGTCATTATTATTAATTATCTTATAGTTAGTTTGGATAAGCATAGTTCTATCACATTGTGAAGTTTGATTCATCCTAAAGTGCTGTACCAACCTTCAGTTTTTACAATATCCTTGCAAGCTTCCAGTAACATCTGCGCTCCTTCTGCGGCCATCCTTAACCTTCCACGTCTACGACGCACCTGTAATCCTGATGTACAAGTATTTGCTTAATGTGACGTTACATATTTTGTAAAATTACAATAAAATCTAATATTGCACTCACATCTCACAATTTCTTGGAATTTCCATCAATTTCTTAAAGATAAGTGAAATTTTTGTTACAATTAATTATATTTATGTAGTATTTGTTGCTCCACTGTTACTAGCTTCTAATTTAACTTCTGGATTTATTTCATGGTTACATGACCAAAAATGATTTGCTATGGCCGATTTATCAATCTGTTTATATCTAATATTTCTAAAATTTCCTTCATTCTGTTTCCAAATTACATTTGGTTCTTCTAATGTAAACCTGGTCACAATCTAAACAATTATATAGATAAATTTCAAATTTTTTATTATTCAAATTTTATTTTTTTAGTTAAAAATAAATAAAAAATCCATTGCCATGTAGTTTACACTGCTCGCAAAAGTTAAAGACATATGAACGTTGGTCAATGCTCAAGCTGTTGCCAAGCATAGTGCATGCACCTGTAGAGGTTCTGTGTACATAAGAGCAGTTTTACCCGCCAGCAAAGGTTTTGGCTATTCTTCCCGAATTAAACAATACATTAAATTATTAATTTTTAGATGAGTCGTATTTATTACACATCTGCTTCCGTATTTATTACACATCTGCTTCACTTTCGTACCTATTTTGAGGACATGTTTCGCAAATCATCGTTTGCATCTTCTGCTCTTATGCGACTAAAGCTTGATCCAGTGGTGTGGGTAATTCTGGAGTTGCTGCTATGTATATTCTCTCCCATATGATGAGTTCACTATGTTTTTGTACGTATTTTACGTATGGGAGAGAATATATATAGAAAAACATAAAAACCAACTAATGAACTTTGAAATCCCGCCATAAGAGAATCCCACATTTAAGTTCATCACTAAATCAACAGATGGCAGCAGCAACTCCAGAATTACCCACACCACTGGATCAAACTTTAGTTGCATAAGAGCAGAAGATGCAAACGATGATTTGCGAAACATGTCCTCAAAATAGGTACGAAAGTGAAGCAGATGTGTAATAAATGCAACTCATCTAAAAATTAATAATTATTTCGCTTCATTGTGGTGTTCCAATACAGTTAAATCTCAATACATTAAATATTCCTAAAACATTAAGATCTTACCTTGACACATATCACAGAAGTGGAACAGCATGCACGGTCCAATCCAGTAACTTGCTTTCCAACTTTGCAACAATCGTTTGTGCACGCTACCAACACCACAATATTACAGAGTTAATTGCTGGGATTTTGAAAAATCTACAGTTGTCCTATATCCTGGATTGGAGAGCATTTGTAAAAACCTGTTCATATTAAATATATTTCTGTCCTGAGAATGAATCACTTCATGTTTGTTGATCGAAAAATCACTTGTCCCATCTTCGAGGGACATATTCACACGCTCGGATCTCAAACACTGGAAAAAAGATATGTGTATAATAATAATGTAAAGTAATATTAACAATATTTTAGCTCAAGTTCAACACATGACTTAATGCCATTTACTTTAACAAAACGACACCTCTACCTTGAAAACGAACTGAAAATTAACTCTGTTTCAAACTGCATGACTTCTGCTTTAATAACAGGTGTATTAATAAATATAATTTTGTGTCGAACTAATACTCAATGCTCCACTTAGTGCTAGTATTTACCTAGTATGTGTTTCGTTAGAATCTTCCTAACATTATCAGCTGTACATGATGTTAGAAAGATCCTAACGAAACGTGTTTTAGGTAAATACCAGCAATAATTGGAGCATTGAGTACTAGTTCGACTCAAAATTATACTAATTTTGTGCTTAATTGTATCATAGTCCTTACACATTGGAACTAGGTGCATTATTTATTTATGCTTGAGATAAATGTTATGAGGAAAGAATGGTGTTGTTTTTCAGGCTTATCTGTGTTGAATGGATGGATGCTGGGTGTAACCATAACCATGTGAAGATAAAAAGCACATCCCTTGTATTATGAGTATCACAGAAATAGGATTTTTGAACGGTCATGATAAGAAAATAAAATTCTTTCTTATTATAAGATTGGCATCTGTCATTTTTCAAACATTTATCCGAGCATAATTAATTAATATAATGTTCTCAGTTCAGGCGCACTAGATGCGTGCACCACATTCGGCAGCACTGGTAGACAGGGCAAGCTTAGGATTGGCTGTAGTCTGCAGTACGGCCCGCCTCCATATGTCTTTAACTTTTGCGAAGATTATAATTTAACAAGTTATAAAAAAACACCTGTGATTTAAACTTTTGGTTTGGTTTAACAAATATCCAGTTAAACCAATACATATTACAAGGAGCCAGTGAACATACCAGCCTTGCTCTCCTGATTGCCTCTCAAGTTGTACGTTGGGTAAGAGGTGAAGCTGAGGATGTGCAATGATGGATACTTCTGCTGGAAGTAATGTTTCCAAGCCACCACCAGAGGAGCTGGTGCAAGATCGACCTTGTTCAATACAAGTATCATCTCCTTGTGTAATGTTTTGGTTACGTACTCGTACAGCGATGGAGGGAACATCAAAGCCTGAAATATCACATCTTTGAAGTCATTTGCTTTTCATTTAAAACAACTATACTTCTTACAAACTATTCTTATAAAATCTTATTCTTTTTTCTACCATGCCCTATTTTTGACCTTGATTCAGCCGCAGGCAGCATCAAACTGGTTCTTTCCCCCTTCACCTGCTGACTATCAGCTGTGCAAGTAGATGATGATGATGATGATGATGATGATGATGATGATGATGATAATAATAAATAATAATAATAATAATAATAATAATAATAATAATAATAATAATAATAATAATAATAATAATAATAATAATAATAATAATAATCATCATCATCATCATATCATCTTTACTGTCTGTAAACTTGTGACTTACAAGCATTAGACATTGTCACATTCTAAAGTATGTACATGAGTATTTAGCTTTGTTTGAGGAGTTTCCATTTACATTAACCTTAACAATTATTGTGTTACATAATTAGTACAGCTATTGCATATAGAGTAATTTTAGCTAATATTTACACATTTTTTACAATATTTACATATTCCTAGTACTAGTAAGTATATAATAACTACATCAGTATAGAGTAATAATAATATAGTACAATTCTAATTCTCTTAAACTTTACAGAGATTTATATATAAGAAATAGGTATAATAATTACAAGAATATAAGACAATTATAATTCACTTAGGCTGTATAAACATTTATCTATGAGGAATTTTTTCAAGAGATTTTTAAATATATTGCCTTGTGCTGATTTAATATATGAAGGAAGTTTATTATACAAAATGATACCTGCAATGTATGGGTCTTTGTTGTTAGAGGTTTTTGCTTTATATTCTCTATGGTAGTTGTTTATTCCTCTAGTGTTATAACGATAATGTTTCCTATTTAGAAATGTGAATTTACTGTTAGCCCTAACAAGTACGATAACCTTATACACAAACAATGATACCACGGTTAGTATACATTGTCGTCTAAAAATTTCCTTTACTGAATGGCGACTTGACAGGCTGAAGATGCACCTTAGACTTTTTTTCTGCAAAATTAGGATCTTATTCAAGTTTAACTGGCTGGTAGCTCCCCATATTTCAATACCATATGCGATATGTGAATGAATTAAGCCATAATATACCATTTTTAGTGTGTCACTTTCTAGATATGGTAATAATTTCCTTAGTAAATATAAGTTAGTACATAATTTTTTACTTAGCATTTCTATATGGCTGTTGCATGATAGCTTTTTATCAATAATAATACCCAAGAATTTTGTGGATGATATTTCTTCAACAACTGTGTTATTCGTGCTGATGACTAAATCCTGATCGTTGCTGTCCCGCAGTTCAAATAATATATATTTTGTTTTGTCACAATTCATGTGCAGTTTTGAGTATTTCAGATAGTTTGCTACATGGGTTAATGATGCGGAGGCCTTTTCTTCTAGTTGTTTGAAAGTTTTGTCTGCACAAGTTAGAGATGTGTCGTCTGCATATGATGTTAAGCTACATTCTTTTGGAGTTTGTATGTCATTTACATAGAGTAAGAATAATAGGGGACCCATGCATTATGGAAGCATGAGTTCCAGTGTTAAAGTGTGTTAGGGCTGCAATAATGCCAAAAAGTGACTATCACAGTCATTATTTACAAAATGGTGGACTTCAATGTTTTATTTTTGTTAATATCTGCTGAAATAACATTCTGTGGAGATGAAAGCAGTATTAGGAGATGGATAAGCGGTTATCCTCAAACTGCCTTCATGAACACAACAAGGAAAGTGTTGATGAGAAGTCAGGCATCAGTTGGACATAGTTCAACTACAAGAAATCATTGAAACTTTAGATTATCGAAAAGTTTGTGGACCCATATTTATTGACCAAATATAAGACCATCACTCTGAATATAAGACCTTCAGAGATTTTAAAATGAAAACAATCTTTTTTTGACAGGCGATGAAAGCTGCTTCTATCATTATGAGCCTGAAGTAGAACACCAAAATATTGTGACTGTGTGGGTCACATAGATTTGGAAATCTGATTTGCATAAATTTAGCTCAACTTTTGCTAAAGTATAAAGATGTGAAATCGACAATCAACTGTCTTCGAGGCTGACTTGGTGTTTTGCTGCACAAAATCAAACGAATGAAATAATGCGGTACACTTCAATCATCGACTGTCACAATAACCTACAAACAGCTGCCGCTTCTAACATCTTGCCAGTATTTATATCTCCCCAGCCATTGTTTCTAGAAAGCCGCAGACCTTTCGAGAATTTTAGCGGCAACAACAATGGACAGAACACTCTGGAGCCTCTCTTTGTCTCTTTTTCTCCTGCCCACATGCCCGGCTCCGGCTTGTTGCAGCACCACAACAATGCCACATGGTGACAATATAGAATCGCACCACCAGATTTGCCATCAAAGAAGAAAGTAAAGAAAGTGCTCTGCTGGGAAACAGAACCAGATTACTTCGGTAGTTTCATCTATAACCCACATTCGGGAGGTGCAGGTTCGATTTCCATGGCCAACCTATCTGACCCATGGATTTTTCACGGTTTTCCCAGGTTGCTAGGCAAATGCTGGATAGGTTAATTACATCCCCCAAATTTCCTGTCCCCCCATTTCATTACCATTATCATTTCACATCATCTCTCATCTGGTGGTCTATTTCAGGGTAGAAGTGTCAATGGGAATCTTGGCAGTGCATGGCAGGATGATATGCTTCTGGTAAACACTTCCTCCTCCATAGGATGGTCTCCGAACCCAGTCTGGTGCGGCCGTTTTGCACCACAATGGGGTGGGATACTGGGAAGTTTACAACTGGTAAAGTGTGGGGACCCTGCCCTCTGCACTGTCGAGACTCCTTGGGACCGCCTCCCTCTGTCTCCTCTTGCCTCATCCTTCCTCCCGGATATGCCCCACTTGGAGGCATACGTACAATAGAACAAGTTTGGACCTCCGTACAAAATCCCCTCGGTAGCGTAATCCAGTCCAGTCCAGTCTCTGCTAGGAAAATTATAAGAAGACATTGTAGCCTGTACACTTTTAAAGGGATATGAAGTTTACAAGTCTTGCAGTAATTAACTGCTGATGTCAGTCCCAAGGACAACACAAAGGGATAGTCCAGTTCACAACATGTAGCTTTAGTTTCATTACAACTACTCCTAGCCACACAGGTAGATCTGTCTTCCAGGCAGTGCAAGGTGTTGGACATATTGTGTTAATAGCATTACTTTCACAACAATTATGGACAATCTCCATTTTATAAATCAAAAGTTTTGGGTATTTTCAACCACCATTAAACATAGAATAAAAAGAAGTAACCATTAAACAGCTTGAAGAATGCACTTTCGAGCTGTCTAAAAGCAGTCGAGGAGGTTTCTACCAAAATTAACAATATAGAAAATGCACCACCTACCAAATGAACAAAAAATGAATTGTCCAGTATTCAACACAAAATACTGGATTTTTCAATGCTGCATAATATTAGAAATAAACTAAGTCTCGGACAAACATGAAAATGATTTGTACTACTCATATGCACCATTAATGATATGTGACACTGAACGAACTTTCTCCCAATATTTTTATATTGTTTCAGTAAGTGGTGCAGAACATTCACATTTGACAATTTACGAATGAACATGGCTGTTCACTGTAATTCCCGCATCAAAAGCAATGAGGAGGATGGCATGTAACGTAGCTTACACTTTGTATCCTTACCGGACTGTACACACACAGCGCTTTGCTATACTTGTTGACACGGACGTTTGTTGATGTCACGCTTGGCCTTGTATAGTACCGGTGTGTGTACATTGATTGCTAAGGTGTATGGGTTCCGATGTCTGGTTATAAGCAATGTTTTCTGGTTGCATTCTGATTTATTTTCTTGAACCTGGACAAAACATAAATGCTGTCCACTATATCCAGACAGTTTTGAAACTGTGGCATTACATCTCACACAGTTCATGTCACTGTGGAGACATCCTCCCTTCATCCGCAACTTGGCACCCTCCAACTGCCACCTTGTTGGTTTTATTAAGGGACAGATATGAGGCTAACACTATCAGTGCAGAAAGCATATAATCTTCAGCAGCTGGAACAGAGTTCTATCACAAGGGTATCTTAAAACTTACAAAATCATGGGGAAAAATTGTGCAAAGAAATAGGGACTATGTTAAAAAGTAACCAAAATGTATGTATATTAAAATGATATACTTGGTTTGCATAAAACAAAAATGTAATATTTTTGACAATTGTTACTCATAAGTTTCAGTATGACCTTTGTAGTTTGGATGGGGAAATTTTGATGAATAATATTTCCCTTTCTTTCATACTCAAAGTTTCTCTTTATTATATGACAGTATAGAGGGTTAAAGCAGTAATGTTGCAATTTACCAGCAAATAATAATATTGGAAGGTGAACTTACAGAAAATCGAATATCAACAATTATGAGAATTATATCAGACATCTCGAGTACTCTCCACAGCTGTCTCCATGTCTCCAAATTCAGCTCAAAGTAACTGAGTTCCTTCCAATCAAACTGCTTCTCCAGTCTTGAGATATATTCCTGAAACATTACAGCTGTGCCAACATAACAAACAACACATAATCACAAGTAGTTTAACAATAATGAGAGTTAAATACAAACATAACAAAGATATCATATGCAAACAACCCATACATAAGCTTTCTGTATTGTTTATTCATTTTAAAAGTTTGATAACACCATGAAATTACTGACTATGTAATTGAGAAAAATGCACACGAAGTTAGTACACACAAATTACAATAGTATTATTTGCTGTTTCAGATAACCAGCTGGCCAGCAACAGGAGCAGCTGCCACCAATGCCAAAACTGGTAGCAACTGTTGGAGTAATAAGTACTATATGCACACATTTTCTTGGGTGTTTGGGTTCCAAGTCCTCATTTGACAGGTTTTGTCCAATTCTGTAAACACAGGTGACAGCGGAAAAATGCAATGCCATGGCCGGGATTTGAACCATGGATCTCCTGGTTTCTGTCCAGTCGCTCTTACCCATTGAGCTACCATGGCCAACTTGCCATCCTGACATTAAATTCTCCAATTGTCTCATATATTTTCCCGGTAAACCACTAGAGGCTCTTGTATATCCGAGATACACCGTTTGTGGCATCTTACTATCGTAAGTACTTGAGTCCCAGGCTTCATCATTTAACTCTTATTATTTTAGTTAATTGATGGAAATTAATCATTTCTTCACACTAGCTATATACAGGCTAAGATCTTTGATAGATAAGAGTCAAACTAAAAATTCAATGCCATGGCTAGGATTTGAACCACAGGTCTTCAGGTTTCCATCCAGTTGCTCTTACCCATTGAGCTACCATGGCCAACATGTATCTCGAATAAACAGACACTGGAGATAATAATTCACATCCTCTGGCTGAAGATGTAAATAAAATGTTCACGAAATTGCGATCCTCATCAATTAATAAGAAAACTTTCATCATTTCTTATAAGTGAAGTTTTATGTTACAGAATATTATATTTGTAAATAAGTAGAATTAAGATTAGAAGATGTTGATAGCCAAGTTATTTTTGCTAGTACAAGGGAGAAAAGCTTGTTGAGGATATACGAGGAGGACCCAAAAGAAACCGGACTCCGAGGCTTTTACTTGGATGTTTTAAGGCATCTGCGAGAGGATGTGAGGAGGAAACACCTGGAACTTGGCGATCAGGTGACTAATTTCTGCATCACGACAATGCTCCAGCACACACGGCCTTACGAGTGACCCACTATTTGACATCTCAGAGGTGGTCTGTCGTTCCCCATGCTCCGTATTCGCCGGACCTAGCCCCATGCGACTTTTTCCTATTTCCACAAATGAAAAAAATGCTAAAAGGGGAGCATTATGACAATGTGGAGGTGGTAAAAACAGCTTCACAAAGGGCACTGGACAATATCAAACTTGAAGAGTTCCAAACGTGCTTCCAACAGTGGGAAAAGAGACTTGACAAGTGCATCACATGTAATGGAAAGTATTTTGAAGGTGACTGAAATAATTTTGTAAAAAGGTTCATCAATAAAGTTTTTATGACATCAATCCGGTTTCTTTTCGGTCCCTCCTCGTATAGGGAAATAAAAACAGTGTGGGGGAGGGAAGTGTGTAATAAGCTAAGGCGACAAGGATTTGCTTGGGCAAGGACAGGAGTCGGAAACTTGAAAGGTATTAGATAAAATAAGGATAAAAGGAAATGCCCAATGTATGGAGATTACATGGTATACTATATTGTAAACAAACAAAGGTATGGAGAGAAAAATTTGTCAACAGAAGTGGAACAGTTTTAAGGAGGGGCAGAGGTACTACTGATCAGGAAAATCTTGCCTGTAAAAGGAGAAAATAATGTAAGAAATATAGAAGATTTGGGGAAAGTCAGAGAGAAATGGTTAAGAATAACCAACAAAGGACATATCAATACATGGAATATCAGGGGTTGGGTGTACTGACACTATAAATTAAGCAAGACAAGAAGGGTATACTGGATGTCAATAAGAACGTTTATAAGAAATGAATGTATGAACAAAGATGAAAAACATTCATTCATGTAATGCAGTACCTATTAAGTAGATTGTGTGTGACACTCACAGTGAAGTATCTGTTCTCTCTGGCATCCAGTTCCTCCTTGGTCATGCTGAAGTCCCATGGTGGTCGCTTGGGAAAGTCCAACTCTGGCAGGAAGTACTCTTCTGTCATTATCTCAAAGTCCTCCTCCGATGCTGGAGTGATTGCCTGACTGGCAAATTCTTTCCTTTCCTGAATTTCTTTCTCAGATTCACGATGAAACTTCAGAGCATAACTGAAATGTATTAACACCAAAACGATAAACAAACACTTTCACAGTCAGAGTCATGAAGAATAATAAAATGGAAGGTCATGTTCCACTGGCAATCCCAGTCATTGATGTAGGTCGGTATGGCTCATTTGGAGCAGGCTGGCCCACATTAAGTGTTACAGGTGAATAACTCTTTAGACTGGACTACATTATGGAGGGGATTCAGCACAGAGGTCCAAACTTAGTCTATTGTACCTATGTCCCCAAGTGGGACATCCCCGGGAGGAAGGATGAGGTGAGAGGAGAGAGGGACGGGACTGAACTACACTACGTAGGGTATTCGGCATGGAGGTCCAAACTTGGTCTATTGTACCTATGTCCCCAAGTGGGGCACCTCTGGAAGGAAGGATGAGGCGAGAGGAGACGGAAAGACTGGACTACACTATGGAGGTCCAAACTTGGTCTAATATACCTATGCCCCCAAGTGGGGCACCTCTGGAAGGAAGGATGAGGCGAGAGAAGAGAGAGGGCAGGGTCCCTACAGTCCAACAGTTGGAAACTCCCCAGCAGGCTAGAACAACTGGCATCCCTCCCTACTGTGGTCTGCAAATAGCCCACTAGGTCAGCCCAGAGACTGTCTTACCAGAAGGGCATATCATCCTGACATGCAACACCGAGTCTCCCGCCGACACTTCTACCCTGAAAGAGACCACCAGATGAGAAGAGATGATGTGAAATGATAATGGAGATGAAATGGAGCAACAGAAAATTCATAGGATGTAACGAACCTACTCAGCGTTCATCTGGTGACCTGGGATAACCCTGAAAAAACCCATGGGTCAGTTAGGTCAGCTATAGGAATTGAACCTGGAGCTCACGAATTCAAGGCTAAAGATGAAACCACCTGAGCCATCCCGCCTGGATATGCTGAGTGAACAAAGAGGATATGAGATAAGTCCAGCTCATCCAATCATCACATTTCTCCTTAATAGTAGGTGGGGGTCAGAAAACAGTAATATAACTCAGTAGTAATAAAAGTGTACCTGTACATCAAAAATTGGCATATACCACAACATGATCAACTACATGCTGTATTGTATTTTGAGAGTTCAGGTCACTCTTTCATTTGGCACTTCAGAATTCATGAGGTGTACTAACTTAATGAAAACATCCTATAACACCTCAATAATTCATTTTACAAAAAGAAATATGTTAATAAAAGTTGCTTAGTTTACTGAGGGGAATCAAACTGTAAAACAAAAAATATAACGGTTTGATTTAGGAGCCAGAGGTTGGCCATCTTCAAGACAATATCACAATTTGGAAAGTTATTAGTCAAGTATAATTTGGAAGTCTTACAGTTAGGTTTTGTACTTGCCTTACAAAACACATCTAGCGCTGCCAATCACTACTGAGACCTACTCAATGTCCATAATGTTATTCTTTCTTTACTCCACTTGTAAAAGCAGTTTGGGCCTGACTTCCCTTCATCTTGGGAGGGGGCTATAATCAATTCCTTTGTAAGCTTGAAATATGTTTAACCATTTAAAGCATGGTGGTTTCAGGTGGCAACCACAGGTTTTATTCACCTTGAATAATGTTTTAGTGCAGTTCTTTTGTTATTATAATATTGTACTGGCCTTTGTCAATTATACACACAAAATTTTAACACCTTTGAATTGTAAACATTATATTATTTTTACAATTACATTTGTAGTGTTGTTGTTGTTGTTTTGCTTTTTTTAACTACAAAGAGGCAAAATCCAGTAACTGCAGTCAAATGATATCCTGTCAACATCCAAGCATGCCATCACACTGATTATTTTACTCGGGCCCTCCCTGTCCTTTACCACAGGCACATTTGACCGCAGTAGCCTAGATCCGAACCCACGATATTTAGCTTTGAATGGATGACCAGTCCAAACGTATTGCTTTAACGATAATGGCTATTCAAATCGATTGTGTTGAGGCACCCCAGAAAGTGATATGAGGACCAGTTTGGCAAGTAGAGCAAGACCAGCCTAAGTAGCAAAATAATTCATGCAGCAAAGGGTTAAGATATCTTTAAAACAAATAAAACTTTTAAGTAGTGTCTACTGCAAATACATTCAACATTTTCTTTGAAACCATTTTTCAGAAAACAGAACATAACGAAAGCTTTTACAGTAAACAATATTTGGTGACAATTTCTGAAAGATCTACAAGGACATTGAACTTAAACACCAAGGAATATTTAGTTTAGTTGTGCTTTCATCACTCGCATACCTACCTCCATCTCCTTACTTTATCATTCTCTCTTCTTAACTCCAATCTTCTTCAAATTCCTCTCATCGCCTTCAATCATTCTCTCTTATCTCCCTTTCTAACCTATTCTCTCTTCCTAACTCTCCATTCCTCACTTCTTAACTCCTATCTCCTATAACTCTTACGTCCTTCTCTAAGATATTCACTCTCCCTCTCTTCTTCACTGCTATCCCCTTCAACCTGTTTTCTCCCTTCTCTCCCCCTAACTCTATCAGGCCCTCTCTTTTAATCCCCCTCTTATTCACTCTCCCTCTCTTCTTAACCTCTATTTCCAACCCTCCTCTGCCCCTTACCCTTGTTTTCTTAACAACTCTTTTCATAACCCCAATCTCCTTCAACCCCTTCTTTAAGCTACCCTCTCTCCTTTATCGCTCTCATCCCCTCTATTAACCCTGATTGCATTCAACTCCCACTTTAGTCTATCCTCTCTCACTGTTCTCTTCTTCACCGCTATCCCCTTCAACCCGCTTTCTCACCACCCTCTCTCTAACTCTCTCAGGCCCTCTCTTTTAATGCCCTCTTATTCACTCTCCCTCTCTTCTTAACCTCTGTTTCCAACCCTCCTCTCCCCTTTACCCTTGTTTTCTTAACAACTCTTTTCATAACCCCAATCTCCTTCAACCCCTTCTTTAAGCTACCCTCTCTCCTTTATCGCTCTCATCCCCTCTATTAACCCTGATTGCATTCAACTCCCACTTTAGTCTTCCTTTCTCACTGTTCTCTTCTTCACCGCTATCCCCTTCAACCCGCTTTCTCACCACCCTCTCTCTAACTCTCTCAGGCCCTCTCTTTTAATCCCCCTCTTATTCACTCTCCCTCTCTTCTTAACCTCTGTTTCCAACCCTCCTCTCCCCTTTACCCTTGTTTTCTTAACAACTCTTTTCATAACCCCAATCTCCTTCAACCCCTTCTTTAAGCTACCCTCTCTCCTTTATCGCTCTTATCCCCTCTATTAACCCTGATTGCATTCAACTCCCACTTTAGTCTAACCTCTCTCACTGTTCTCTTCTTCACCGCTATCCCCTTCAACCCGCGTTCTCACCGCCCTCTCTCTCTCTCTCAGGCCCTCTCTTTTAATCCCCCTCTTATTCACTCTCCCTCTCTTCTTAACCTCTATTTCCAACCCTCCTCTCCCCATTTCCCTTGTTTTCTTAACAACTCTTTTCATAACCCCAATCTCCTTCAACCCCTTCTTTAAGCTACCCTCTCTCCTTTATCGCTCTCATCCCCTCTATTAACCCTGATTGCATTCAACTCCCACTTTAGTCTATCCTCTCTCACTGTTCTCTTCTTCACCGCTATCCCCTTCAACCCGCTTTCTCACCGCCCTCTCTCTAACTCTCTCAGGCTCTCTCTTTTTATCCCCTCTCCACTTTCTCATCCCATTTTTCCCTTGGTCTATCACCTCCATCTCCCTTTTTCTCATGTCTGACATAAATACAGGCCTTGTTTGTTTTGAAGCATTATCACAATATCAAAGTTTACTAGGGAAGGCAGTATGTTCTTTAGGTAGGAACTTTATGCAGGCTTCCATGGCCATTCCCTATAACATACAGGGTGTAACTTTATTTGTGTCATATATTTAAGGAATGATTTCTGACATCAAAATTGAAAGGAAAAAAAAAAAAAAAGTTGGCTCTTCTTTCAAATATGTGATGCTGGTGATTTTTTTTTAAGTATTTCACACTTTCATATAACTACGATGTTTTTACATACAACTATGATGTTTAATATGATTTCTTTACTTTTGTAGTATAATTTCATGCTGGAGGGCATTCTTTTTAATTTTACTGAAGTCAAAACTTAATTATTCATTTATTTACTTCTGCATATGTAGCTATACTGAAGAATTCGGTGCAGCCAAACTATCCTTGTTTCTCCACTGAATGCAATGCTGCCAACAATATTTATTTGTCCCTAAATTACACTATCTAGCAGACTTCAAAAATACAAGGTATCTATTAGTATCAATGATAGCAACAGTAGTGTCTTGTATCACCATTAATGTACCTGCAGCAAAACTCGGGATACTTGCGGTCCTGTCTCTTGATGAACTGCAGGGTGGCATTGCATTCGGAACACAACATCCGTGTACTCCGCAAACCCTCATCTAATAATAATTGAAGGCAGGCCTCCTCATTATTAAAATAAAAGGACAAGTCTAGTTTACTGATTTGTTGAGCAATTTCCCCATATTCAACAACATACTGAACGAACCTTAAATATCTGAAGGACGCACAGAACGAACAGCCTTCACTTCTAACAGTACAATAGGTACTTCTGCTGGACAACAAGGCTACTTATGTAAAGCAATAAAACCTGAGACATGGTTAAAAACTGAATTGCGCTAAATGCAACCACACGTCTTTCTGCACCAGTCTGGAGCATTTTGCAGAGGTTGGCTACAAGTGTTACACATCTTTCTCATGTTGACTACAACACCAGGACCTGCAGGTTGTCTGCTCACGCATGCATATACCTGCACCTTGGGACTTAGAAAATATTCTAGCATCACAGAAAAGAAAGTTTCTCCAAAAGGTTCATATGTATATAGGTCTGAAAAATCAATTATTTCAGAGTTACAACATAAGCCGAAGGTTGCAAAAACAGCTCCAAGTGGCTTCCTCTTGTTTCGATACATACAGTAAGCCTGCCTTCCATGCTTCAGTGTACTCTGTTGAACATCCCTGTGTGTTTCTCCCAAAATGTCAACATCAGGAACAGGAGTTGCATAAACCAAGATCCATGATTTCAAATGTTCCCATATGAAGAAATCCTTTGAATTCCAATCAAGCAAACAAAAAAGCCATTCAATGGCTCAACCAATCCATCTTTGTGGAAATCCATCATTCAAAAACTCACAAACTATCATACTGAAATGAGCTGAAGCACCGTCATGTAAAACCCACATTTGCTGTATGAGGTCCAGAGGTGCTTATCAGTTAAGTGATGCAACTCATTTTTGAGAAACTGGAAATAGGTTTGTCCATACAGACACGGAAGGAAGAAGTAGGGACCAATAAAGTGATTATGAATGATTCCTCCCCAAACGTTGAAATAGAACTTCTGTTTAAGTTTGAATTTATGAGTCACTATGTTTACACTCTTCACTTACTTGTTGTTGTATAATTGAAACGTTTTCAAGATCATTCGATCTCATCATCAGCTGTTTGGTGACTAAATGAACCTCCCTCTTCTTCCACTACTACGGAGCTCCGATCACTCTGCCATCTGGTGTTAGGGGCACTAAGTTTTAATACTTCATTTAATGCCGGGATTTCAAAATTTATAACTTTATCACGGTTTTTGTTTATGAATATTTTTTCCCAAATATCCAATTCTATGGGTGTACTTAAAGATTTTAACAGTTTAATGTTGTGGCCAATGTTGTGGTTTTCTGTCCAAACATGGTGTGAAACTGCAGATTTTTCTGTTTGTTTCAACTTAATGTTCCTCTGGTGTTCTTTTTGCCTGGTTAACAAGTTTCTCTTAGTTTTTCCTATGTAGCTTTTCTCACAGGTTTCACAATTAATCTGATAAATTCCTGATTTCAAATTGTTGGGGATTGTATTCTTCAGTGGCTTATTTAGCAGGTTCCTCAGACTGAATTTGTTTTGGGGTGCTAGTTTTAAGTTTAGTCTTTTGAAGATTCGTTCAAATTTTCTAAAAGCCCATGGATGGTAGGTGAATTTTCTATATTGCCAATTTGTGTTATTAAGTGGTGTGAGAGTGGTATTTTTTGATCTTATCTTCAGTTTTTCTTTCCTCTTCATCATGTTCCTTATGATGGCTGGGTTGAATCCATTTAATACCGCTATGTCTTTTATGTGTTGTTGTTCTTTCAAAAATTCATCCTTACTCAGTGGGACGTTGTATAGCCGGTGAATTAGACTTCTAAAGGCAGCTAGTTGATGTGAAACTGGGTTGTATTCATTTTTCTTTATGTAATTATCTATGTGTGTGGGCTTCCTGTATATTCCAAAATCTACACCATGACAATTTCTAGTTATCTTGAGGTCCAAAAAGGGTAGGGTGTTGTCTCTTTCTACTTCCATAGTAAATTGGATGTGATTATCTTGCAGGTTTAGTAATTTTAGAGAATCTTCTCTAAGTTTTTTCCGGAATGATAGCAAAAATATCATCAACATATCTCTGCCAAAATTTATAAATCTGTGGGAAGGCCTTTACTATGTGTGTTTCAAAATAGCTCATGTATAGGTCTGCTAAAATAGGCGAAAGTGGGCTCCCCATTGCTAATCCTTTTGATTGTCTGTAGAATTTTTGGTTAAACATGAAGTAATTATTCCTTATGCATAAATCTGTAAGATTGATAATGTCATCTATTTCTCTGGGGTCCGTTGTAGTCTGGGTTAGCCATTTTTTGAGGAATGTAGGTATTTTTTCTACTGGAATGCTTGTAAAAAGTGCCTTAACGTCAGAAGAAAGAAGTATGTGATTTTCCGGGATGTTGTACTTCTGTAGGTGATTTATCAATTCTAAGGAGTTTTTTGTTCCCAAACTTTGAAATTTGTCATATGATTTTAATTTTCTTACTAACCATTTTGCTATGTGGTATGTAGGTGAATTGATGCCATTGATGATGGGTCTCATGCTGTTGTCTTGTTTGTGGATTTTTGGCAGACAGTACAACCTTGGTAGTGTGGGGTTGGAAGATTTTAAGTTGTATTTTTCAGATGTACTTAATGTTTTTGTAATTGATAAAGCTTTATTAACAGAAGTGATACTTTTGGATAATGGATTTTTTTGGAATTTTTTCATATTCTGGACTGTCTAACATAAGGTTTACTCTCTGAATATAGTCTTCTGTCTCCATAATTACTAGAGAATTACCTTTGTCGGCTTTTAGGTATACCACAGGCTTCTTATTTAAATTTCTTATTGTTTTGTTGTAAGTTTTATTGTATATTGGGGATAACTGCTTTATTATATCCAGACATTCAATTTTGGCTTTGGTTAAGTTTTCATTTTTTAGGTTATGTGTGGCTATTTCTATGTCGGCGATAAAATCGTCTTTATTATTTGAGAAGTTAACACACGTATTGAAACCTTTCTGGAGTAATCTAATTTCATCGGTTGTAAACTCTTGTTGCGAAAGGTTTATTACGTTAACTTGCTCTTTAAAATCCCGGTGTTTTGGCTGATGAGGGTGTTCCAGTTGCCGTTCTTTTAACAGTTTGAATTTATTTTTAAGTCTTTCGTTTTTCTTAATCATTAATGTGTTTAATTTTTCGTGAACCTGCATTTCGAAATTTTGCCAAATGTGTATTCCTAATTGTTTGGTTAGTTCTAGATGTAGGTTGTATAATTCCAGGTCTATTTTATATAATATATAATCTATAAAATAGACCTGGAATTATACAACCTACATCTAGAACTAACCAAACAATTAGGAATACACATTTGGTAAAATTTCGAAATGCAGGTTCACGAAAAATTAAACACATTAATGATTAAGAAAAACGAAAGACTTAAAAATAAATTCAAACTGTTAAAAGAACGGCAACTGGAACACCCTCATCAGCCAAAACACCGGGATTTTAAAGAGCAAGTTAACGTAATAAACCTTTCGCAACAAGAGTTTACAACCGATGAAATTAGATTACTCCAGAAAGGTTTCAATACGTGTGTTAACTTCTCAAATAATAAAGACGATTTTATCGCCGACATAGAAATAGCCACACATAACCTAAAAAATGAAAACTTAACCAAAGCCAAAATTGAATGTCTGGATATAATAAAGCAGTTATCCCCAATATACAATAAAACTTACAACAAAACAATAAGAAATTTAAATAAGAAGCCTGTGGTATACCTAAAAGCCGATAAAGGTAATTCTCTAGTAATTATGGAGACAGAAGACTATATTCAGAGAGTAAACCTTATGTTAGACAGTCCAGAATATGAAAAAATTCCAAAAAAATCCATTATCCAAAAGTATCACTTCTGTTAATAAAGCTTTATCAATTACAAAAACATTAAGTACATCTGAAAAATACAACTTAAAATCTTCCAACCCCACACTACCAAGGTTGTACTGTCTGCCAAAAATCCACAAACAAGACAACAGCATGAGACCCATCATCAATGGCATCAATTCACCTACATACCACATAGCAAAATGGTTAGTAAGAAAATTAAAATCATATGACAAATTTCAAAGTTTGGGAACAAAAAACTCCTTAGAATTGATAAATCACCTACAGAAGTACAACATCCCGGAAAATCACATACTTCTTTCTTCTGACGTTAAGGCACTTTTTACAAGCATTCCAGTAGAAAAAATACCTACATTCCTCAAAAAATGGCTAACCCAGACTACAACGGACCCCAGAGAAATAGATGACATTATCAATCTTACAGATTTATGCATAAGGAATAATTACTTCATGTTTAACCAAAAATTCTACAGACAATCAAAAGGATTAGCAATGGGGAGCCCACTTTCGCCTATTTTAGCAGACCTATACATGAGCTATTTTGAAACACACATAGTAAAGGCCTTCCCACAGATTTATAAATTTTGGCAGAGATATGTTGATGATATTTTTGCTATCATTCCGGAAAAAACTTAGAGAAGATTCTCTAAAATTACTAAACCTGCAAGATAATCACATCCAATTTACTATGGAAGTAGAAAGAGACAACACCCTACCCTTTTTGGACCTCAAGATAACTAGAAATTGTCATGGTGTAGATTTTGGAATATACAGGAAGCCCACACACATAGATAATTACATAAAGAAAAATGAATACAACCCAGTTTCACATCAACTAGCTGCCTTTAGAAGTCTAATTCACCGGCTATACAACGTCCCACTGAGTAAGGATGAATTTTTGAAAGAACAACAACACATAAAAGACATAGCGGTATTAAATGGATTCAACCCAGCCATCATAAGGAACATGATGAAGAGGAAAGAAAAACTGAAGATAAGATCAAAAAATACCACTCTCACACCACTTAATAACACAAATTGGCAATATAGAAAATTCACCTACCATCCATGGGCTTTTAGAAAATTTGAACGAATCTTCAAAAGACTAAACTTAAAACTAGCACCCCAAAACAAATTCAGTCTGAGGAACCTGCTAAATAAGCCACTGAAGAATACAATCCCCAACAATTTGAAATCAGGAATTTATCAGATTAATTGTGAAACCTGTGAGAAAAGCTACATAGGAAAAACTAAGAGAAACTTGTTAACCAGGCAAAAAGAACACCAGAGGAACATTAAGTTGAAACAAACAGAAAAATCTGCAGTTTCACACCATGTTTGGACAGAAAACCACAACATTGGCCACAACATTAAACTGTTAAAATCTTTAAGTACACCCATAGAATTGGATATTTGGGAAAAAATATTCATAAACAAAAACCGTGATAAAGTTATAAATTTTGAAATCCCGGCATTAAATGAAGTATTAAAACTTAGTGCCCCTAACACCAGATGGCAGAGTGATCGGAGCTCCGTAGTAGTGGAAGAAGAGGAAGGTTCATTTAGTCACCAAACAGCTGATGATGAGATCGAATGATCTTGAAAACGTTTCAATTATACAACAACAAGTAAGTGAAGACTGAGTGTAAACATAGTGACTCATAAATTCAAACTTAAATATGAAGAATACTTCACTGTTAATAATGCTTCTGCTTTTAATATTTAGAACCTCTGTTGATGGTTATCTTGTCCCACTTCATTTCAAGTACCCAGTTACGAGTGTTATGAAAACTGAAGATGCCTCATCTGTGAATAAGATACATGCTTAGGAAACTGCACACTGCTGTAACATTTTCTTGGCTCAAAGTCAGCCTCATTTAATCCTTGCACATGCTGAAGGTGATACAGTTAGTCATATGACTAACTCCTTCCCTTACTGACATACATACATCTTGTGCTTTGTGATGGGTCTGCATCTGTAACAAGAAAAACTTGTTGTTCAAGCTCAATGCCTTGTACAGCTCTTGGTCTCCTAATGTCCATACTACTCCTCTCAAATGCACCATTCTCTCTCCAGTGTTAGGGAATTTGTGTGAATGTTCTTGCACACAGTGACTGCTTGTTGGGTACCTTTCTGTATAAAGTTCACATGCTCATATCTGCACAGCCATACTTGTAGTGCATATCCATCTGTTCACTCATGGAATACATCTTCTTTGACCTATAATGAAGAAACAGTTCATGTCATATGAACTGTTTTTACTGTTTTGATGTCAGAAACACGTCCCCCAAATATATGACACCAATGAAGATACACCCTGTATTCTTGGCCTGTGTTTACAAGTAGTATAAGGTACATTCAAAAAGAAAAGAGCCAGAGACATAATTACAGAAACCAGTACCTGTGTTTAATACTGGCCATGGCATTGCATTTTTCATGTTGATTCTATCTATCAGTACCTGTATGTTAGAAGTATTGGCCCTGGCTGTTGAGACACTTATCTCACTGTGACTCATAAAAATCCCGGGGCTGCAATGTGAGCTAATTCCGCACGTACAGCTGGACATCGTCCGAGGTGAAACATTTGCCCCTAAGAGCCTTTTTAAGGGGACCAAAAATGGCGTAATCACAGGGACAGAGGTCTGGACTGTATGGAGGGTGGCCAAGAACCTCCCATTTGAATTTCTGCAGGAGTGCCATGACTTTGTTCGCCATATGAAGTTTTGCATTGTCATGGAGCAGAATGACCATACAGGTGAGATTGCCTGGTCATTTTGATTTGATCGCTTGATGAAGGTTGGTCAAGGATTGCAAGTAATGCTGGGCATTCACTGTTTGGCCATTCTAGAGGAAGTGTTTCAGAAGGGGGCTATCTTGGTCAAAGAAGAAGATCAGCATAACCTTTCCTGCACTTGTGTGGATGGCCTTGGCTTTTTTTGTGGTGGTGACCCTGGATGCTTAACTGGAGACTTTGTCATTTTGATTCTAGTTCAAAGTGATGACACTACGACTCATCTCCAGCCACCACTTGCGCCAGGAACTCATTCCCTTCCCTAGCATAGCACTGCAGATGACCAAGACAGTAGACCATTCGACAAGCTTCCTGGTGTGGTTGAAGACTGTGGGGCATCAATTGGGCACACACTTTGTGCAAGAGCAGTCATTCCTTCATGATGGTATGAACACTTCCAAACTCAGCAGCTATGACTTCCACTGTCACTCAGCAGTCCTGAGTGCATCAACCAGCTGGACAATGTCATTGGTAATGCAGTGTGGTGCTCCAGACCGTGCATCATCGGCTAACGACACCTGTCCTCCCCTGAAACGCTTGTGCCATGCCTTGATTCTTGCAAGGGACATGCAGTGTTCGCCGTACACTTGTGACATTCATCGATGCATGTCCATTCCCCCTACTCCCTCCGCTGTCAGAAGACAAACAACACCTCTTTGCTCTTCTTTTGACCACCTCCCTTTCACTGTTTGCAATGTGACTGGCAGCATTGGATGATTGATGCATGCTGCTGCTACCTTTGTATAGTCACGTGACCGCATGTGTGCTCTCTAGCGACGGGCTGTGAACTTCCACGCTCTGGTCAGAACAACACTTTGTTACACATGCCATGACATTACCATCTGTAACCGGTTTGTGCATACCACACCCTGGCTCGTTTCTTTTTGAACACCCCTTATAACAACAGTGCATTGTTCAGATTTTGATGACATCAAGATACTGGCAGTAAGCAAAATAATACAGGAAAGCACTTAAATCTTCAAAAAAAAAATTGAACTTACAGTAATTTGATCTGACAGTGTCGTCAGCATGGTACCAGTACTCCATGAAGCATAAGTATTCAAATGATCACATTACAGTGATCAGTGTAGAATCATTACAATACTCTTTTCTACCTCTGTGTATCTGATGCCTACCGATTTGGATTTCCTCGTCCAGATTTGGAAACTGGCTGCTGATTCAACTTCACAGTGCTGACCTCTTTATCTTCTAATTTGTCATCAAATGAAAATCCTGTAAACAGATGTCATTTTGCTCAACTGCAAATAAAAATTATGTCTTGTGTGTACATACTTGTACATTTTACAAAGCAAATAATTGTCAGCTTGTAAATATATCTCTTCACCTTCACCTAAAAGCAAGAACTTTTATTAATACTAAACAAACACACAACTTTTGCTCCATTTGTTTAAATAATCAACTTTATATTAAATTATTTATAGAAAAAGTGATTCTTCTAGTCACATGATATTACACTAAGAGTTTTAAGTAAAAATACAGTTGAATCTCTTTTACATTTTTGTTGTTAATGATCCAGAGAAATATCTCGCCTGCTACACTTACATAACTTCCTTAGTTTATTTTTATATATCTGCAAACTATTCTTATGAAAGTTTGGTTTTCTATCTCCTTTATGTTGAACATTTATAGGAACAGATTCATTATATATTTTGTTCTGTAGGATAGAAGAAACCAAATTAATATTCAGATTAATATACAAGGGCTGTTCAATAAAGAATGATCATAACTTTTTTACGGTCATAATTTTTTGCACTAAAATTCAGTCCTATTATATTCTGTTAGCTTAATGTGAAACCAAAACGCCGTAGTAGTTTCATTGTTGGTACTCCTTGTTCCCGCCTGTGAGAACCAGGCAAGTTCAGACATGTTCAGTATCGCCTACCACACCTACCGCTGCAATGAAGGTAACACGCAAGGAACAATATGCAGCTTTGAAATTCTGCTTTCGTCTCAACAAATCTTCAGTTGAGGCCTATACAATGTTACAGGAGGCCTATGGAGAGTCTGTTCTTCCCTACAGTACAGCTCGAAGGTGGTTTAAAATGTTTAAAGAGGGGAAACAATCAATTTCAAAGGACGGTGGACCCAGTGCTCCAGTTACTGCTCTTACGGAAGAAAACATCAACACTGCTGCTGCCATTGTGAGAGAGGATCGACGAATTACCTTAAGATCACTTTGTGAAATACTGAACATTTCATTGGGTAACACATTTCCGTGAAGCAGGCCGGATGTTGCACCACGATAATGCGTGGCCGCATATTGTCAATGTTGTTGATGAATATCTTGCAAAAATCAACGTGAAGTGCATCCCTCACCCTCCCTATAGTCCGGATTTAGCCCCATGTGACTTTTTTCTATTCTCTATCTTGAAGAAATGCCTTCGTGGAAGGCATTCCATCATCAGAAGCAGTGGTGAAGGCTGCGGAGGCGATTTTGATGGATCTCTCAAAAAATGGTTTCCAGCATGTCTTTGAAGACTGGCAGAAATGCTGGGACAAGTGCATCGCATTCAGGGGAGACTATTTTGAGAAGGACCATCAAAATTATGAGGATGAGTAAAGGTACGTTGTCAAAAACAAAACTGTGATCATTCTTTATTGAACAGCCCTCGTATTTTATGCTCAACCTTGCCAAACTATTTTAACAACTGGTAGCAATACTTTTATGGGCCTCATTAAAGTACACCTGTTCATTAAAGTATTGGTATTTGACCAATCAGAAGTGACCACGTAACATTGTGGAAGCGCAAGTATCAATTATTCTCATTTCAATCGACAACGGTACTAGCACCAGATTAGAAAAAACTCAAAATATCTGACAATAGTAACAATGACATTGAACTCACACCCCCAGAAATTACAGCCACATCGACCACAAAATACCAGTACTTGTTTGTCGACAGTGGTATTTTGTCCAAAGCAAATAATGCTTCTAACAGTTATTCACAAACATTTCTCTAACAGCAGCCAATTTGTCCAATAGCATTTGGAAGTACTACTAACAGCTCCTTCCGTGGCAAAGCAATATTCCGCAACTTGCTAACAAAGAAAAACATGTCATCAACATGTAACGAAAGTAGGGCCTAGGGGTCTGCTGGACCTGCTAATTCATCATTCTTGCAGCTACAATAAAAACAGATAAAGTTATTGCTGCAGAAAACATTTCAGTAAGGTGTAGCATTAGATGTCCTAGTCGACAATTACCTAGTTGCATTTGTTCGCAAACTACAACATTTAAATAAAGCTAGGGGCCTCCCATTTTTTTTTTTTAATTTACATCCTCCAACGTTAAGTCATATCAAACAATGAATGAAATGGGTGAAATGATGCTCAAATAAGCCCAGGGTCCATAGAGCTTAGATTTACCCGACATTCGTCTTTCAGGATTAGGGAAAACCCCGGATAAAACCTTATCCGAGTAACTCACCCAGACCGAGATTCAAACTCGGGACCTCTTGAACGTGAGGCAGACATGCCACCACCACGCTACCGAGGCGGGCTAGGGGGCCTCCCAGCTTGTGTAACCAACTAGTTAGCAGAAAATGGACCACAAGTGACTTGTTCTGTAAAGAAAGAAATTACTTCAGTTTTTACGTAAACTAAAAACGAAGTGGAACCGGACAGTGAAAAAGAAAAACACAAATAGCTACTTCAGTAGTGAGCAGATTTTAAATAACACATGTGTTTAAAATATAAATAGAATATGATTGGCAATAAGACTAGATTAAATGCCTTGGTATATTCATATAATCAGAAATATAAGTTTTTAGTAAAATAGAATAAACTACGTAATTAATTACAAATATATAATAATATAAAATTATACTTAAATCCTAGGCAGAGGGCGGGGGGATTTAAAGTGTTATCAAAAGTGTATTGAGTTAGCTCTCATTGCTATAGTTCACAGCGTCCTCACGACGTTTTGCAAGAAATGAAAGAGTTATCAAATTGTGGTATCCCTGCTAAAACAGACAAATATTTGACAATTACCACAATAACTGAGCAACTTTGAAACATTAATATATATATTTGGGCGGCGTGGCTGTCAGCAACAGCTAACAACTCAGTATTTTAAAGCATAACCTAAAAGCACTTTCATTACGAATGACATTTTTTTACACATACCTGCCAGAAACGAGCTCTTTTTTTGCTGCTTCTTGGACTGTAGTTGTGCTTTCTTCGCTTTTCCACTAAACGGAGCTTTCTTTCTTCCTTGAGGCATTTTAACACAATTCGGCTGCACGACAGTAGGTAACACTATTTATAACAAAAGGTATATGTATTTTCGCTTTCCTAATTACTTTGAAAGCCGATACGATCCAGACTTTTCTATTTCGCAACTTAATCTTTTAGATTTCAGCGCTTATGAGCGGCTTTCTTGTGTATTTCTATTTCTGTCTGTGTTTACTTATTGTTCTGCGTGTAAGTCATGTGTGTTTAAAGCTTTAACAATCTAATGATAGATGGCTGTAGACTCATTTACCATTTTTCCCTAAATATGGCTGCAGCGCACATAGTCTTATAGTGTTATTGACTTTTCTTTTTTTCTTTTTTTTTTCTTTCCTTGAATAAACCAGCCAAGAATTGAGAAACTGTAATAATTAACATTTCTCAAAGATTTTTTTTCTAAAACCCTAGGTACAAATTACAATTGAGAAAGCTTAACTCTGTGGGGTAGAAGGAAACTTTATAATATAAATGTTATAATATTGTGACTTTGTGGATTCGTGAAATTAAAAGTCCAATTGCACAAACTCAAAATGTTCTTTATTTCCACCGAATTACAGTTGAACACTTGCCAATTACACAGAATTACGTAGCGCACACAATTAAAATTCACCAGTTAGTCTGTCACAGGTCCACTCTGCACTCGCAATTACACGCAACTTCTCCGATGCACGTACACAGTCTTTGGGTCCATTCACTCACTGGGCGCTCCTCACAGCTGCTCGCCAAGAACTGAACTGAAATCGCCAACGGCAGCCCCTTTTATAGGGGTATAACTGTTTCTCAAAGTCTCTCGTTTCAGTGAATCACCGCGAAGGTTCCAGACGGCAGAGGGAGGGGAAGAGGCGGCCAGTGACCAGTGACACTTCCCTAATCATCCCATCAGTTAGTGACCGAGATAAATGGGTAGGTGTGGTCCGGTCACCTACTCAGCTGTCAGTTGGTCGTGCTTTCCGATAATTGGGTGACACTGCTCCCTCCTCAAAGCTGGTCGTCCCGAACAGCACCATCGTAGTGGGCTATGCGATCCAGTTGTGCCACCAAAATCTCTCCTCGGGGCACCTTCTGGATGCGGTAGACCACGTCATTAATCCTCTTCACCACGCGGTACGGCTCTTGACATGGCTGCTGAAGCTTCGTGCAGCGTCCCATGGTCCGCGTAGGACGGTACAACCAGACCAGGTCACCTTGCTAGAACCCTTGGCTGTTGGCTTGCCTGTCATATCGGGTCTTCATTCGGTCGCTCGCCTTCTGGATGTTCTGGCGAGCCATCTCGTGCATGTCGTGGAGGTGGTCCACCAGGTTCTCCACATATTCGGTCACTGGCTGCTTCACCTCCGGAGGGCTTCCAAACGCCAGGTCACAAGGGAGGCGTAACTCTCGGCCGAACATTAAGCTGGCTGGCGTCATCCCAGTTGTGTCGTGTGTAGACGAGTGGTAGGCCAGCAAGAACAGTGGCACCTTGGCGTCCCAGTCTCGCTAATGGTTGGCCACGATCTTCCTCAGGTGTTCCGCTAAGGTCTTGATGTATATTTCGACCATGTCATCCGACTGGGGATGTAGAGGCGTCGTGCGGATCTTGTTCAAACCAAGCCTTTGTAGTGCCTCCTTCATTAGGTTGGACTCAAAATTGGTACCCTGGTCACTGTGTATCTCTACCGGCACCCCCAATCGACAGAACACTTGCTCCACGAGGCAGTCTGTGATTGTCTTTGCCTCTTGTTTTGGGATGGCATACAGCTCCGGCCGCTTGGTGAAGTAGTCCACGACCACCATTAGGTACTTGTTGCCTTGGTCGGAAACTGGGAACGGTCCAGCACTCTCAACGGCGATCCGTTCGAATGGCGCTCCGACGTTGTACTGCTGCATGGGACCCCGGCTCCTAGTCTGGGGGCCGCGACTCGCCGCGCACACGTCACACTGACGGCACCATCTCTCAGCATCTGCTCAGAGTCTCAGTCAGTAGTAGCGCTGCCGTAGTTTATCAATCGTTCGGTTCGCTCCCAGGTGTCCTCCTGAAGTACCGGCATGCACTTCCTCCAAGACTTCAGGGGCCTTACTCCGGAAAAGTACCAACTGTTCTCTCTGCAATTTCCCATCGGGCGATTCCCATACCCGGAACAGCACGCCCTCTCTGGTCTTCAACGAGTCCCATTGGGCCCAGTACGACTCGTAGGTCGCGCTCCTCGGTGCGATGTCCTCCCAGGTTGATCTTGTCTCTGCCTCCACTTCCCTCAAGAGTGGTCCCAAGTCTGCGTCTGCCAGCTGCTCCCTCCTCAGGCCTGCGCTATCCCAGCCGTCCGCAGGCACTGCCGTGACTACTAGAAATGCTGCGGCACGCTCCTTCTCTTCCACCCTTGTGCACTGGCCGCACTCTTCCGGACAGGGTCTTCGGGACATAGCGTCTGCGTTACTGTAGCTCTTCCCTCTGCAATGTTCCGAGGTGAAGTCGTACTCCTGTAGCCTCTGGACCCAACGTGCTGTCTGGCCTTCCAGGTTCTTAAAGCTCAATAGCCAGGTTAGAGAGGAATGGTCAGTTCTCCGGTGATATGGCTGACCGTACAGGTACTTGTGGAAGTCCTCCAAGATCTATACTACTGCCAGTAACTCTCGTCGGATGACGCAGTAGTTCTTCTCTGCCTTGGGTAACGTCTTGCTGTAGTAGGCTATTACCCGCTCGTGGCCGTCCTGAACTTGCGATAGGACACCTCCAATGCAATGGTCGCTGACGTCGGTGTCAACAATGAAGGCGCCACCCGGTTGTGGAAATCCCAAAATTGTAGCACTGCACAGGGTCTTCTTCAGGTGCTGGAAAGCGTCTTCGGCGTCCTCCGTTCACACATAAGGCTGGTGGTCCTCTGTCAGCCTGATGAAGGGCTTGGCGATTTTGGAGAAGCCCTTTATGAAGCGTCGGTAATAACTGCACAGCCCCAGGAAACTGCGAAACTTTCCTATCCTTTGGGCGAGGCCAATCCCTCACAGCCTGTGTCTTCTCCGTGTCTGTGGCCACGCCAGTTGCTGAGACTATGTGGCCCAAGTAGTTCACTTCCTTGCGGAAGAGCTGGCACTTCTTCGCGTTCAGCTTCAAGTTGGTCGCCTGCCATCTCTGCAGCACCTTACTCAGATTCTCGAGATGGTCTTCAAAAGTCTTACCGACGATGATGATGTCGTCCAGGTATAGCAGGCAGGCGTCGTAGGTCAGTCCTATCATCGTTGACTCCATGACGCGTTGGAAGGTAGCTGGTGTGTTGCAGAGGCCAAAGTGCATAACTGTGAACTGCCAGAGCCCTTGGCCTGTCCAGCATTCGGTTTTCTCCTTGTCTCTCGGGTCTAGAGCTACATGCCAGTAGCCCAACTTTAGGTCCAGGGTCGAGAACCACTGCGCAAGAGCTAGCGTGTCCAGGGTGTCATCAATCCGCGGTAAGGGGAAGCAGTCCTTACGGATGACAGCGTTCAGCTTCCTGTAGTCCATGCAGAAGCGTAGCTCACCGTTCTTCTTCGTCACCAAGACTACAGGGGCTGTCAGACTCTTCAATCACTCCCCTGGATCTCATGTCTTCCAGCATGTCTCGTACCGCCCCTTGCTTCGCCAGCGGAACGCGTCTAGGTGGTTGCCAAATAAGCTGGGCGTCCCAGGTGTCAATGCAGTGAAGCACTTTGTCCGTTCGGTCGTAGTCACTATCACCTTCGCTGAAGACACGCTTGTATCGTCTCAGCAGTTGTCGAACGTTCTCGAGCTGCTCTGCGGTCAGGTGGTCGGCCGCCCTCTCCAGTAGGCCTTCTAGCCGGGGCCCCAGGTGTTGCGTCGGCACCGGCTCCTGCGTCTTGTCGATTGCTGTTACGTTTAACACAGGCTCGCACGTTCCCAACTCCGTCCCGGCTTGGACGTCGTGATCGGTGTCCGTTGGATTTAGCAGTCCCACTGGCACCTCCTCTCGGCAGGGCAGCAATGCTATGGCTACACATAGTCCGTGTACAGGCGTCTTCTGGTCCAGCATCATGTTCCTGGTTCTCTGGCCTTCCAGTCTCGCCGTCACCACCACCTCGCTCCTCGCGGGAACAACCACGTCTTCGTTCAAGATGACCCTGCAGATTCCCAGGCACTCTTTGGGTTGACGGAGTATAACCTCTTCTCCGTTGAGCCGCAGGACCTTCCTGCCGTCGTCGACCGTCGCCTCGTGGTTCCTGAGGGCATCCAGTCCCAGAATCACCTCCTCAGCCACCTTCGCGACGAACACCCACAAACGCACGGCACTCCGTCCCAAGGTCAGCTCTAGCAGGGCCTCCTTCTCCACAGGCAAGATGTCATCCGATGCCGTGACAAGCTGGTATGGTCGGCTCGGCTTCCTTGTCGGCAAACACTTCGCCATGTCAGGTCTGATGATGGTCAAGGCTGCCCCGGTGTCCGCCAGCACGCGGCACGGCTTCCCTCTCACCCAACCGTCCGCGATGAGGCTGTCATCCATACGCCGGCTGACGTGGCGCAGTGCCACTCGAGGGGATGGTGGTGATGGCGGCGACGTGCCCCTCTCCACTACGGTCCTTACTCGTTTTCCGGCTGCCCTTCCTTGTGTGGGCAGTCTCTCTCCAGGTGTCCGGGCTGTCCACACCCCCAACACAGGCCACTAGGTCTTCGCCGGCGTCCCTCGGCTGGTCTTCTGTCTCCGGTGTAGCGGACACTCCTCGTTCTCGACGTCGGGATAGCTGTTTCCTTGGCCGCCTCCATCCTTAATGCTGCTGTCAGCGCCTCGTGGATGGTTCTATAATCGCCGAGCATTAGGCGCTGACGAATCTCCGTGTCTCGTACCCCGTCAACGAATGTGTAGGCAGCTTCCCGGGATACGTACTCTGGTGGGAGGTCGACTAGGCCCTTGCTAGCCAGTTGTTCAACTGCTAGGGCGAACTCCTGCAGCGTCTCCCCTGGCTGCTGTGACCTTGCCTTTAGGGGGCTGCGGTACGCTGCGGCTAAGCGGTGGTTTCCAAAACGATTCTCCAGGGCCTCCCAGAGGTCCTTGGGTGCCATCGTAGTCTGTACCGCGTTCGGGACTTCCGTGGCCCGTCCCTGGAGGCTGGCTACTAACTGTGTGGCCTTCTCCTCTGCTGACCATTTGTTGTGCTTGGCCACTGTGTCGAACTGGCGGCGGAAGACCTCAAACCGACCGGTGCGTCGGCCTTCAAATCCTTCAACCTCCTGCCGACGACGTCCTCCACCATGGCGTTCAGGGACTTGACGCTGCTGTCGGCCTTCCCTTCCAGGTCGTTAACGCGGCTCGCCAGGTCCTCGACGTGCTGGTCCACTTGGCCCATCCCCTTGCCCAGCTCCGTCACGTCATCCCTAACGCCGGCCAACTGTTCTTCAAATTTGGCGGCGAGAGCCTCGTTCGCCACCTTCATTTCAGTGGTTAGTTCGGTCATCTTTGCGGTCATTGTCGTGGCCAAGTTGTTGTTTGCCGTTTCCGTTTTCGCTGTTAATTCGGCCTTCATTTCTTCCATCTTCCCGATAATGTTGTCGTTGGCCGTTTTCATTTGTTTCAAATCTGCGGCCAGGTTGTTATCTGCCGCTTCTGTTTTTGCAGCAAAGTTTTCATTTGCCGTCTTCATTTCCTTCAACTCGGCGGTAAGGTTGTCGTTGGCCACCTTCATTTCTTCCATTTTGTGTAAAATCTCTTCCAGTGACGATTCCATGGCCGTTGTCCCACTCCTGACACCAGTTGTGACTTTGTGGGTTCGTGAAATTAAAAGTCCAATTGCACAAACTCAAAATGTTCTTTATTTCCACCGAATTACAGTTGGACGCTTGCCAATTACACAGAATTATGTAGCACACACAATTACAATTCACCAGTTCATCTGCCACAGGTCCACTCGGCACTCGCAATTACACGCAACTCCTCCGATGCACGTACACAGTCTTCCGGTCCGTTCCCTCACTGGGTGCTCCTCATAGTACTCGCCAAGAACTGAACTGAACTCGCCAATTGCAGCCTCCTTTTATACGGATATCGCTGTTTCTCGAAGTCTCTCGTTTCAGTGAATCACCGCGAAGGTTCCAGACGGCAGGGGGAGGGGGAAAATGCGGCCAGCGACAAGTGACACTTCCCTAATCATCCCCTCAGTTAGTAACCGAGATGAATGGTTAGGCGTGGGCCGAATGTCTCCGGCCCCCTACTCAGCTGTCAGTTGGTCGTTCTTTCCGATAATTGGGTGACAATATAACATTCCTTTATGTTGTAAACAGTGTGCATTAGCAAGAAGCTTCTCAGTTCTTTTTAAGTCTTAAACAGTCTTTAGGTTTATATAATATTTTCAGGGCTATGGGAGGAATTTATATACATGATATACTTGTATGGAGATGAAACAGGAACATCTTTGATAAACGTGCAAGGAGTTTTCTGGTCTGTGCAAGTAGTTTCTCTATCTAGTATTGACTACACCAAAACGTTTTATAGTTTCTTTTCAAAAGTATAGTGTCTGTTCAAAAATAATTGCGAATGTTATTTTTAAAAAGTATTGATTTATTAATGAATATCTATTTTGTCGCCTTCAAAGTAATCCCCACCAGGTAGTATACACTGTTGCCAACGTATTTTTCCAATCCTCAAAGAACTATAAAAAATAGTTTTTGTGATCTTGTTCAGCTCCTCCTTCGATGCCATCCTTATCTCCTCAATAATGGCGTAGCGTCGTCGTTTAATGGGCCTCCACAGTTTGGGAACAAACAAAATGTCACAGTGGGCCAGGTCTGGGAAGTACGGTGGCTGCGACATCATAAGTATGTTGCTTTTGACCAAAAATTTGCACACAAGCAACAATGTGTGAGCAGTGGCATTAACATAGTGCAAAAGCCAATTTCTGTTCTTCCACAAATCCGGGCGTTTCTGGTGGATTACTTCGCGCAAATTGCACATAACCTGCAGGTACGAGGCGTGTCCGTAAAATAAGGTCTCCAATATTATTTAATATAGAAAACATTTTTATTGTCAATGAATGTTACATTGATGGAAAGGTTGAACCTACAGCTACTTTTCAACGTAATCACCATTACCATCAATGCACTTTTTCATGCCCTGTGGCAGTTTTTGTATCACATCACTCTCCCGCCAAGTTGCGCAGGTAACGCTCAACCTCGTTTTTCAAATTATCGTCGGTCTGCAAATGTGTTCCACCCAGGTGTGACTTCTACTCAGGAAGCAGATGATAATCACTGGGTGCTAAGTCTGGACTGTAGGGGGGATGGGCGAATGTGCTCCACCCAGGTGTGACTTCAACTCAGAAAACAGATGATAATCACTAGGTGCTAAGTCTGGACTGTAGGGGGGATGGGCGAATGTGCTCCACCCAGGTGTGACTTCAACTCAGGAAACAGATGATAATCACTAGGTGCTAAGTCTGTACTGTAGAGGGGATGGGTGAAGTGTTCCACCTAGGTGGGACTTCAACTCAGGAAACAGATGATAATCACTAGGTGCTAAGTCTGGACTGTAGGGGGGATGGGTGAATGTGTTCCACCCAGGTGTGACTTCAACTCAGGAAACAGATGATAATCACTAGGTGCTAAGTCTGGACTGTAGGGGGGATGGGTGAATGTGTTCCACCCAGGTGTGACTTCAACTCAGGAAACAAATGATAATCACTAGGTGCTAAGTCTGGACTGTAGGGGGGATGGGTGAATATGTTCCACCCAGGTGTGACTTCAACTCAAGAAACAGATGACAATCACTAGGTGCTACGTCTGGACTATAGGGGGGATGGGTGAATGTGTTCCACCCAGGTGTGACTTCTACTCAGGAAACAGATGATGATCACTAGGTGCTGAGTCTGGACTGTAGGGGGATGAGTGACTATGTTCCACCCAGGTGTGACTTCAACTCAGGAAACAGATGATGATCACTAGGTGCTGAGTCTGGACTATAAGGGGGATGGGTGAATGTGTTCCACCCAGGTGTGACTTCAACTCAGGAAACAGATGATAATCACTAGGTGCTAAGTCTGGACTATAGGAGGATGGGTGAATGTGTTCCACCCAGGTGTGACTTCAACTCAGGAAACAGATGATAATCACTAGGTGCTAAGTCTGGACTATAGGGGGATGGGTGAATGTGTTCCACCCAGGTGTGACTTCAACTCAGGAAACAGATGATAATCACTAAGTGCTAAGTCTGCACTATAGGGGGGATGGGTGAATGTGTTCCACTCAGGTGTGACTTCAACTCAGGAAACAGATGATAATCACTAGGTGCTAAGTCTGGACTGTAGGGGGGATGGGTGAATGTGTTCCACTCAGGTGTGACTTCAACTCAGGAAACAGATGATAATCACTAGGTGCTAAGTCTGGACTATAAGGGGGATGGGTGAATGTGTTCCACCCAGGTGTGACTTCAAGTCAGGAAACAGATGATAAGCACTAGGTGCTAAGCCTAGACTGTAGGGGGATGGGTGAATGTGTTCCACCCAAGTGTGACTTCAACTCAGGAAACAGATGATAATCACTAGGTGCTAAGTCTGGACTATAGGGGGATGGGGGAATGTGTTCCACCCAGGTGTGACTTCAACTCAGGAAACAGATGATACTCACTAGGTGCTAAGTCTGGACTGTAAGGGGGATGGGTGAATGTGTTCCACCCAGGTGACTTCAACTCAGGAAACAGATGATAATCACTAGGTGCTAAGTCTGGACTGTAGGGGGGGATGGGTGAATATGTTCCACCTAGGTGTGACTTCAACTCAGTAAACAGATGATAATCACTAGGTGCTACGTGTGGACTATATGGGGGATGAGTGAATGTGTTCCACCCAGGTGTGACTTCTACTCAGGAAACAGATGATAATCACTAGGTGCTAAGTCTGGACTATAAGGGGAATGGGTGAATGTGTTCCACCCAGGTGTGACTTCAACTCAGGAAACAGATGATAATCACTAGGTGCTAAGTCTGGACTATAGGGCGATGGGTGAATGTGTTCCACCCAGCTGTGACTTCAACTCAGGAAACAGATGATAATCACTAGGTGCTAAGTCTGGACTGTAGGGGGATGGGTGAATATGTTCCACCCAGGTGTGACTTCAACTCAGGAAACAGATGATAATCACTAGGTGCTAAGTCTGGACTTTAGGGGGGATGGGTGAATATGTTCCACCCAGGTGTGACTTCAACTCAGGAAACAGATGATAATCACTAGGTGCTAATCTGGACTGTAGGGGGGATGGGTGAATATGTTCCACCCAGGTGTGACTTCAACTCAAGAAACAGATGACAATCACTAGGTGCTACGTCTGGACTATAGGGGGGGATGGGTGAATGTGTTCCACCCAGGTGTGACTTCTACTCAGGAAACAGATGATAATCACTAGGTGCTAAGTCTGGAGTATAAGGGGAACGGTGAATGTGTTCCACCCAGGTGTGACTTCTACTCAGGAAACAGATGATAATCACCAGGTGCTGAGTCTGGACTGTAGGGGGGATGGGTGAATGTATTCCACTCAGATGTGACTTCAACTCAGGAAACAGATGATGATCACTAGGTGTTGAGTCTGGACTGTAGGGGGATGGGTGACTATGTTCCACCCAGGTGTGACTTCAACTCAGGGATCAGATGATAATCACTAGGTGCTAAGTCTGGACTATAGGAGGATGGGTGAATGTGTTCCACCCAGGTGTGACTTCAACTCAGGAAACAGATGATAATCACTAGGTGCTAAGTCTGGACTATAGGGGGATGGGTGAATGTGTTCCACCCAGGTGTGACTTCAACTCAGGAAACAGATGATAATCACTAGGTGCTAAGTCTGGACTGTAGGGGGGATGGGTGAATATGTTCCACCCAGGTGTGACTTCAACTCAGTAAACAGATGATAATCACTAGGTGCTAAGTCTGGACTATATGGCGGATGGGTGAATGTGTTCCACCCAGGTGTGACTTCTACTCAGGAAACAGATGATAATCACTAGGTGCTAAGTCTGGACTATAAGGGGAATGGGTGAATGTGTTCCACCCAGGTTTGACTTCAACTCAGGAAACAGATGATAATCACTAGGTGCTAAGTCTGGACTATAGGGCGATGGGTGAATGTGTTCCACCCAGGTGTGACTTCAACTCAGGAAACAGATGATAATCACTAGGTGCTAAGTCTGGACTGTAGGGGGTTGGGTGAATATGTTCCACCCATGTGTGACTTCAACTCAGGAAACAGATGATAATCACTAGGTGCTAAGTCTGGACTGTAGGGGGGATGGGTGAATATGTTCCACCCAGGTGTGACTTCAACTCAGGAAACAGATGATAATCACTAGGTGCTAATTCTGGACTATAAGGGGGATTGGTGAATGTGTTCCACTAAGGTGTGACTTCAACTCAGGAAACAGATGATAATCACTAAGTGCTAAGTCTGGACTGTAGGGGGGATGGGTGAGGATGTCCCATTCAAACTGGGTCATGAGACCCACGTCGCAGACATGTTGCGATAATGCAAATGGTCGGTCAAAATATTGTCAATCGTAGTCTTACTGACTTTAGGGATAAGTCCGCACGGCTCACGAACTGTCACACGCCGATCTTTAAGCATTTCTTGCTCCACTTTTGCAATTGTTTTGGCTGAAACTGGAGGCCGACCAGAATGCTGTTCGTCATGGACGTCTGTACGTCTTCCTTTGAACTCTCTGACCCACTTTCGCACGTTTTTGACGTCCATAAACTGTGGCCGATAGACTTCGCATAACTGAGTATGAATTTCAGTGCGCATAGAGCCCTTGGCACTCAAAAAACGGATCACTGCACGCAACTCGCACTTGGCGGCGGAAGTGATAGGAAGCTCCATCGCAAACGGCGGCCCAGGAAAGACTAATGGTTGCAACGCGTACTTTGTGGTCGGGATTTGAAGGGGAGAAACCAAGCTACATGCCAGTTTTGCCGGATCTCTCGTAATGGTGTTCCTTACGGCTCCAGCGCCTTGGAAACCTTATTTTACGGACACACCTCGTAATATTCCTTATTCACCGTTTTAACCTATAGCAAGAACTCATGATGCACCACGCCCCTGCAATCGAAGAAAACTGTATTCAAATCCTTCACATTCGACCCAACTTGGTGCTCTTATTTCGGTCTTGGTTCGTGTGGTATCATCCATTTGATATGATTCAGTTACAGTTGCCACGTCATAACCATGATTCGTCACCAGTCATGAGCCTCTGGAGGAAATTTGGTTCGTCGAGGACAGAGAACAACAACTCCTTAGCATCGTTAATGCGATGGTGCTTTTTTTTTTTTTGATCCAAATTGAGCAACTTTGGTACGAATTTTGCGACCACCCATCTCATGTCCCAATCATTACTCAAAATCCAATGGCAGGAACCAATCCATGTGTTTAGGTGCTCAGCAACTTCTCTAACGGTGATTTGACGATTAGCCAATATTAGTTTCTTCACTTCTTCAATGTTTTCGTCTGTTGTTGACGAGCTACAAAAATGTAGCAGTTGTTTCTATACTTCATGTTGTTAGGAATAATCAAAGATATTGGTATTTATAATCAAATAAAGAAGTGGTGTAAAGTGGGTAATGGAGTAACTATGCCAACGGATCATGGTGAGTTGTGGAATATTTTAAAGAGACTTCGTTCTTTTTTTCTGAAAGTATTAGGGGTAAGATGTATAGTTGTCTATCCGAGTGTATAACAGAAATAATTTTGTGTATACATCAAAGATGTAGAAGTAGCGTGTTCGAAAGAAACTATATAATTCACTGTTGAATCTACCGCCGGTTGTAAAAAGACTACATTAATAATATTTGTGATTGCTTCAAAGAATTTAAAATTGCTCATGAGAAATTAAAATTCCATCTTTGAACGAGAAAAGTATAATTCGTTCTTTAAAGATAGCAATACATCTTTATCGGCCCCGTTACCGTGATCCTGGGAAATAAAATGATCTCATCGCCCAACGATTATAGATGCGCCTAATTATCCAGAGTTGCAGCAGAAACTTCTAGATTTCTTCAAGATCGTAACCAAATGTGAGCAATTAATCTGCAAACACTATCATCGCATCATAATCCATCCTAACGAAAACCGCTACAAGATGTCTTCCCAAACTGGGGCTTCAAGATAAGTCACAGGGAGATCATCTCATCATCATCATCATCCCAGAATTCAGCTACAACCAGTAATTCCAACCTACGTAAAATACTATTGCTAATGCTATTGCAATATACCCCCAAAGTATTTAAAAGCGCCGTATAAAACAAAACATAAAATATACTTTTCTTCATACTGTCGTGAACCCATTATTTACGATAGCGCAGCGCGGAGAGATCTGGTGCAGATAAAGGGCTTGCTTAAGCAGATAAACATAGCGCGGAGATAAAAGGCATGCCCAAACAGATACCGTTAGAAGTCTGGAACGTTTGTGTTTTGTCTAGTGACAGAATAATCGATTTCTTGTTCGTTATAGAACAATCTAGAATCATGATGGCCGGATATACAAAGAAGTGGTGACTAGTTTATCGAACAGCTTTAAATACAGTCGTAAACAGAGACGGAACGAGAGTTGTAATTGAAACTGGTGTGTTTGGAAAGTGAGCAACGACCTTGGTAGATTGTAATTGTGTATGTGACGTAATTCTGCTACTGTAAGAATTAAACAGAGTGCATTGCTACGGAAATAAAGAACATTTTGAATTTCTGCAAACTGTACTTTTAAATCCACGAACCCACAAAGTCACAATACGCTACAGAGACTTCATATAACAAAAGCTAAGCAGTTATCAAACTGTCCGCAGAACCAAGGATATTCTGGAATAAAGTTTAAAAATGTATCCAGAGCAAATGAGATATTGCTTGGCATTAGTTTTCTTGTTTTTCTTCTTTTTCCCCTAAAATTCTTGGGTAAGGGCGCTTTTAGCTTTTTATTGCACGCTTCACCACTTATATTTAGGCTAAGTGTAATTTTTGTTGTTGTTGTAATTTACGTCCTCCAACGTTAAGTCATATCCAACGATGAATGAAATGGGTGAAATGATGCTCAAATGTGTTCGGGGTCCATGGAGCTTACAGTTATCCGACATTCATTTCTCCGGTTAAAGGAAAACCCCGGAAAATCCTTATCCAGATAACTCACTCGAACTCGAGACCTCTTGAACGTGAGGCAGACACGCCACCATCTACGCTACCGAGGCGGGCTTAAATGTAAAGTGCTGACAATTATCAAGAAAATATGATAATTTGGGGAGTAAAAGTATTTCACTAGGAATTGACTGAAAAATATACAATAATTGTTAATCTAATCGAAGGGAAATAGTACAGTAAATCGCGGCGAAGCGCACAAAAGGTTCGGTGCAGAGAGATAAGCGCGGCTCGTGTACCCAAAGAGGCTGCAGATAAAGATAGCCCGGACATAAACGGCTAGCCGACACAGACATGGTTACGCGTCTAGAAAATTCGAGTTTCGTCTGGTGACAAAACATTCGATTTCCTGATTGTTACAGAACAGTCTCGAATTATCAATGAGGTATTTAAGGAAACAACGACTCGCCAAGAGTCAGTCGTAAACAGGAGTTGTAACAAGAGAGGAGTAAACAGTTGTAA